>VXAC01004949.1:37151-92865 GCA_013399225.1 Rhipidura dahli
TTTTTTTTTAATGGAAAACAAACGTTTCCAGCACGCAGCTGATTTCAGCTACACGGAGAGCTTTGGGCTGAGCAGATCCTGCTGCAAAAGAAAAAAAAAATAAAAAATAAAAAAAGGCTCCCCAGAGGGTTGTGGCTTTAATCATCATTACTTTCCCTGCCTCTCTCATCTTTCCTCACCAGCCTTAATCTGTGCTGCTGCATCTGGAGATAAGAGTCAGCAGAATCACTGGGATCGAAGGATCGTCTGAGGGAGGAATTCATTCCTTTGAAAGTCTGGGAAGTGGTCCCCTGGGTGTGTCATTAAACTGGAGGCAAGAGCAGATGCAAGCCCAGATTATCTGCTGGTGACAGCCTCGGTAAAACACAGTAATTGGCAGGGCAGGGGGGGACAGCGAGACTGCTGTGCTGCTGAATCCCAATGAGGAACGGCTGGGGAAAAACGGGGACTTTCCTGTGGAAAAAAAAAAAAAAGTCTGGGCGTTTCACTTGTGTGCAGAGGGAAGGAGTGTGAGGGCTGCATCCTCCATCCCTGCTGCAAACAAGGATGGGGACAGCACAAGGAGAAAATACCGGGTTTGTGTTTGCTGTCTGCCGAAATATTTTCCTCTCTGCCGGGCTGGAGTTTTATTTTAGTTCTTGGCACCCGGGAAGAGGTGTTGTCTCCAGAGTTTTTTCAGGAATGAATGTTCCTCTGAAGCCTCCCCTCCAATCCCTGACTGTTTTAACCCCACTTGTAATGGAATCACGGAATGGTTTGTGTTGGGAAAGGACCTTGAAGATGATCTGGTTTCACCCCCTGCCGTGGGCAGGGACACTTCCCACTGTCCCAGGCTGCTCCAAGCCCCGTCCAGCCTGGCCTGGGACACTTCCAGGGATCCAGGGGCAGCCACAGCTGCTCTGGGCACCCTGTGCCAGGGTCTGCCCACCCTCCCAGCCAGGAATCCCTTCTAACCCTGCCCTCCTTCATTTAAAGGCCATTCCCCTGTCCCATCACTCCAGGCCTTTATCTAAATTCTCTTTCCATCCTTCTGGGATTTCCCAGTTTTTTATGGGAAGCAGAACGATCGCTGTCACTGTGTCCCAGCACTCAGTCACCGGGACAAAAGCTGGAGAGTAAAACCAACCAATAAACCAAGCAAAATTCCTGGAAATGTTTATCCCCTGACAATCTGAACCCAAGGAATCATCCATGACAGGACATCCTTGCCCTCTCCGTGGGTGCTACTGGCTAATCCAGGCAGCTGGAGTCGCTGGTTTTTTTTTAGTTGGGAATTTTGCAGGATGTCTGATTTCTAGGAATAGGCATTGTGGATAAGGCTTGTTTGTTTTGGCTCTGTTTCCATGGGGATAAACAGAAGTGGAGTGATTAATTTCCATTCTGTTGCCATGGTTATTAATAATAATGAGGTGATTATTACTGCACTGTAAACCTGACAGCAATTCCAACGCTGCCATAAAAAAAAAATGAGAGAGGGAGAGAAAGGAGGGGGGAAAAAAAGCAACAATGAAAGAGCTGGAGCTGATCCTGAGCCCGGGAAAATCAGCACTCACACGTTGCCTTCAACGAGAGGCAATGAAATAAAAGATGTGCTCTTGGAGAGGCCGGACCTGCAGACAGAACAATATTAATAAAACAAGTGATAGATGAGAAGCCCTCCCTGACTTCAGCAGATTTGCACCCGCTGAGATTTGATGAGGCCGGAGATCTGCCAGCGCCAAAGTCCCACCTGGTTCACACATCCAATGGAAAATCGGGATGTGCTCGGTACCCCCCGGGTCGGGCTCTATCTTATTATTTTTATTATTTTCACTCTTAAAAGTGGCGGTGCTGCGGGGGGGGTGGGGGTTGATGAGTAGAGGCGAGTAAAAATATAATTAAAAAACCAAGCAGCAGCTCTTCCCCCGGGGTGAGTAATCAGCAACTCCCACATTCCTGGTACCTGCTCAGCTGGCTCTATCTCCCCGCTCCGAGTGATTTGTATTCCTCCCGGAGACATTGCCATGGTGTTGGAACAACAAGTAACACTCCGTTCATCAGATTGTCCCCGCGGGTGAGATCACATTCGGCGAGGATTCCGCGCTCGGAGCCGCGATGGTTTGCAGACTTCCGTCCTTCCCAATCCCGGGCTAGGTGCGGAAAGCTCGGGATTGGCACATCCCAGCCACCGGGCAGAGTTGTTGTTGTTGTTATTTTATGTCTGACTGGGACTCCACATCAGCCTTTTCACACAAGCCTTGGAACGGCAGAAACAGGATGAGAAAGTGACTGCTCACATTCCTCTCCCCGGAGCCGCAGCCGGGGCTGGGAGGCTCGGAGTTTTCCATGTTTCCTTTCCCAATCCAGGGGAAATTATTTTGTATATTTGGTTCTTCCTTCCCCCAGGTCTCATTATTTTTTTTTTTTTTTTGGGGAGCACAGGACCGCCCTCCCCATCCCATCATTTGCCATCCTTTATCAGGATGCCACCTTTGGCAAAACAAAATCCGCAGCCCGGCTGCTTCCCAGATTTCCTGGTGTGCTGAGGTGGCTTCAAAGGGAGCAGGACAGCGGGGCAGCACTCGCTGTCAAACCCTGCCACGGAGCCAAGGTGAAAAACCAAAAGCCTTGGCTGTGGAGAGCTTTCAAAGCAAAATGGGGCCGTGAAGGGTTTTCTCCTTCAGCCAGGAATCCATGTTCCCGGAGAATCCCAGGATGCATTGGGATTTTGGGAGCAACAGGGAAGATGTGGGCTGATGTCTTCACCAACAATTCCATCGGTGAGAGGATGGGTGTGAACGGCTCCAAAATGGGGCTCGGGGTCTGTCCCCACTTCCAGCTGCGGGTTTGTTCCAGAGCCCTGACAGTTTGACTCCTGAAAGAGCCAAATGGGGCCACATGAGCCAGAGTTTGTGAAATTTGGGGTAAAAGGACAGGTTTGAGAGGGAATGTGGGGCAGGTGGTTTGGGATGGCTGCACCTTCCTGGTACCTCAGCAACGGGGAAAGGAAAAGGGCCGGGAGTTTGGGATAAAAGGAGGCTGCGCCCTCTGAAACCTCGAGAGAGAAAACCCCTCCCCAGGGGCCTCTCCCTTTATCTGAATAAAGCTGCAGGATTCCTCTGTCTCCTTTCTGGACAGCGGCTTCTCGGAGCGGGATTTTCCATACAGAGCCTTCAGGATCCTCCAGTGCCACCCCTGCCATGGGCAGGGACACCTCCCACTGTCCCAGGCCGCTCCCAGCCCCAATGTCCAGCCTGGCCTTGGGCACTGCCAGGGATCCAGGGGCAGCCACAGCTGCTCTGGGAATTCCAGCCCAGCCCCTGCCCACCCTCCCAGCCAGGATTTCCTTCCCAGTCTCCCATCCAGCCCTGCCCTCTGGCACTGGGAAGCCATTCCCTGTGTCCTGTCCCTCCATCCCTTGTCCCCAGTCCCTCTCCAGCTCTCCTGGAGCCCCTTTGGGCCCTGCAAGGGGCTCAGAGCTCTCCCTGGAGCCTTTTCTTGTCCAGGCTGAACAACGCCAATGGTCTCAGCCTTTCTTCACGGAGGGGGATTCCATCCCTCTAACCATCTCTGTGGCCTCCTTTGGACTCCTGCATCCTTCCTGTGCTGATTCCCCTGGGAAGACAAGGCTGGATCACCAGATCCCATTTTCCAGCTGGCAGGAGATGTCCCTCAGTGGCTGCAAGAGGGGGACACGTGTCTCCCATCAGCCACGTGTGGGGAAAGGCAGGAATTCCTTGGAGGCCCTCACTGGACCTTCTCTACTTCCAGATTTCCACCCTTTTGCTCCCTTTTCTATATCCAAGGAGGTGAGGGATCCAATCCAGAGACACAGCTTTGGTTGTGCCAACACCTTGGGCATCAAAAGACAGGAGCTCCCCACCAAAAAAGTCACGGAATTGTTTGGGTTAGAAAAGAACTAAAAGCCTTCTAGTTCTGACCCCCAAAAACAGCTGGGTCAAAGGCAGGCAGATTAAAGGTAAACCAGAATTAAAAGGTGTTCATTGTAATACTTAGAGTGTGATCACTACTCATCAGGATGGACCTGGAGCTTTAAAAAGTCTGGAAAATAAATCCCAGAACCATAAAAGAGCTTTGGCTGGAAGGGACCTCTCAGATCACCCCATGTGGAGCGGCAGGGCCACCTCCCACCGGACCACATTGCTCGGGGACAGCAAAAGAAATTCGCTTTTAAATCATAAACAGCCACCCTGAGATTAAACCTTCAGGAATATGAAACAAAATGCGGGAATATTTCCAAAAGCCGCGTGATTCCTGCCGGCTCCAAACGCAAAGCACCTCTCACTCCACCCCCGTGCCCCACACACACACACGGGGAGGAGAACACGCATTGCAGCGCACTTACTACGGGTTGTAACAACAACCCCCTTTGGCCGGGAGCACATGGAAACGGGAGAAACGCGTCTGAGAGAGAAGAAAAGGGGGGGGAAAAAACCTCAACCCCAAAGTTCCGGAGCGATTGTGAGCAAGGCAGCGCAATCCTCCCTCGGGCCGGGATGGAGGGAAGAGGATGGGGAGAGAAAGAAAAGGAGGAGGGGGCAAGAACGAGTTCGTGGTTAGATGGGAGCTCCCACCCATTTCCTTTCCTTGCCCTTCCCAGGCATGTCAGAGGCGGGAGCCAAGACAAATCCGAGTATCCCGAGCCCTCGGACAGCCCAGGCAGCCAGACAGACAGACAGACAGCAGCGCTCCCCGAGAGCCAGCCCAGCCCTGCAGCGGAGCCGGGGAGGGGGATGAGGGGCAGACCGTGGACAAGGGGGCAGTGCCCTCTGCTGCCAAAGAGCCGATGCGGATGCGGAGGATTTCGAGGAGAAAAGGGAGGGATGGGGCCTCTGGGAATCTGGAAATAAATAGCCAGGGAGGGAAGTTGAGTGTGGTTCGTGTGAGGGCAGCGTGGGGTCACCTGAGGGCTCCGATTCCCAGAGGTGAAGCGGATCCGATGCGAATTCCCTCGCTGGTCTGTTTCCATGAGTTTCGAGGAGCTGGGATCTTTGTCCGTCCTTGGATTCCTTGAGCTGGAATCCTTGGAGATGGTGGGGAGTTCCCAGAGCCGTGTTTTGATGCTAAAGGTGGTGGTGGCACCACCAAAGCTGTACCTCTGGCTTGGATCCCTCATCTCCGTGGGATGCTGTGGAGCAGAGCTGGACCTGGGCACGAACCACAGCAATTCCCGAGGGAAACAGAGGGCAGGGAGAGCGCTGTGAGGAACCTGCACCGATTAAACACCTCCCAAAAAATATCTCCAGGAGAAGAGAGGCCGTTCCTGAGGAAAAGTGGCAAAACTCCTGCAGTGGGCATGGCTGGGGTTGGAGGAGCAAAGAGCAGCAGGTCCCCGTCCCCACTCGGGGCCACAAGACCAAAATCAGGGGCTCAGCTGCCTATTTTAGCCCTCGGAATGCTCCTCATCCAAGGAAACAGAAGCTGGATCCACCTGCCAGAGGGAAATGAGGTCTGGAGAGACCATGAGATGTCCCCTTCCCCTCTGCCAGGTGTCCCTTGTAGGTCTCTCCGTGTCACCGGTCTGCAGTCCCTCTCTCTCTCAGGCTACACCTTCTCTCTTCACATCAGGGTAATAAAGGATAATAAAGGATAATAAAATGTATTTATTTTGCGTATAAAAATAAGAATCTAGCTGTATATGAGCGGGGTCTCGTTATACTGTTGTTTATTTGGCCTTTAATACTTAGGCTCGCATTTTCAAGGTTTTTATTTCTTGAAAACTGAGGAATAAAAAACTTTCCTCCAGCAGGTTTTGGAGACACACATCCCCCTCCTTTGAGCTTTGGGAGAAACATCAGTTGTTTGGAGAGAGTTTTGGATAAATCGTAAAGGAGAATCAAGAAAAACCACAAAAACAAACAAACTAAAAAACCTCAAAATCAAGAGCTGATACAGGGAGGAACCTCCGGTCTGATCTTCCTGTCGTTATGAGCAGGAAAGCCTAAAAATCTATGGAATTTTTTAATGGAGCAAACCCCCATTTTACCCTTTATTTTCACATCCTTGTTGGAATTATCTCCATCACAAAGCCCTCGCAGTCATAGCTCATAATTTTCCACTCTTTTACCCTTCCCATCTTTCTCCTGTCCCTCTTCTTCCTCTCTTGATCCCCCCCAGTCTCCAAAACAAAAAGTTTTGGTGTCTTGCTCACACCTGTCTGGGTGGGATAAGAGGAATCCAAGGTTTGTCTTTCCTCCTCTTCATTTTCTTCTCCTCCATGCCACGTTTCCCATCAAATCAGAACTGGTGTCCTGCACCCAGAAGGTGCAAAAGAGAAGAAAAGGAACAGTTGGATGCTGTGGAAATCGGGGATTGCAGCACAAGGTAAAAACCAGGATTCCCATTCCCAGGGCAAAGCTGGAATTTCAGGGAACACCTGCTTGGTTCTGACGTGCAGTGCGAGCAAAGCCAAGGATTTCCAGATTTTCAGCCTCTTCATCAAAATCAACGCGAAGGAAACCGGACCAGGAACTTTGGGAATTGAAGGAACCGCAGCCAGGGTTTGCGTTCACGCCGACACCTGCAGCTCACGAGCCCTGTGGGACGGGTTTGGTGCAGATTGGAAAACCAGGAACGATATAAAGCCCTAATCAGAAGTTCACACCTCTTCTTTCCTCGTGGATATCATCAGATCCGTGCTGGATGAGGGTCCAGGGAATGGGATTCTCCCGTTCCGGTGCTTTGAGTGGCAACTCCACTGCGGGTCCTGTAAGGAGGAAAGGATTCCGAGGTTTAGTGAAAATCTCATGGATTGGAATGAGGGCAAGGAGAGGTGTGAGGTGTCCCCAGTTCCAGAGGCACTCCCGGCCTCTCCGGGATCCAGGCAGCAGCCAGAGCTGTTTGGAAGATTACAGATGAAGGAAAGTGAGGGCACCCCAGTGCTAAATTACTATGGAACCAAATACTCCAAATGGGCCAGGAGTTGGACTTCCATGGTCCTTGTGGGTCCCTTCCAGCTCTGGATATTCCACGATTCTACAATTAATACAATGAGAGATTAAGATGTGGGAATCCCTCTCTGAGTCTCTGGTTTGTTTCATAAGAAGGTCAAGAATCCTTTTCACCACAGGGTTCCAGCTTCAGGAGTCAGAAGAAACACAGGGATCTTTTCTCTTACAGAAAATTTTCCAGGAATTTGGAGGAGGGGCTGACCTGAGCCTGAGGTCACCTAAAATATTTTTATTTATAAAATGAAATATAATCTTTTTCATTTTCCTCTTCTGTGTGTCACTGCTGGGAAAAGGTCTGTACAGGACCTCAGCCACGCCATGACCTCGTGACATCCCAGGATCGCCTGCGGGAGGACGGATCACCTAAAATTCCTTATCAATTTCACCTCACCTTCATTTTGGGAATACAAAACCTCTGCTTCAGGGTTTGTCCTCTCTGGCCAACGCTGAGGATGAGTGAGGGATTCAGGCTGTTGGATTTTTCAGACACGGCGGCCAAGCTGGGGAGTTGAGAAAAGCCAAAACGAGGAACCGGAGAAGCCAAGGAATGATTCAGAGCAAGTGCAAGACAAGAGAGTGGGAAGCCACAGCGTCTCCCTCCAAACAGGGCAGGGATCCCACAAGGCAAAAACAAAGTCAGGTGGGCTGGGAAGAGGCAAAAAAAAAAAAGGCGTCAGAGCCGAGAGAGGCGGGTGAGAACAAGCCACGGAAATGTGACCCCAGCCAAACTGCGCACGGAGCAGCCAAGAGCAACGGAGTGACTCCTTCCGATCCCAGATGGGTGGAGAAACCACGGCTTCGGGTTCCTGCTCCTGGCCGGAGTCTCCTGGGGAATGGGCTGTGGTCAGCTGGAACCCGAGAGGCCAAGTGGAGAAGGAGGAAGGCCAAGGTGGAAAAGGGGTCAGGTGAAATATTCCCCATCCCTGGAAGTGCCCAAGGCCAGCCCAGGAGCCACCTGGGATAGTGGAGGTGGTCCCTGCCCATGGCAGGGGGTTGGAACAAGGTGATTTTCAAGGTTCCTTCCAACCAAACCCACTCTGGGATTCTGTAGGAAATAACTTCATCAGGTAGCTGCTAATCTCAAACATTAATTAATTAAAGCCCCCCTACCTCAGCCACTGATTTTCCTTTTCCTCTGGGGAAAAAAACATCCGTTAACAAGAAAAGAAAAACAGATTTTCAAACATCTTCCCCATAACCTTGATAGTTAAAAAAACCAGAATTATCCCCCTCCCAAAAAGGGCATCATTCACAAGAAATTTGAAATAAATTAAACCAAACAATATATTAATAATTAATGCCTACTTAATATATAATATTAATAATAAAACTGGTACAGGGCTGATTATAAAAAAGGAATAGTGAAATGTAAGACTTCCATCCTTATTTATGGAGGAAGGGATGATGGAATAAGTTGATAAAACACTTTTTGCCAATCTTCACAATATTTGATATTTTTCTTGCACTTTCAGCGTGAAGGAATTAGTCATTATATGGGGAAATGAGCTCTTTTAAAACAAAACAAAAAACAAACCAATTTTCAACATTTTTTTTAGCTTTCGTAGTGTTCAAACAACTCCTGAGGAAGTCAACTTTAAAAGAAAAATAAATATCATCCTGTTCAACGAATTTTTAAATCAGGACTTAAGGTCTTCCTCCTTCTTTTATATCTTCTATTTCTTCCAGCCCTTCTGTGCTCCCTGAGAAGACTAATCAATTAAAATGTTGCTCTTCATTCACACCAATTTAAACAGATTTATTCTCTTTTAATACCTATTAATGAAGACAAAATTAGATTTGGTTGGAATAGCGTCATCAAAATGGGGTCTCAGACATTTATAACAAAGGCATTAAATCAAGAGTTAATTTAATCATTAATCAAGAGTTAATTTAATCTCATTTCCTTGCCTTTCTCGAGTGCAGAGTCTGTGTACAGCCTGAGCTGTCTTTAGAGACACAGAAATCAGAAATTTGCTGTTTTCCCAGACAGAAAATGGAATTGAGGGTGCCTCTCACTTTATTTTAGGATGATTTAAAGAAAGCAGGAGGGTTTCCCCTTATGGAATGGGCATTTCCCTTATGGAATGGGCATTTCCCTTACGGAATGGGCATTTCCCTTATGGAATGTGCATTTCCCTTATGGAATGTGCATTTCCCGGCATTCCTGAAAAACGGGGCCTGCAGTGATGGGCTCTGATGGATGACATCAAAGCTGGGGTGACATTGCTGCCATCCCCAGGGAGAAATTCCCACCCCTCCGGTCCAGGGAGAGGGAAGACCCGTTGGAATGAGCCCAGCCAGGAAGCTGATCCCAGAACTGGAGCCAGGCTGGGACAGCTGGGAATGTCCCCCTGGAGAAGGGAAGGCTCCAGGGAGAGCTCAGAGCCCCTTGCAGGGCCTAGAGGGGCTCCAGGAGAGCTGGAAAAGGACTTGGGAGAAGAGATGGAGGGACAGGACAAGAGGGAGTGGCTTCCCAGTGCCAGAGGGCAGGGATGGATGGGAGATTGGGAAGAAATTCCTGGCTGGAGGGTGAGGAGGGACTGGGATAGAATTCCCAGAGAAGCTGTGGCTGTCCCTGGATCCCTGGAAGTTGGCCAGGTTGGACACTGGGGCTTGGAGTAGCCTGGGACAGTGGGAGGTGTCCCTGCTCATGGCAGGGAGTGACACTGGATGACCCTGAAGGTCCCTTCCAACCCAACCCCTCCTGGAATTCCGGGATTCCTGTCACATCCGTAGCCCTGCTCCCTTGTCCCAGCACCTCAGCGATGTCACATCCCTCGGAAGAAACCTCCAGCGGCCGCAGGGATGGATGGGGGTGTTAATATCATCCCATTCCTCTAATCCCTGTCTCTGTATTGTCTGCAAACAGTAGGAGAACGGGAAGGCAGCCTGGAACAGCCCGGAGCCACGGACACCTCGTGTTGGATGGAGGACAGGAACCAACCACGCTCGTTAGTCCTTAAATTAGCAAAGCGCTGCCAAGGCAACGGCTCTCCCCACAATATTGTTGTCTTGACTAAACAACTTGCCCTGAGCTCCGTTGAAATAATCTGTTTTTTCACCTGCAGGAGTGAAACACTCGAGCCGACATTCCAAGACGGATCTGGTTGAGGCCATAAAAACCTTGTGGTAACCTATATATTATTTTTATGCATATGCTTAACACGATGTGTTTTATGGATGTGCTAAAGTGCCATAAATCACCCGAAATGTGGTGTAAAACACTCGAGGCTCTTAGCAGAGGATCAGATGCTCGCACAATATCCCACATATCCACGGGCTCGGGCAGAGGCAGGAGGGTAGGGACGTGTCATCTCCTGGGAGCTGCGGGAAGATGGGAATCGGGCTGCTCCTCTGCGTGGGAGGTCAGGAGAGCAGTGCCTGGCTCTGTGATGGATCAGCAGCCAAAATGAAGACGGAATACGTGGAAGAACGGCACAGCTCCAGCCTTTACTGGGTGTAATCCCAGCAACTGGAGTTTCATGGGAATTGTGTTGCAGGAGAGAGGGATTCTGTCTCTTCCAGTGGATAAAGACAAATACACTGAAATCCCTGCTTTTGCAGAAGCCCAACGTGGGAAGTCCTAAGGAAAACTGAACCCCTCAGCTGGCTCTGCTGAGGATCCAGAGTGGATGAGCTCCTGATTAACCTGCTCTCCCCAGTTCTTTTGGATTTATGGATCTGGGACTGGAGCACCATTCCATACCATGTCCTTTATTTTTTCAGCTCCAGCAAGTGTGGCCTAAGTTTAGATGCTTAAGTCAAGCTAGAAAAGCATCCAAAAAGCTTTTCAAGCTCATGGGATTGGAAAAATTTGGAGATGAAGGTGCTTCCAAATTTTTCATTAGCTGGACACCATTCATCGTCTCCATGTTGGAAAAATTGGCATAAAAGAAATTTCCCTCTTTTATTCATTTATTTTTAATTAAATGGGGTCCTAATGATCCTTCTTGCTTACAACGCTTACAAAATGTTAGAAATGGGTTAAAAGAGGGAATACGGGCAATGATTTGGTATCACTGGTCTGAGGATTTGATATCCTGCTGCAGTGATCATCAGTAAAGGACAGGGTGGGAATCTGGGAATGTTGGGGTTGCCCTGTGCAGGGTCAGAATTGGACTCAGTAATCCCTGTGGTTCCCTTCTAACTCAGGATATTCCATGATTCAATATCTTAAAGATTTAAATGTGTAAAAATCAGGTGGATTTCAAAAAAATGGTGCTCTGAGCAGAGAAGGGATAAAGAAGTGAGTGTTAAATTTAATGTTTTTACTGCTTTTTGACTGACTGGCATCAGGGAGCTCTTTCTGAGGCAGCTGCTGGTGATTTCAGTTGTCCAGGAACTCCCAATCCCTACACCCTGGAGTTTAGGATAAGGCAGCTCCAAGAGAAGCATCAGATGGGTGAGGTGGCAGGAGAGCTGGAAGCTGGAAATATCCCAAGGAGTTTCACATCCTGCCAGTGTTCCACCAAAACCAACACATTTCCCCAGAGCACTTCACTCTCGTCGAGGTGAGGAAGTGTTTTCCGATGGAAACAGAATTCCGTGTGACCAGATCTTAGAAAAGGTCAAGTCAGGCCCCAGTAAAATTAATTTGGGTTCTTTGAAAGTGGGATGTCCACAGGGACCAGGTAATTTTTTATTTGTTTTAACAAATAATTTGTTTGTTTTTACTTGAGGAAACTCCCGTTGATTTTGGCTGAGCTCAGGTTTCAGCCCTCAGAACAGACAGTCAGAAAACTCCAAATGACCGAGTTAAACATGCCTGGAAAAACGGCCCTGGAGAAACGGGATAATTATGGAGTGGGACATCCTTTTTGGGGTTAGGAGCCAGAGGAAAAGGAGAAGCAGAAGGAGACAGTGGCATAAAAGGTCTGGAGAGCAAACCCTGCTCCTTTGTTTTAGCTGAAATCCACATCCATGCCTGTTCCCTGGGATTCGGTATCCCTACAGTGGGATCTCTCATGGACCCATTTAGAATCAGCCTCAAATTCCTGCAAAACAAAGAATCCCGTAGATTCCCAAACCCACGGGAGCCAGGAGAGGCTCTGGAATGGCAGGAATGTGCAGTGTAAGACAGTGTTTGTTGGTATCCTGGGATAAACCCGGATCCGGGCTGTACCCGGCAGTTTGGGACTTCTCCCGTCCGAGCACAGTAAGGATTTAGTGGAATTCATGGAATCACCAACCCGGTGGGGGGATCATGGCAACGATTTGGAGCTCTTCTCTCCCTGCTTGCTAAACAGGTACCAGAGGGCTTCCAAAACATAGGAGGGGAAAGGAACAAAAAAGGAGGGGAAAGGAAAAACAGGGAAATACAGGACAAGGCAGCAGTGCCAGGATGGGACACTCGAGGCTGGGTCTGGGACATGGCTCAGAGGCGGATTCACCTTCTCAGACCAGGACACACAGAGGCAGGAGGATGTGAGAGCCCGGGGATGCTGTGTGGGTGAAGAAGGGGAGGAAATCCCAATTTTCCCCCTTTTCCGCCATTCTCACCAAACTTTCAGCGCATCAGTCCCAAACTTCAAGGAGCAAAAGCTCCCAGGAGATGCTGCTGGGAAAATGTGGATGAGTTGCTGACAGCCCTTAAATTATTTCCAGGTTAAGTCTCATAGCAACGTGGAATCTCCTGAGCTGGAAGGGATCCATCAGGAGCATCAATCCCAATGCTGCACAGACACCCCAACAATCCCACCCTGTGCATCCCTGGGAGCCTTTTCCAAATGTTCCTGGAGCTCTGGCAGCCTTGGGAATGTGCCTATTCCCTGGGGAGCCTGGGCAGTGCCTGATACCCAGATATCCCTGATATCCAACCTAAACCTCTCCTGACAGGGATGGTGACTCCAGCACTTCCCTGGCATCCTGTTCCAATGCTTGACAACACTTTCAGTGGAATTATTTTTTCCTAATATCCGATTTAAACCTCCCCTGGTGCAACTTGAGGCCTTTCCCTCTTCTCCTGTTCCTTTTCCCGTGATCCAGAAGTGGACAGAAGGATCTGCTACCCTCCAATTTAAATAAATAGAAATAAAAATAAATAATTATTTAAATAAATCTGTATTAAAATGTCATAAAACAATGTCCTAAAGGATTTTTGGCAGCTCAGTTTAAGCGTCTTCAGAAAACAAGATTAATTTGAAGAGACAAGTTAAAAAAATCCAGCTCACGTGGATCCCAACTTCCAAATTCAAGATCTCTTCCTCTTGGAACTGCTGTAAATATTTCAAGGAGAAAGTGGAACGTTTTCTTTGTTTCTTCCTTTCAGTCCCAATTATTAAAATGGGATTAAAATATTGGTTTATTACTGCAGTGAGAGGGATGAGAGTCCCGTGTTCTTTATGTGATTTGGAGCAAGGCTCCCTTTTTATCTCTGCTGCCAAGAGCTGGAATGGTCACTTCCCATGGCTGCCTGAGTTTGAAATGGCTGCCAAAAGCACGAAGATTCCCAAACTAATACTGTCTTCCTGTTTTCCATGAAAAAGCAGCTTCCAAAGGCTTCCTCCAGGCAGACAAAAATATCAAACCACTCAGGATTAGGAATGGCTTGAGGAAATTTAGGGATCTGCTACCCTAAAACCTCTCCCTAGACCCAAAGTCGGTGACATCAAGGCTTGGGCTGGCCTCAAGGCTTAAATTTCCAATTATTTTGAGTCCCAGAGCTTTAATTTTTTGAGTTTGGGGGCTTTGTGTCTTTCTTTTCTCCCTTGAAGTGCTCTCAAATGTGAATTATGTCCCGACCTGGAGCAGCAGAACAAATCTGAGCACAAATTTCAGGTCACCCAGAGCTCCAGACAACCTGCGAGGGGCAACAACCTTTCATCACTTCTCCCTGTTTCCCACTGGAAGCAGGAATACTGCAGCCCGCTGGATTTTGTGCTGCTTTCCCTATGGAGCAGCTGGTTTGGATCTGGAAGTTGTGTAGCTGCACTTGAGCTGGGGCTGACCCTGAGTTATTTTGTCTCGCTGAGCTGGGCCATTGTTGAGCCGTAAATTTTCCTGCTGGAAGAATTGTATCTGAAATTTTTAGGGAGAAGGAAGAAGGGGAAGGAGAGGGGAGGGATGGACAGGAGAGAGAAGGGAAATGAAAAAGAAAAACAACATATCTGACATTATTTTATTTTTCAGTGTTTTTCTTTCTACCTTTTTGCTTTCCCCTTCAATGCTGAAAATAAAGGAAAAACAAATTTTCCTTTACCCAGCCCATGAAAATCCAATGCCAACGCAGTAAAAGCTTTGCAGGGTGATTACTCTGAATAATCTTACTTTTCCATCTCAATTACTTCCCTGTGTGTCACCAAGTGAGGTGGGAAAGAGAAGGATCCTTCCAGTGGGAAGAGCCCAGCAGGCCCTGTCCAAGGTTCTGGTCCAGCTTCCCACCAGCAGCATTCCCTGATATCCTCACCCACATCCCAGATTTATGCTAAAGCCCCCTCAGGAAGAGCCACAGGGGCACTGTGATTACAGAGTCAGACATTCCAACACTCCCGCATGGAAAGAGGGAAAAACGAGCTGATGGAGACAGGTTTGAGGGGTTTTCTTTCCCCCGAGTTTCCAAGTGGCGTCTTTGGAATTGTCCGGATCCGTGGGAGATCCACAGGGAACAGCACTTGTTGTCGAGGGTGGGGAGTTCAAGTCCATCCATGGCTTCAGTGGGGCTTTCCAGCTGCGTTTTGTGGCTTCCAAAAGGTCCTGGGTGGGTCCACCCCCCACCACAAGGACAGGTGACAGACCATTGGTTGCTAATATTCCTCCTGTTCCATGGAATCACAAACTTCAGGAGAAGGGCCATTTATGGGAGAATCAAAAATTCCCAAAGTTTTCAGGGCACTTCATTCCCCAGCTCCTTTCAAAGCCCAGATGTTGCACATCATGGGCACAGCCAGGTTCCAGAACTTCCCCTGGGCTGTGCTGCTCTTCCTGGGCAATTTATGAGGAGATGAAGCAAAAAATTATTATTATTACTATTATTATTAATATTATTATTATTATTATTATTATTACTACTACTGTTACTCCTGGGAGTGCCAGGTGTTGCTGGGAATAACAGATTCATTGGTGGCAACAACCACGACCAACTTTCCTTTCCATAGCCTGGGGAGAGCAAAACCTGGCACAGCCCATGGACAACTTCACCAGGACAATTTTGCTGCTTGAAACAACACCTTGCTTTGTGCACTCCTTGAGCCAGCCCGGAATTAAATCCATGTTTCTTTAGAACTGAGTCACACCAGGCTGTTGATCTGAGCATTTGTTAATGAAGGATATTTCATTGAAAGCTAAACAAATCCAAGATTGTTGGAGGCTGGAATGAAAGCCTTGGTGGTTTGTAGCTCACCCTCCTCAAAGATGGTTTTCTTGTCCAAATATGGGACCTGAATGTATTAGCAAAACAATTAATTTGTTCTAATGAACTGAACAATGGCCACAGTGCTGGAATTTAATTTCCTTCATTAAGTGCTTGGAACAGTCTATAACAGAACTCAGGGCTTTTAGTATCCTTCCAATTCAGAGATGATTTGAGGATTTGGATACTCCTGGTGCCACGGGATGTCCAGAGAGGTTGTGGAATCCCCAGGCCAGGCTGGATGGCGCTTGGAGCACCCTGGAAGGTGTCCCTGCCCATGGCAGAGGGTGGGACTGGATGATCCATAAAGTGCCTTCCAACCCAAGCCCCTCTGGGTTTCCCTACACCCCTAGAGGACAAGGACAGAGAGGATGATGGATTTTCATATCTATGTCTCACAATTCAGCTGATATGATCCAAGCCTTTCCGGGGATCAAACACTTGTAAAAAGCAAAGCAGAGAAGGATCAGAGATTGGGAAATATGGAATAACCCAGGTCTGATCCTGGGTGTAAATCTTTAGCTTATTTGTGTCCAGTTCCCACATTTTCTATCCCTTTACACATCATTCCTTGGCCTTTCATTTTCTGAGGTTCCTTTTTCTTCTGCTCTTTGGACAATGGTGGCTTCAGGCTGTCCCCAGTTCATCCCTTTTTTTCCCTTGGCCAGAGCACGAATTCTGGATGAAATTCCCTGCTTGGCCCTGGCTGTGTCATTTCCTCTCTGAGGATGTGGAGCACTCCATGACCTCACCACGAGCAGGAACAGCTTTGGGGCAGGATTTACACAGGCGAGCCTTTCATAGTGCCAGGGAAAGGGAAAGGGCCAAAGCTTTCCTAAATTTTCCTCTTTTATTCCATATCTTGGGATATTCTGATACCCAGGCAGTGGAACGAGTGGGAGATGTTCGAATCTCGATGCTGCAAAGTCATCTTCCCGAAATCATCTCCCTTTTGCTGCAGCGTAAAAGGAGAAAATCCCCATTTTACAGAGCGGTGTTTAAAATTTTGGCCATTTAGGGTCTGTAGGAAATGAGCAGAAATCTGTGAAGGTCAAAAATAATTCAAGTTCCAAATGTTTCCTGTGTCCATCTCTACCAAATGGCCGCAGGTTGTTGCTTTTCCTCAGTTAAACATCCACAATCTTTATTTTTTTTGTGTTTCACTTAATTTTCTTTCAGTATAAAAGGAGTGGGTCTGAATTAAAAGCCAAAAGAAATGAAACCCTTTATTTCGTGTGTTTTGGGAGAGCCTTCTCCAGAGGCAGGAGCGAACACTGCCTTTTTGTCTCCCCAGTTATTTGTGCCAGAGGAAAATCCGCGGGAGATGCTGTGAAATGGTTCAGAGATGGCTCCAGAAAAATCACATTCCCCAAATCCCTGGAGGCAGCACCTCCAGTGGTCAGGAGTTCCCGGGTATTTTTAAAACCTCCCCAATCCTGAACGTCCTGAGAGTCGAACCCAACGGAATGTCTGGCTGTAATGACAGCTATATTAATTAAACTCATTACCCACCAGGAATATGTCTGTTGTCACCTGCAAGAGGGGAGTGGGATTCCACGGGTCACGGATTTCGTGGGAAGTCAGATGATGTCAGGCTTCTGGAGAAGTTGCCCGTGAAGAAACGCAGACAAGCCAAACTCTGTTCTTCCCCCAGCTGAAGGGTGGTTTGAAACCACGGGATATCAGATGTTGGTGCTTCCAGAGGTTTTTCCAGACTCTTTCTGTCCATCCTGTTTTTCTGGTTCTGCTCCCCGGCACAAGGAATGGAGCGGGATCCGCAGTGTGCCCATGAATTACCCCGGAGGAAAATCCACAGGTGACCTGTGTGGTGGGAGGTGTCCCTGCCCATGGTGGTGTGGAACTGGATGATCTTTAAGGTCCCTTCCAACCCAAACCATTCCATGACTCCATGATTCCATGACTCCATGATTCCATGATTCCATGATTCCATGATTCCACGATTAACTATCTGGTTTCTCTTTGTTCCAATCTTTGGAGTATCCTGGTTGAGGAATGACCTCCATAGGAACTATTGAGTATTGAAGGACTGAGCTTTTGCAGAAGCTTCTGACTGAGGATATTTCACTTTAATCTGCACTGTTGGCAAACAAAAATGATGAAAAATGAACTGCAGCTCTTCCCTTCCTCATTTTATTACCCACCTCAGAGCCACGTTATCAGAGGATCTCCTTTATCAAGTGCAGGTTATTTAATTTTCTGCTTTCTCCATGATTCCTTCCAAAGGCGAGATTGGAGTTTCACTCTTTCCAACCACATAGACAACATGTCAATAATGATTATTTATTCTTCAGTTGTCTCAAAGTTATCTCAAAGTGAAGTTTTTCAAGTGTTCAGAATCAGAGCTGGGTGAGGCATCCCTTAAGGGAGAATGGCTTTAAACTGAAAGAGGGAAGATTAAGGTGGGATATTGGGAAGGAATTCCTGGCTGGGAGGGTGAGGAGGCCCTGGCACAGGGTGCCCAGAGAAGCTGGGGCTGCCCCTGGATCCCTGGAAGGGCCCGAGGCCAGGCTGGACACTGGGACTTGGAGCAGCCTGGAAGCTTTCCTTTCCCATGGCAGGGTGCGGGACTGGGAGATCTTTAAGATCCCTTCCAACCCAAATCATGCCATGATTCCATGAATTATTTTTATTTTGATGTTCCAAAAAACCTGATGCTTGCTAAGACTTGAGGATCCCCTTCTCTAATCCCTATGTATGATTTTAATTTAATTTATTTTATTTTAATTTATTTTATTTTAATATTTTTTTTACCTCATATTCTTGTGAGCTGAAGTGGCAAACGAGACTTAAAGCTTCCCTGAACCTCCCAATTTACCAAAAACCAAAAAAGCTCTTGCCAGTCTTGTGAATTCCCATAATCTGCACCACCCGGGACCCCAAATCTTTGTGAGATTCCACGTTTTGCTTAACAATTTCTTTAGGCATAAGGCAAAAATTAATTGGCCTCTGCAGTTTTATTAATTGGTACATCACAACAGGAGGTTCATTTGCTGAGGTGAGGGGATCTGGTGAATCAAAGAGCTGCTTCTCTGCTGTCTTCCTGGAATGATTTTCCATCTTGGCACAGCACCAACAGCCACCATTCCTGCTGGCACTCTGGGAACTGGACAAGTGACCTCTGGAATTAAAACCAGGAATTCTCTGCACGACCCAACCCAGGTAGGAGGATGGTTAAACAGCAGTGGAAATTTGATGCATTTTCTGCCCAAAAAAGCCCTGGGACACAAAGTTGCAGCTGTTTCTTCTCCTGAGGGCAGATAAACAAACAATTATTGGACTAAAATAGCCTGAAAACCAAAGTGAGGTGACAAATTCCAGTTTGGGGTGCAAGGGAATTATAATTTTAAGGTCTGATAACCCTGCCAGCAGGGCTCAGGCTGAGGATGATTCACCTGGCGATCCTTGAAAAAACTTGGGAAGCCTTCACTGAGCACATAAAAACTTGGGAAGATGATTAAAGAACCCATCAAGCTGAGCTCAAGATCCCCAGGTAGGATTGGAAGGAACGCAAGTTCTCTGAGCATCAGAAGAAAGAGGTTTGGGACACACTTTCCAATGAGATTCCAGAAGGGAAAAGGGGGGAAAGGCAACAACGTTTTCTTCTGCCACATTTCAGGGATGAAAGTGGAGGAGCACAAACTCTTTCTGTGTGTGGAGGAGATGAAGAACAGCACCACTGCCACGAGAGAAGCAGCAATTAATGGGCTCCGAGGTTTTTATGTAAGCATTAAAGTTTTAAGTGCTTCGCATTTGTAGGGCTTGTTATTCCTGGATATTCCTCCCAAACCTGTTGAGAGACGTGAAGCAAATTTCTGGAAAGTTTCCCTTGGAGTTTCTTCAGGCAGAGCAGAGCTCGTTGTGTGCCTGCTTGGCTTCGGCATCCCAAGGATCCCACGCCGTAGGAACAGGAGAGGCGACTGCATTCCATCAGCCCCTGGTGTTTGTTTAAGGTTTGGGACTCACACACCCTTCAGAGCTCCTGGTTATTCCTCTCTCCCATCACGCTGCCCATCCAGGCCAATATTCCTCTGAAAACGAAGGGTTTTTAAGGATCCATAGAATGTTTTTATTTTCCCTGTTCTCCAGCGACCCTCATCAGACTGTCTGAGTCTCTCAGGGATGGAGAGTTATGCAAGGAAACCCCAAAATGTGTCAGCTTGGGCCCACCCAAAAAGTGAGGGCTGATATTTCTCTCTCCCAGGCTGGAGGGGAGGTGAAAGCCTCTCCACCGGAGTGAATTCCAGCTTAATTTGGCGGGATGGGATTGTGGAAAAGCAGAGAACCAAGCCTGGAGCTGCAAAGCGAAGGCTCTGAGCAGGGCTGTGGGAACAGGAGCTGCATTTTCCAGACGAAATGAATCAGTCGGGCCTGAAAAGGCGAAGCCCTCGGCTCCACCTCCGGACAGAGGGGTCTGCATTGATCCATGGAACTCGCCTTGGCCTCCAGCACCGAGCTCGGTGCCTCCATCTGTCCCATGACCCCATCCCTGCTCCTGGCTGGGATGGAGCAGAGCTCTGGGCTATTCCTTCCCTCCTTTGTGTTCTGTGGGAATCAGAACACCCAGCTCATGGAGCGTGATCTGCGCCCCAGGACTGCAGCTCGCACCTCGGCCCCGGCCAATCTCACATTTTTGGCCTGACCTGGGTGAGCAGCTCAGTAAATTCCAGAGAAAAGCTGGTTGTTTACATTTGGAACTTTGATACATTTGTTTATTGGGGTCGATTTGGGGGTTCTGTTTGTGTATTNCGATTAACTATCTGGTTTCTCTTTGTTCCAATCTTTGGAGTATCCTGGTTGAGGAATGACCTCCATAGGAACTATTGAGTATTGAAGGACTGAGCTTTTGCAGAAGCTTCTGACTGAGGATATTTCACTTTAATCTGCACTGTTGGCAAACAAAAATGATGAAAAATGAACTGCAGCTCTTCCCTTCCTCATTTTATTACCCACCTCAGAGCCACGTTATCAGAGGATCTCCTTTATCAAGTGCAGGTTATTTAATTTTCTGCTTTCTCCATGATTCCTTCCAAAGGCGAGATTGGAGTTTCACTCTTTCCAACCACATAGACAACATGTCAATAATGATTATTTATTCTTCAGTTGTCTCAAAGTTATCTCAAAGTGAAGTTTTTCAAGTGTTCAGAATCAGAGCTGGGTGAGGCATCCCTTAAGGGAGAATGGCTTTAAACTGAAAGAGGGAAGATTAAGGTGGGATATTGGGAAGGAATTCCTGGCTGGGAGGGTGAGGAGGCCCTGGCACAGGGTGCCCAGAGAAGCTGGGGCTGCCCCTGGATCCCTGGAAGGGCCCGAGGCCAGGCTGGACACTGGGACTTGGAGCAGCCTGGAAGCTTTCCTTTCCCATGGCAGGGTGCGGGACTGGGAGATCTTTAAGATCCCTTCCAACCCAAATCATGCCATGATTCCATGAATTATTTTTATTTTGATGTTCCAAAAAACCTGATGCTTGCTAAGACTTGAGGATCCCCTTCTCTAATCCCTATGTATGATTTTAATTTAATTTATTTTATTTTAATTTATTTTATTTTAATATTTTTTTTACCTCATATTCTTGTGAGCTGAAGTGGCAAACGAGACTTAAAGCTTCCCTGAACCTCCCAATTTACCAAAAACCAAAAAAGCTCTTGCCAGTCTTGTGAATTCCCATAATCTGCACCCCCCGGGANGAGGTGACAAATTCCAGTTTGGGGTGCAAGGGAATTATAATTTTAAGGTCTGATAACCCTGCCAGCAGGGCTCAGGCTGAGGATGATTCACCTGGCGATCCTTGAAAAAACTTGGGAAGCCTTCACTGAGCACATAAAAACTTGGGAAGATGATTAAAGAACCCATCAAGCTGAGCTCAAGATCCCCAGGTAGGATTGGAAGGAACGCAAGTTCTCTGAGCATCAGAAGAAAGAGGTTTGGGACACACTTTCCAATGAGATTCCAGAAGGGAAAAGGGGGGAAAGGCAACAACGTTTTCTTCTGCCACATTTCAGGGATGAAAGTGGAGGAGCACAAACTCTTTCTGTGTGTGGAGGAGATGAAGAACAGCACCACTGCCACGAGAGAAGCAGCAATTAATGGGCTCCGAGGTTTTTATGTAAGCATTAAAGTTTTAAGTGCTTCGCATTTGTAGGGCTTGTTATTCCTGGATATTCCTCCCAAACCTGTTGAGAGACGTGAAGCAAATTTCTGGAAAGTTTCCCTTGGAGTTTCTTCAGGCAGAGCAGAGCTCGTTGTGTGCCTGCTTGGCTTCGGCATCCCAAGGATCCCACGCCGTAGGAACAGGAGAGGCGACTGCATTCCATCAGCCCCTGGTGTTTGTTTAAGGTTTGGGACTCACACACCCTTCAGAGCTCCTGGTTATTCCTCTCTCCCATCACGCTGCCCATCCAGGCCAATATTCCTCTGAAAACGAAGGGTTTTTAAGGATCCATAGAATGTTTTTATTTTCCCTGTTCTCCAGCGACCCTCATCAGACTGTCTGAGTCTCTCAGGGATGGAGAGTTATGCAAGGAAACCCCAAAATGTGTCAGCTTGGGCCCACCCAAAAAGTGAGGGCTGATATTTCTCTCTCCCAGGCTGGAGGGGAGGTGAAAGCCTCTCCACCGGAGTGAATTCCAGCTTAATTTGGCGGGATGGGATTGTGGAAAAGCAGAGAACCAAGCCTGGAGCTGCAAAGCGAAGGCTCTGAGCAGGGCTGTGGGAACAGGAGCTGCATTTTCCAGACGAAATGAATCAGTCGGGCCTGAAAAGGCGAAGCCCTCGGCTCCACCTCCGGACAGAGGGGTCTGCATTGATCCATGGAACTCGCCTTGGCCTCCAGCACCGAGCTCTGTGCCTCCATCTGTCCCATGACCCCATCCCTGCTCCTGGCTGGGATGGAGCAGAGCTCTGGGCTATTCCTTCCCTCCTTTGTGTTCTGTGGGAATCAGAACACCCAGCTCGTGGAGCGTGATCTGCGCCCCAGGACTGCAGCTCGCACCTCGGCCCCGGCCAATCTCACATTTTTGGCCTGACCTGGGTGAGCAGCTCAGTAAATTCCAGAGAAAAGCTGGTTGTTTACATTTGGAACTTTGATACATTTGTTTATTGGGGTCGATTTGGGGGTTCTGTTTGTTTTTTATGATTAATTCATTTATTATATGATCTTTCCCTCCTTGCTCACAGGATTTCTGACTCATTCAGGCAGCAGGACTGAATTAGACATAGAGTTGGATAATGAAGATTTCTGTTAATAAAACCAACATTTTGGATGTCTTTTTTGAGCAGAATTAAAAATCAGGCAGAGTTTAAAACACCGAAAGAAAAGAGAAAATAATTTAATATTGCAGCTATGGAGAAGTTGGGTTTTACCTGCATTTATNTGATTAATTCATTTATTATATGATCTTTCCCTCCTTGCTCACAGGATTTCTGACTCATTCAGGCAGCAGGACTGAATTAGACATAGAGTTGGATAATGAAGATTTCTGTTAATAAAACCAACATTTTGGATGTCTTTTTTGAGCAGAATTAAAAATCAGGCAGAGTTTAAAACACCGAAAGAAAAGAGAAAATAATTTAATATTGCAGCTATGGAGAAGTTGGGTTTTACCTGCATTTATTCCCAGAATTCTATGTTGATACGTGACTTCAAACCTTTATTTTTTTTCCCCAGAGCTGAATTCTTGCTTATGGATTGTGGATTTAGTCCGAGAAGTCTTGGAGTCATTGAAGTTGAGCAGAGATTTCCTTGAAACAGTGCTGAAAAATGACAAAACTGACGAAAAATTGCCCCATAAGAATCATACCAGTCTCACCTAAATTCAGATTCCTCAACTCGTATCAGAATTTCTCAGCAGTGAAAGGAGAGAGACGCAGACCTCTGGATGAATCAGGACATGTATCACTCCCCCCATCTTTGGAAAAGCCACCAGATTCCTAATTTAAGGCAAAATCATTCAAGATGGGTTAATTCAGGCTGTGGGGCCTCAACCCAACCTCCAAACTTCATGGAAACTTGAGTGTCCCGTTTCCTTTTGCCTCTGTTCCCCACTGAGTAACTCCGTGTCCTCGTTTGCCACGGGAACTGTAATTGCATTGCCTTAAAATGTCGGGATAAATGGGATATTGTCCTAAAAGATCTGCAAATGTGAACACTTCCTGCTTCGGAGCAGATTTTCAGTGTCTCGCTGTGAAAGAAACCTGGAAAATGTGAGGCACGTGAAGAAAATCATGGATGCTGTTCAGTCTCGTGTTCAAGAGGTTGATGTTTATCCCAAAAAACCACTCCGGAAGCAGCTCAAGTGAACGTTTGTCTCATCCATACCCAGCACACACAATCACGGTGTGATTGTGTAACCCCCACAAGTTCTTGGAATGGCACCAAAAAAATCCCAGACAAAATATTCATGGGATTTATCCCAAAATTTCCAGGAATATTTTTATTTATGTATTCTCAAATTATAGAGAAATAAAATGTATTCATTTCATTTTTTAGAGACCAACTGAGTATTTTCAAATTTATCATCTTGAAAAAAATAAGACTCAATGGTTAAATTCATTCCCTGAAATCCTGCCAGAAAACCAGCACTGTAAATAGGCAAAACTGATAAAAAAATTCTTTATGTTGGAAAAGACCTTCAGGATCATCAAATCCAACCATCAGCCACCACCACCAGCATGGTCGCCACTAATCCGTGTCCCCAAGTGCCACATCCACACATTTCTGAGCACTTCCAGGGATGGGGACTCCACCACTGCGGGACTGGACAACCCTTTCCATGAAGAAATGTTCCTTGATGTCCAACTTGAACATCTCCTGGTGCAATTTAAGGCCATCTCATTCCGTCCCACGTTCTCTGGAAAAAGAGCCCAACCTGCAGCCCCATCCTCCTGTCAGGGAGCTGTGCAGAGCCACAAGGTCCCCCCTGAGCCTCCTTTGCTCCAGGCTGAGCCCTTTTCCCAGCTCCCTCAGGAATTCTCCATTCCCTTCTCTGGACATGCTCCAGCTCCTCAATGTCCTTCTGGTCCTGAGGGACCCAAACCGACCCCAGGATTTGAGATGTGGCCCCAGCAGTTCCCAGCACAGGGGGACAACCACTTCCCTTCTCCTGCTGCTTCTCAGAAAAATCAGGCTGCCTTTGGCATTTTTGGCCACCTGGGCTGATGTTCAGTCCCTGTTGACCAACACCCCCAGCTCCTTTCACACTGGGCACACTCCAACTCCTTTCCCACATTCTGTTGTGATGCTGTGACAAATAAAAAAGATGGATCCTATTCCTGACTCTGTGCTAGCACATCCCTGGATCCCAGGCCTGCTCCAACATCTCTCATCTGCTGGAAAAAATAGAATTTCACGCAGGCAGAGCCGTGAGCAGGTTTGTGGTGCTTGGCACTTGTCCTGACATGTCCCTTGCTGCCACAGCCACGGGGGATGAGTGACATAAAAGCCATTTTTGCCAGGTTTTCACTCCTCCCATCCTCTGGAAGCTATTCTTGGATGGGTCAGGACAGCCAAGACTCAGCTCTTCTGCACCAGCAAACTCATGAATAAAGGCTGGATTGTATCAGAGACCGGCAACTTTATCTCCCAAAATGTCTGATCCCCTGCAGGAGGCAATCCCGGGAATTCTGGCGTGTGCAGCAGGGAGTTTGGTTTCGGGTAAACTTACAGGGAAGAGGGGGCTGCTGGATTTACAGGAGTTTCCTTTCCTGTGAAAAGGATTCTGTTGAAAACGCTGAGTAATCCGTTGCACAGCAGCTCCTGCGGGGCTATTTCGGGAATAGAATCATTGGCTTCGTGGAATTTTTTCCAGGCTGAGAACCATCACCTTCTTTCAGCTCCACAGAAACAAAGTGCCTTTAACAGAGATGTTTTCTTCACAGAAACAGCCAAGAGATAATGCCAGGGAAAAAAGTCCATGGGAAAACAGACCTTCCTTCACAGGGACACGGTGGGGCTTTTGGGGATGCTCCTGTGCAGGGAGTGAGGCCCCACCTGGAATCCTGGGATCAGTTTGGGGCCCTCATGACAAGGACAGTGAGGGGCTGGAGCGTGTCCAGGGCAGGAACAGAGCTGGGAAAGGGCTGGAGAATTCCTAAGGGAGCTGGGAAAGGGGCTCAGCCTGGAGCAAAGGAGGCTCAGGGGGGACCTTGTGGCTCTGCACAGCTCCCTGACAGGAGGGGACAGCTGGGGGGGGGGTCGGGCTCTGCTGCCAGGGAACAGGGACAGGAGGAGAGGGAAAGGCCTCAGGCTGGGCCAGGGGAGGCTCAGCTTGGACAGCAGCAGGAATTTCCCCATGGAAAGGGTTGTCCAGGCCTGGCAAAGCTGCCCAGGGCAGTGGTGGAGTCTCCATCCCTGGAAGGATTCAAAAGCCATTTGGATGTGGCACTTGGGGACATGGGGCAGTGGTGGCCTTGGCAGGGCTGGAGAATTATTGGACTTGTTGATCTTGAAGTTATTTCCTACCCCAAATGATTCTGTGACTGTACTCACATTTGCTGGCATATATAGAATATGCAAATATTTGAGACAATTAAGATGTTAAATTTAAATATTAGAGATTCAACCCATGAGCTGGATAATCTTGGTCAAGTCATTGACTCCTCGGTGCCTCCATCTTTCTCCCTGGGATAATCACACTAGCTTTCCACCCCAGGATTTGGACAGTGCCACCCAAACTAGGACCAGGCTCTCTGTTTTCCATGTCAGCAATCACGAGGTGATCCTATCTGACAGGAAAAGTAATTCCATTCCTCCCTCTTGGGAAGTTGAAAACTTACGGGTGTCATCCTCATTTAACTCATTCCCGTTCTCAACATTCCAAGCCCTCCATGAAAAGCCACCCTTGGCTGTTTGAATCCCTCTGCTTTGCCACCTCTGTGCTGATGTAAAGTTGTTTTCTCTTATTTAATTATCCTAATTTAATTATCTCAGCCTGGCAATCACTGCTGGTGCAGGGAATTGTTGAACGGTGGAATCCTTTGGAAGTAGAATCAGAATGGTTTGGGTTGGAGGGGACCTGAAATGAGCAGGGACATCAACAATTAAATCAGATCAAAGTTAATCAGGGCCTTACTCAAAGCCTGATGAAGTCATGGCTGTTGTAAGTGTGAAAATTAAAATTGAAAGAGAAGATTTTGTGCCCTGGAACACAATTTTGTGCTTTTACAAAAGATCTTGGTGTGACCTTAGCCCAGCTTCCCCTTTACAAACCAAATCCTGGTCATGGTTCAAGAAGGACCGAGATCCAGGGACAATTCCCTGGATTTAGCCTGGCTCCAGGCAGCTGCAAGGATTTGGAACTGGAGGCAGGATCACGTCAGGAGATGCAAGTCATGATCAAGCCATGTCTTGAAGTCGCAATTACACCAGTGGAGGGGAAGAATCAAAACAAACCAAAAACCTGACAAAAGCCCCTCAAGGTTTGATTTATAAGGCTCCAGCTCAGTTAAACTCAGCTCTGCCCTACTGAGCGGAAGCTTTGCAGATTTCATTGAATAACAGATAAAATCAGGCTGCAGTCATTTTGGTTTTGTCTTTGGAGCTTCTGCTCCCTTTGAGGACCCCTTTTCACAAAGCTGCTCAAAAGCCATTCCTGCTGGAACCTTTTCCTGACAGGAAGTGTGGCTTTTATCTAAACTGACGTGGAAATTATCATTAATAATTAAATGGTTCTCATTTTGTAAAGAAAAAAAAAGCCACCAAATCCAGGTGCTCCCGGAGATCTAAATCTGGGAATCTGCTCTGTGTGGGATCAGCTCCAAGGCTCCAACTCATTCAGAGTGACTCAATTAAAATGCAATCCCTGGCTGAGGGGCTTCAAGGGGCTGAAAATGAGGATTGATCATCGCTAATTGCAAGAGTTTAAAATTAAGATTTTAAGACTAATTTGAGCACAGACTCACGTGGTTGCTGGACAGAAGAACGAGTCCATGCTCACATTGGATTTGGTGCTTTTTTTCCACAGATCTGTGATTTCCAGGGTGTTTTTTACACCTGCAGCAGAGAGATGTCCCTGCTCATGGCAGGGGGTTGGAACGAGATGGTTTTTAAGGCCCCTTCCAACCCAGACCATTCTGAGATTCTCCATCGTTTGTTCCCCCATGTTTTGAGAAATTCAGGAGTTGTTCTCCTGTGCTTTTAACTTGCACCTTCTCCAGTTTGCCCCTCGATGCTGCAATCCAGGTGGTCCCAGCCACATGAGGCCATCTTAAGCCTCTCTCAGACTAATTGCTTGATTAATTCACTCTGGTTTAGCATCCAAGCCTAGGCAGGGTTTTCCAGTATCCCACCCATGTTGGAATATTCCTCCCACGGCGCTAAATCAGAGCCACGTTTTCCTTAAACACCATCCGTAACTCTTCCCTGTGAGTTCTCTGTTGCCTGCAAAATTTTCTCTCGTTCTTCCATTACTTTTTTTCACCTCTTTTCCTGACGCTTTGTGTGTGATGGATGCAGCCCAGACCAGAGCAGGAAGCTCCCGTCGGATCCCCGTCGGATCACGGGAGTTTGGATCTCCCACGTGGGATGGGAATAAATTTGGGAAGGGAAAGCTCAACACAAAGGAGCCTTGGCACAGCGGGAAGTGGGAAGGCAGCTTTGGCACCAGTCAGCCTCCCAGCCCAGATTGGGGAGAGCTGGAATTGTGTCCCTGTTTGCCCGGCTGGAGCTTCGGGACACAAAATAAATTGAATTTGGGTGAAGTTGGGACAAGTTTGTGATGAGATCCTCTCAATTTTTCTGTCCTTCCCAAGGCTCATTGCCTCCACTCTGCAGGTTTTGAGGAAGTGATCTGCGACTTCCAGATAAAATTTTGATTTCTCACAATTTTTTAAATGCAAAACTCTGTGCATTAAATATTTGCCATTCCACGGATTCCCCCTGTTCCCAAGGATTTCATGTTCCTTAGTGACCACTGAAAGTCTTTTAAAATGGACTGACAGCAACATTTTCAGATGAAAAAAATGTTTTAAAAGTATTTTTTAGCTTAAAGATGTGACCTGGGATGGTTCTAGCATTGTATAAAATTCATCGTCCATTTTGGAGAGTTAGGGAATAAATTTTGGGAATAAGTCCCAGAATGGGAATAAGGCAAGGCAAACCTTTTTTTCAGGTCAGGGTCACACTGGGCTTTTTTAAAATAAAACCCATTGACAGAATTAATGGGTTTTGTTTATTTGTATATTTTTTATCCCTATAAACAAATTTATCCATACAACTCATATCACGTCCCCATGCACCCAGTGAATCCCAATCTCTTCCTGCTGCTGGCAGTGTTCAGAATTCCTGTTTGATTCCCAGATATCCCAACATTCATTTGGGAAAAGTACCAATGAGGAAGGAAAAATAATTGACAATTTTCTGACCACTCACCATGCCCTTGGAAGAGTGTTGGAACTTTAGGGATAACAAGTCAGTATTCCTTAATCCAAGAGAAAGCTATCCATTAAAAAAAATGGATTTTGAAGCTAAAGAATGGATTTTCTTTCACTTTGACTTAAAAAGTTGGGTGGGAAATAATATTTCATAGCAAAATTCCATTTTTAAGGAACATTTTCCTTGATCTTCTTTTAAAAAGCAACTTTTGAAAGAGGCAAATGTTTGTAATTAAAGTAAAAAGTTCTGTTTAATTTCAGGATGTTGCCTGGAAAGGGAAATTTTCAAATTTCCCACCGTAAATATTTGGTGAGGAGCCGTTGCTTTTTCAGCTGAGGAGCCGAAGACTGGAGCCTTATTCCCAAGAATTTTTTAGTGGGATGATGTTATATTATGTCACTGCGCTGTCAGGATCCAGCAATCCCATGGATTTTAAGGAGGACAGAACCCTGCAGCTGCGCTCTCTTAGCTGACCTGGACCACACACCACCGCCCAGTGTCCCTACGGAATCTGGCAATTCCAGCCCTCCTACCTGTCCGAGGAAAGGGGTGGCTCAGCTCCTGTCTCACTGGAATGATTGGGAAACTCCTGGAATCCTGGTAAAGCCGAGCTGGGTGAGGTGTTTTGTGCTTTGGACAGCAGGGCAAGCTTAGGCATTCCCGTGGGAAATTAGGGATTTACGGAGGTGGGATTCGTGTGATGATCCAGCATTTGATACCTTTGAATATCCCACCAAATTTTTGGGAAGCCCTTTTCCCAAGGCTTCTGTGAAATGCTGGAAGGCAGCAAGGAGGTTCCAGAGAGGCTGTGGATGCCCCATTCTTGGAAGCTCGCAGGACTTGGTTGGACAGGGCTTGGAGCAACTTGGGATAGGGAAGGACATCCCTGTCCACAGCAGGAGTCGGAACGAGGTGATCTTGAAGGTCCCAAACCATTTTTGGGATTCTAGGATTTTTTTTTTCTTGTTCAAAGCAGGGAATTGTGCAGTAGAAATTGAGAAGTTCCTCTATCCAAGCATCCTCATTTCCATGAAACTCATGGAGCTGCCCCATCCACAGGAGAACTCCCCCTGCCTGAAGGGTAAAAATGAGCAGGATTTATAATCCATCCTTCCTTTTGCTGCCTTTCCTGTGATTTTTAAACCCCACAGGTTCTTGGAATGGTACCGAAAAAATCCCAGACAAAATATTCATGGGATTTATCCCAAAATTTCCAGGAATATTTTTATTTATGTATTCTCAAATTATAGAGAAATAAAATGTATTCATTTCATTTTTTAGAGACCAACTGAGTATTTTCAAATTTATCATCTTGAAAAAAATAAGACTCAATGGTTAAATTCATTCCCTGAAATCCTGCCAGAAAACCAGCACTGTAAATAGGCAAAACTGATAAAAATTGTATCATTATCACAAATTTTTGACTGAATCCTTGAAAAATTAACGTTTTACCCATTGCCACAGGTAGTGTGAGCTTGAATCAGCCACTTGAGCTTAACTTAATCTGTCTGGAGCCTTTTAAAAACTATAAATATTTTTAAAGCCCTAAAATAATTTGGTTTTTGGTCAACATTTATTTCTAGATTAAAATTTTCCTGAGAATAATTTTAAGCATCGTCTGCAATATTTTTCCCGGAATTTTGTCCAGGTTTATCCCACCAGTTCCATGAAATAGAAAACCCCACAAAGCACATTCAGCACAACGGTTGTAAATTGAATTTTTTCACACTCAAATACATGCAAAAAACCCACGACACAAACTCATTCTTTTAGGAAAGGGAGAAAAGTTGGGATTTGCTGCCACGGACCAGCTAAAAAATGAGGGAAGCAGTTCCTTAATTTTAGTCAGCTCTGCAATAAATAGTTTAGATGAAAAACCTTGAGGAGTTGTGTGATTTTAAAACCCCATTCCCAGCATTTATTATTAAATTGTAAATTATTCCCAGTAGGAATCTCTTTTTCCATGATTTTGTTTAACCCGCATCCAAAGGAGCCCCTTCTCCCCTCAGGTCCAATTGCAACCCAAACAAGGAGGGATTTAACAATGCCGTCGGGTTTTTCCTGGGAAGACGCCATGAGGAACAGCCACGTGGGATAAATCCCTCCTCAGCGTCAATCCTGGGCTCCTCCGAGTGGGAAAAGACAACAAAAGGTGTCCCAGAAAGAAGTTTGGGATCGGTTTCCAAGATAACAACAAAACTGAGCCTGGAGGTGTTTCTGAGCGAGGCCTCGAGCCCCGTGGGTGGCCACGGCCACCTCGGTCAGACTTTCCATGGATCCTGACACGGGATGTGTGTGGTTTTCCTGAAGAACGGAGCGTTGGTGGAGCGAGGTGGAGATTAACTAATCTCGGGCGTGTCTTCCCAGGGAATGACACGGAGAGAGAGACGGGCCAGGAACGGGAGCCGGGAGAAGCGGAGCTGAAAGGAAGGAGTTGCTCAATTATCCAAAAATTCCCTTCTGGCCTCGGAGTGGAATCTCTCCAGGACAAGGAAAAATGTGCTATTTAAAGTGGTTTAGCTGATACAACCTCTCCTCTGGGATTTATTCCATGTTTCTCCCTTTATATCTCTTTTTCATGGATAATCCTGGTGGTGACCTAACTGGAAAGCCTGGCCATTTGTTGTCATTAAACCATCTGGGAAGAGCTGCTGGAAAAAGGAGAACAGATTTCTTAGGGAAAAACATAAAAATAAAGAACTCCTCAGTGTTTCTTTCCCTTTCTGTGAACATTTTCTGGTGAAAAATTGATGCTCAACCCTCAATTTACTTTTTTTTCCTAGTTCAATATCATATTTCAGTGAAAAATGTTGTGTTTGTGTGTGTTTCTTCTTTAAAAATAATTTTAATTGTCATTTTTACCAAAATCTTAAAGCCTGACCGCATCTAGCACTGCTCATCACTTGGATGCTCCAAGGAATTGAAGTTTGGAGTAGAGAATTCCACTTTTTTGTTATTGTTTCCAGTGAATATTTCTGCAATTCCGAAATTAAGGAGAAACCAGACAATTAATTTCGCAAGGACCCCTGAAGAAGTGGCTCTGGAATTTTTTGAAGAAGACCTCCGTGCCTTTCTTTAGTTCTGTAACTTCCATGAGCTCTTGTGAAAATCCCACCCACTGGACCTGCGGAATCGTGGAGAGATTTTCCATTAATCCTAGAAAAGCACGAGCCTAAACCCCACCTATATCCAATGTCAAACCGTTATTCCATATCCTTCCAAACCCCCAGGTGACATCCATGGCTCCATAATTTATAGTTATTTATAGTCTCCTGTCAATCAACCACTTATAAATTATTGGCATGGAAAAGAAAGCAGATTTTTCGGGATAACGCGGTTCCTTTAGTTCCAAAAAGATCCAGCACTGGGAGTTTGTGGAAAACGGGATTTGAGGAGAACTCAGGGTGTGTGGACTCCATGGGAGAATTCCATCTGCAGTGTTTGGAGAAATAAAAAGATATCAGTGAGATAAAAATCAGCTGATTTCTTGGAACTCTTCAGACAGGAAAGCGAATTTGGGCTCCAGGAGCTATTCTGGTGTTAAATTCTGCATGCTGGGCTTTGAACATTAAAAATAGGATTTTAAAAAATAGAAAAACGAGAAAACCCAGGGATTGAACTGGTTTGACATTCAGACCATTTTCAGGAGGGGAAGGGATTTCTCAGAATGAGCTGGGAAAAAAATGAAATTACTTTGATTTTTGAAATGATTTTGATTTTCAAAATGAATAATCAAAATAGGAGTCGGTTGTACTCTGCATGATTTCATTACAAGCTTTTCTTTACTAAAAAATTAAATTAAATTCTGAGAAGAATCACAGAGGCTGGAAATTCAGGAAAGGTTTAGGAAAGATTTCTTTTCCCCATGAGAGTTTTCAGGACCAGACAGAAAAATGATGCAAGAAATAAAACTTTGTCACTCTTCAACAGACCTGGAATTAAAACCCAGAGGGATTAAAGGTACTGCCACATACATTTTGTTCATTTCTCTGAGAAGATGCTAATTTGAAAAACAAATCTTGAATCTTCCCCAGGTTCATTCAGGAAAATCAAGGATTTGAACTTTCAATTTCTCTGGGTGGCCAAATACCCTGGCTCTTCCAGGATCCATTATTTTCTGTTTTTCCCTCTCTCTGCCCGTCACTTTTGTTATATTTTAATTTCTTGAAGTGCCTCATTTTCCCTCCCAGATGGCAGGAAAAGGATTCTCAACCCGTCAATGCCTTTTCCCATCACCCACTACAGCAGATGATTAATAAATGGCCGGGTTTCCCAAAGATCGGACAGAAACAACATCCCTGCAGTTTTCCTCCACTATTTCAGCTATCCCTGACTTCTTCCAGAGCGGTGTAAGATGATTTTTATAAATACCTGGAAAGACACTCATAAAATTTGGTGATAAAATCATCTTTGAGGTAATCTGTGAACAAAGGGAATAAAAGAAAACCGTTCCATAAACAAAACTAAAAAACAAATCATCCTAAGGAAGAAGAAAGCAAAGAGGTTTAAAGAGGGAAAAAGGGGGTAAATCACCAAATTTTTCATTTTTTCAAACAGAAACAAGGGGAATTCAGACCAAAAAAAAGCACACATGGCCAGAAAGACCGAGAAAAAAAAGAGATAAAAATAAATAAAAGCTGACATAAAACCAATTAAATGCCTTAGCACAGACAGCAGAGAGTTTGTAGCTACAGCAGGGGCTGCCAATGCACACGTTGGTTTTATTGGAGCTTTTAACGCCGTCCCACATGACTGCCTCAGAAATAAACCTGGTGTGGATCAAATGCCACGGGCTGGAGGCAAAGAAATGCTGGGAAACCTGGTGGGAAAATCGGTACCAATGGGAATTTCTGTTAGATGAGTTTTTCAAGGGAGATTTCTGACAGTGAATGAGGGGAGGTGATGAACGGTCATCATCATCATCATCATCATCATTGTCATTGTCCTCATCATCCTCCATCATCATCATCATCATTGTCGTCATCGTTGTCATTATCATTGCCATCATCATCATCATCGTCATTGTCATCATCATTGTCATCATCATTGTCATCATCATCCATCATCATCATCATCATCATCATCCTCTATCATCACCATTCTCCATCATCATCATTGTCATCATCATCATCATCATCGTCATCATCATCATCATTGTGATTGTCATCATCATCATCATCATCATCATTGTCATTGTCATCATCATCATTGTCATTGTCATCATCCATCATCCATCATCATCGTCATCATCGTCATCATCCATCATCATTGTCATCATCATCATCATCGTCATCGTCATCATCATCATCATTGTCATTGTCATCATCATCATTGTCATTGTCATCATCCATCANTCATCATCCATCATCATCATTGTCATCATCATCCATCATCATCATCATCATCATCATCATCATTGTTGAGGATTCAGAGTGGAAGACAAAGGAAGAGGGCTCTGATTTTCAACAGTACAAAGAAAAGATGGATCAACACAAAAATTTCATTATCTGTTTGGGTTTTTTTTCCCCAAAAAAAAGGTAGGATCAGAGTCAGGAAGGAGCAAAAGAAGGTGGGGTGGAGAGGTGGGGGGAAAAAATCACTGCAAAATGGGAGAGATTCAGGAATTGGTTCGGCTGAGCTCCTGCAGAGAAGGTTCCAGGTCTTCCAGTGGGTCATAACTGAGTGAGAACCAACTTCCTCAGCCTGTGGCCCAAGGAAAAGTGCAGCTGGGAATGTGTGGGCCAAGATCTCTTGGGAACAACCTCGGAATAGCAGGTCCTGTCCTTTTTTCTGTTTAGAATCCCAGAATGGTTTTGTTCAGAAGGGAATTTCAGGATCATCCAGTGCCAACCCCCTGCCATGGGCAGGGACACCTTCCACCATCCCAGGGTGATCCAAGCCCTATCCAGCCTGGCCTTGGGCACTGCCAGGGATCCAGGGCCAGCCACAGCTGCTCTGGGAATTCCAGCCCAGCCCATCCCCACCCTCCCAGCCAGGAATTCCTTCCCAATCTCCCATCCATCCCTGCCCTCTGGCACTGGGAAGCCATTCCCTGGCTCCTGTCCCTCCAGGCCTTGTCCCCAGTCCCTCCCCAGCTCTCCTGGAGCCCCATTAGGCCCTGGAAGGCCACAATAAGTTCTCCCTGAGCCTTCTTTTCTCCAGGCTGAACATTCCCATCTCTCCCAGCCTTTCCTCGTGGAAGAGATACTCCATTCCCTCTGCTCATCCTCACATTTGGTGACAGCAGTTCCAAAGAGTCCCTCATCCTATTGATTTGGGACACAAAGGATGACTTTTCATGATGGCACCTCCCACGATTCTCATTCCAAACCCCAGAGCTTTCCCAATGGGACAGGAGATCCAAAGGAAAACGTTAGGCTTTATTTTTAAGTGGGATCCAATGTCTCTGCAAGGGAGCAAGGCAAACACCCAGCTCCAAGCTCCTATGGATTTGGAGATATGGATAGTCTGGATCTGGATTTCAGGGCTCAGCCCTCCTCCAACTGCAACTTTTAATGCTGCCATGAAAAATCCAACATTCCGTCTGCTCTAGGCAAATCCCTCCTTATATTTCCCTTCGGAGACCTCCAGGTGCTCTTAAAGCAGCCGAGCCTCTTCCTGAAGAATGCTGTTTATGCTCCGCTCCACGCAGTTCCAACTCGATCCGTTTCTCCACGTGGGACACCGGAGTGGGAATGCAAACAGGCTGGAAGGTTTTATTGGATCACCTTTTATGAGGAGGAGAAAGTCCCACCCCCACCCCCCCACCACCATCCACAATGATTCCTTTTACAGCAGCCCCCCTCACACACTCTGGGTGTCCCCAACAGCCAAAATTTGCTCCTACTTCGGGTTTTTTTTTATTTTCACTCTCCCACTGTGCTGAAGTTTATCCACTGTGGCTCGAGTTGCTACCTGGATCATGGAATCAGGGAATGATTTGGATTGGAAGGGACCTTAAAGGTAATCTTTTTCCACCCCCTGCCAGGAGCAGGGATGGGTTGCTCCAAGCTCCATCCAACCTGGCCTTGGGCACTTCCAGGGATCCAGGGACAGCTTCTCTGGGAATTCTATCCCAGTCCCTCACCACCCTCACAGGGAAGAATTTGTTCCCAATCTCCCATCCAGCCCTGCCCTCTGGCACTGGGAAGCCATTCCCTGTGTCCTGTCCCTCCAGCCCTTGTCCCCAGTCCCTCTGCAACTCTCCTGGAGCCCCTTTGGGCCCTGCAAGGGGCTCTGAGCTCTCTCTGGATCCTTCCCTTCTCCAGGGGAACATTCCCAGCTGTCCCAGCCTGGCTCCAGAGCAGAGGGGCTGCAGTCCCTGGAACGTCCCCGTGGCCTCCTCTGGAGTCATTCCAACAGATCCACAGGCAATCATCCCATGGAAGCTCCCACCCAACCTGTTGGCTGCCCACAGCATGGCCAACCCCAATCCCTTTGGAATAACAGCCTCAGGGTTGGTTTCTCAAGCATCCCAAATCTTCCCACTCTGAGTTACAGCAGTGGGTGCTGCCAATGGGTGAAGGACACGGTGGAGGGAGGATAACCAGGTCTTCATCCCTCCTTCCCCGCATTCTCCCCTTTTCCACCGGAGGAGAGATCCAGCAGAGATGAGACCAGGAATTGATGATTGCAGGAAGTTTTAAGAGCTTTAATTTCCAAAATATATCCCTGACATCTAAAAATATCTGGTTAAAACACTTCATAATTACGCAGCTTCATCCCTGGAGAGAGAAAAAGGCACAAACTCAGTCATGGATTTTATTTTCAACCATTACTTTTCTCGTTCTGTTGCCTTTGGTTTGAGCTGTCCAATCCCCAAATTTCTGTTTACACCAAGAACTTTCCTGCTAATCCAGTTCCCTTTTTCCACCAAAAACATCGGCTGGGAGCATCAGAGCCAATGTGACACAGACTATCCAGGTAGGATAGGAATTGTTCCAGGAAGGAGTAATTGTTATTAAAATGAAAAAATCAATTATTTTTCAAATTGCTGTGAGTTTTGCCTGACTGAGACCGCCTTCATTGTTAGAGAACATAAAACTGGGAAAGAGAGGGAAGAGAGAAGGAAAAGAAAGGGAAAGACTCCCTCGGCAGGGTGGAAGTTTGCTGTGAACACCCTGGGAGTAGCACCCCAACAAAGGGTTTTGTAGAGCAAATTATTCCCTAATTTCTTCTTGTTGATTTTTCCTGATAATAATTAAAGGGGGTGGGAGGGGAAAGGAGAATAAATTTTTAAAAAGAGAACAAATAAAATTAAAAAAAAAGAAAAAAGAAAAATAGAATTTAAAAAAAAAGAAGAAGAGGCAGTGGAGAAGAGACTGCAATATAGAAAGGAATCAAAAGAACAAGAAAAGAAATAATAGTAAAAAATCCTTGTGGTGAAAACAAGGTGGGGGGAGGAAAAAAAGAGGGGAAAAAAAAGGATTCTGGCGCTAACTCCGAGCAATTTGCACCTTGTGCCCAGCTCGTAACTCTCTGCTCCACGGCTTCCACAGGCCAGGATTTATGGCTGACAGTCCCAAAGCGGTTTGGAAATGGCACAGCCCCGAGACCTTGTGGTGGGGCTGAGGGATGGCTGAGAAAACAAAACCCAGTTAATTTATGGGAGTGTTCCTTGGGGCTGGAATTCCAGCTCTCCTCTAGTGGAAAAGTTTTGCACACACACACAGACGCAAAATCTCCTCTTCTTCTTCTGGTTCTGTCTCTTTTTTTGTCTTTATTCTCCTCATTTTCGTTTCTCATTTTTGCTTGAGGACTTTGACCCACCCTAAAGAAAATCTCACTATATAATTTTAAAAAATCTTATTTTATTTTCAATTTCATTCCTAAATCTGTTTTCAGCTAAGGACAATAAAATGTCCTTACTTTTTAAAATTCCTCCTTCCTCTGTCTCACATCCTGCTTACTCATAAGCGTTTTGGAAACTTCCTTGGACAACAGAAACACTAAATTACTTCCAAAAAAATAAAAATAGTCATTTCAACCAGCTTCCGACATTTTAAAGTTGTGGAATTTTCAGAAGATCAGGGAAATAATTATTATTTTAACATCCATAACCGGGTCTTGGGAAAGAATTAAAATGTGTATTTTCCAACTCTTCCTTCCATGAGAAATGTGGTTTGGGAGAAAATCCTGGATTCCATTTGGTACTAAGAGGTTCCTACAACTTGAGATAGGGAGCAAGAAATCTTCCTGCCCCTCTGGATTTAATGCAGGAAGCAAGAGGAGATGAAGGGAGGCAGATATGGAACCAATGGATTGGGCTCCAGCATTCCCAACATTTGGAATGTCTGCATTGGAAAACTTTGGGATCCAGCCAGGAAGAAAGACCTCGGTTCTCACTGAGAGAGCTGAGGAGATGGGATGGGTTTGGATCACACTGAAGGGGACTGTGTTTTCCAAACTTTTCCTGGGAATTCTGGCACAGGTTACATCAAGCCACACACCGACCAACAGCCTGGTCTGGGATCTGCAGGTGCAAAGCAGATGTGAGCAGCACAGCTGGGCCATAAAAGGTGTCAGATTTATCAGATTTATCAGATTTATCAGATTTATCAGTATTGGGTAGTCCACACTTTGTCCTTCCTTAACATTATCCTTCATCCCAGGCACCCGATTTCCTCTCCCAGTCCCTGGTGTTTGTCCACGAGCAGATTAACATTCCCAGGTCACTTCTGGGCTCTATTTAATGGCTTGAAAACTGACAGAGGGAAGGTTTAGCTGGGATAGCAGGAAAAATTCCTTCCCTGTGAAAGTGGTGAGACCCTGGCATATTTAGGACAAGAAAGCTCTGGCTGCCCCATCCCTGGAAAAGTCCAAGACCAGACTGGAAGGGGTCTTGGAATGGTTGGAGCAACCTGGCTGTGGATGTCTCTCTCTGGGAGTGAAACACCTCACAGAGACCTTTTTTCCCCCTTTTTCCCATTTCCCGCTTTTTTTTTTTTATTATTTTTTTCCACATTACCCCCATTTTTCCAATGTCTTCCCCATTTTTTCTGATTTTTTCCTTTTTTCCCCTTTCCTCACCACTTTTCCCCTTTTCTCCCCATTTTTTTTTCATTCTTTTCTTTTCCCTTTTTCCCCCATTTGCTCCCATTCTCCCCCATTCTTTCCCAATTTTTTTTCAACAAACAGCCCCATCCTGGGAGAACCACGCAGCTTCTGCTCCCTTGGATCTTCCCCTTCATCCCGGCGTGTCTAAATCCAGCTCCAGAGGCGGTGTTCCAGCATGGCCCTTCCTCCTGTCCCCTATCAAGGCGAGGATGTCACCCGAGGCCAGAGCTGGGTGTAAAGCTCCGAGACAGCCCCGCTATCACCTCCCCCTTGGGGTGAGAAAAGGCCTTATCAGCCCGTCCCGAGATAAGCAGCTCCGCCCTGAGTGACTGCTCCGAGATAAACAGCCCCCCTTGAGTCGCTGATAACGCCCCGGCTTAAATCCAAGGGAGCTCCCTGATCCAGGAGCTGGAATACAGCCCCGCCAGGCAGGAGAGGGATTGAGGTGGCCTCCGGAAGTTATTTTGGAGCACAGCTGAAATAGCATCCCAACAAAAAGGGTTAATCCTGGCTTTAAACCCTCGCTTTGGAATCACCTCCTGTGGGATGCAGGAATTAATTTGGACTCCCAGGCTTTTGGTCCTCAGCCACCGGGATGGATTCTGTGAGACTGATCCAGGGAGGAAGACAATCCCACCCTACGGATGGGAATTCTGACTGCGGCCTTAGCCCCTGGTCTTGCAGTGAGAATCCAGAAGAAACATCCAGGTTCCTTCCAGGATCCCAGGAGGTTGCCCAGTTCACCAGTAAGGATCCAGAAGAAACATCCAGGCTCCTTCCAGGATCCCATGAGATCCATTGCTCTCGTTGGAAACTTCTCCTAAGGTTCCCATGTTTTTAGAGGTCTTCCAATCTTCCATCCAAATCTTCCATGTCTCATCCCACCCATTGGAATTATCCCCCCAGGGTGAGTCTGCTCCTTTCGTACTCCACACTCTTCCTGGAATTTCAGACTTTTTGCTGTCAGTCTGTGTCACATCTTCCAGGTTTTTTGGGGTTTCTGCTTAATCTGACAGTCAATGATCAATTCTGATTCCATTCTGATCAATTTATTGATGAGCCTATAAACCACATTCAGTCTGTACTGGAATTCCAAATCATGGAATTCCAGGATGGTTTGGATGGGAAGGGACCTTCAAGTTCATCTCATTCCATCTCCTGCCATGGGCAGAGACACCTCTCATTATCCCAGGCTGCTCCAAGCCCTGTCCAACCTGGCCTTGGATACGTCCCTGGGCCACAGCTTCCCTGGGAATTCCATCCAGGACCTCCCCACCCTCCCAGCTGAGAATTCCTTCCTAATATCCCATCTTTCCCTGCCCTCTGGCAGTGGGAAGCCATTAAGTAGAGCCCAGAACTGAACTGGGACAGTTTGGTGAACTCAGGAGATGAGAAGACTTTAAGGCCAAAATCTAATTTCATTTCAAGTTCTCGATCACTTTATGGTCCAACTGAAAATTAATTAATTCTGAGGCCACTGTTGAAATTTGCAGCTCAGAAGAGACTGAAAAACCGCTGTGGAAACCTCCGAAAATTCCTAGAGAGTTTTCCCATTGCTCCGAGGCAGCTGCAGAGATTTTGGGATCCTTTCAGAAGCGCAGATTTCCCAACGCTCCGGAGCACTTCCCCCAAAGCCGTGGTTCACTGCGCTTTTCCTTTTGATGGAGAATTGGATAGCAGAGAAAACTTCCGTTGGACCATTTTCCATAAAACTCTTTGGATCTCCCACTGCTTTCTTTCCCAAATGTTTATTTTGTGGACCACCACAATGGCCTGTATGAATTATTGCTGGCCTGTGCTCTTTAATGTGGGGAGTTACTGCTTTATAATACACATAATATTTTTTATGTTATTTTGCTTCAATATTTTCATTTTTTCCAACCAAAAAAAAAAAAAGAATTAACTCAAAAAATGCCAAATAAATGGAATCATTATGGAATTTGCTGTTCTTACACTCACGTAAAAATATTACAGCTTTTAATAAAAAAACAACTCATAAAGTATTTTCTGTTCAAAATAATTTTGGAACTTATCAGATTTTTTTGGTTTATTTAAAACCTACATTTCTAAGTAGTAAAAAAAAATGGGTTTCAGTAGCAAAGAGAGAAAAAAAAAATTACACTAGTTTTAAGAAGAAAATATGGGAATGAGAATTTTAATAGGAAAGATATTAGGAAAGAGTTTATTGGGAAAAGGAATTGACTTTCAGCACTCGGAGGTGGTAATTAGGTGCCAATATTGAAATTGTTCACGACATCAGCTTGGCCGTTTTTCACTGGCTCCAGTTGCCCATTTGGGATGGGATCAGACACCTTCCACACTTTGGATACTCCCCAAGGAGCTTTTCGCTGCCTGGGCTTCCACCACAATTCATGGAAAGGAAGGGAAGGAGAAGGAGAAGGAGAAGGAGGAGTGACATTCCCAGCACCCAGCCAGGCTCCTGCTCTGAATCATCCCAATTTCTTTGTTGACAATGGGAAATCTCAGCAGCTGAGTCAGCTGAGAGGAACAAAAGTTTTGTTGGGATGAGGATCCACTTCTCGCAAATTTCGGTCCGTGTTTTATCCAACGTAAAATGGATAAAAGAAAATAAAATGCTCATGTAAAATGATCCAATTTTTTAACTTCAAATGCCAAGTGAGATATTTTATCTGTTAAGACAAAAGTCTGAATTTGTCCCATATATCGGTACCTCGATGCCAAAGGAATTCCCGCTGGGAGCGGATTTTGGGAGGGGTGTGCCTGTCTCCATTTGGCAGAGGTGTATTTGTGTGTGTGTGTGTCTCTCTCGGTGCACAAACAGACACCCTCGCACATATTCCATGTTTGGAAGCTCTTTGGAGCAGAAAGTTTGGCTTCCCAAGGAATTTTCTGTGTTTTCTGGCAGCCACTTCCAGCCAGGTTAACCTGATCTTTCCCACAGAACTGCAGGCCAGGGAATGTGATTATAAAACTTTCCCATCCCGGCAACACTTTAAACCAAACCCCCAATACTGAAGACGGATTCCATTCCCAGTGTGATGAATCCAATGGATGGGAGAGCTTTAGAACCTCCATGCAACATTTTTCCTTCTTTTTTCCTATTTTTTCCCCTTTTTTTTCTTATTTTTTCTTTCCAGAAGTGAATTAACAGAAGAGAAACCATTGGCCAAAAGAACTGAGTCCATCAGAGCTGACTGGGGTTGAACTCTTGGAGCCAAATCTGAACCTCAGAGACCCACCACAGTCTTACAGTGAAAAAAAAAAACAAATAAAAAAGGAAAACAGAAAAAAAAACCAAAACTCCATCTAACTCCTCCTTTTTAATGGGATTTTGCGGCAACGTAAATGTGGAATTCCGAAAAATCCAATCAGCATTCATGGAATAAAATAAACAAGCAGATCATTTTCACAGAGCCAGGGATTGCTCCCTCCAGGCTCAAAGCTTGGAGGGAAAACCACAAAAACAAAGGCACTGAAAAAACAATTTCCCCCAGAAGAGCCCGGATTGATCTCTTTCCTGAGCGGACCCCACGTGAGAAAACTGATAAAGTGCTGCAATTCCTCTGCGCCTTTGGATCCCAGAAGAAATTTTCATGGAATTCCAGAACGGTTTGGGCTGGAAGGGACCTTGAGGACCATCTCATCCCAATCCCCTGCTGTGGGCAGGGATACCTTCCACTATGCAAATGTAATTAAATTATGATGATGAGGAGTTCAACATGTCCCATTCTCCAACATCCTCTGGAATTGCGATGGAAAATCCCAGTGACTCCATCATGGAGTCACCTCCTAGTATCAAATAATTAAATCTATAAAAAAATGTCTTTTATTTCCATTTTTCCACTGAGGAACAAAATCAAGGAAGAGCCCGGAAGGGCCCTGCCAGCTTTTCTTCCTTCGTTTTGTAATCTTAGTTATGAACTCTGTTCCCTCTCAATTCTTCGGGAATTAATTTCTTCAGGAGCAAGAATTTCACCTAAAATCACATTTAAAAATAGCAAAAAAATAATAAATAATAAATAATATATATTTATTATATAATAAATAATTGTCCTGGTATCTGGCAGCACTCCCAGAACATCCCAGGAGAAGGAATTCCATCCCAAAGCCTCATCTGCCCCATGCCTATTCCTGGGTCATCCATCAGCCAAGGAGTCGATGCCGACTCCGATCTTAATTTCCAAATGGACATAACGAGACTTTTATCCGAGACTTTTTTTTTACACGGGAATTGTCAGAAAATTTAATTTCTCCGAAGAACCACGTGGAGCTCCTGGATGGAGTCAGGTGAAGGGGGACACAAATAATGAGGGGAATGGAGTCACTGGGGATATTCCAGAACTTTCTGGTCACAATTCCATGTGCTCTGGGATGGCCCTGCTGGAGCAGGGAGGTGGAACCAGTGTCCCACCATGGTCCTTTCCAACCTGACCCATCTCGGAATTCTGGGATTCTGTTGTTCACCCAAATTCCAAGCGCCACATAATTTCCTGAGTTGACCCTGATTTTATCGACTTTTTATGAAAAATAACCCCAAAACTGGAGGGGACCAAGCCTGCAAATAATTTGTTCAACAGGATTAATTCCTTGGATCTTCTGGCTGCCACTCCTGACGTCAATCCAAAATTTAAAATCTGTTAAAACCATTCCTATATCATTTAAAAACCTGAAAAGTTTTGCTGCATCTTTAAATAATTTCCACCCCCCCCCCCAGTAATTCCTAGAACTGACCCAGAAACTGCATCCAAATATTTTTTTTCCTCCTAAAAGGTAGAAATCCCTGAAAAGCTGCTCTCCACTGTTACTTCTGACTGATTTTGAAAATGGAAAGCAAGATCTTAAAACATGAAAAAGGATTTCTGGATGAATATTTGGCCATTTGAAATTAAAGATGGCCATAACCAGCAGGCCTGGCTTTGGTGAAATTCCCATGGAAGATCAAAGGGAATACTGGGGGGAAATGCCCATTTTTTGGTAATTATTTTTAAGCATCTCTTATGGGTTTCTTCCTAAAGAGCTTTTAGGTCTGATCTGTTGTGTCTCCACAAACATTTTTATTGGAATAAATAGATTTAAGATTATTTTGGCCAGATTTGGGGGCATTTAAAAAGAATCTGAGGAATAACCACAATATTTCTGAACAATCCGTCTCACCTTTCTAGGAATTACTTTCCAAAAGTGCAATGAAGGGGTTTTTTTTTTTTTTTAGATGAAGTTTTGTTTATTTTTTTCCCAATTCTGAATTTCAGGAGCATAAATATCCCTGGAGAAATTGGTCATTTCATAATCTTGAAACATAAAAGCAGAAAAAATTGATTTTAGAAATTTTAGAATCATTAATGAGCTTTGGCCTTCACTAAATTATCCCACGGCCTTAAGGAACCATGGAGGAAAATGGGATTGGTTATTCCAAATGGATAAAACTCCGCTTGGTACCCCTGTCTTCATTCAGATCCCTCCTAATCTGATTGTATCCCGTATTTTACAATAAACTGGGATGAATTACACGGATGGATCTTCCAAATAAAATCAAGCCAAATCGGAGTAAAGCATGAACATTCCATAAAAATAACAGCTTGAATCACTGGAACATCCTAAAATTCTTGTTCAGGCTAGGACTCAGTTCCCATTTTTCCCATCTTGAAGTTTGCTTTGGGATTTGGGGTTTTTGTGGTTTTTTTCCCTTATTTTTTAAATTATTTTTGGAGTGAAATTGCACTTCTCAACAGGGAATTCCTGCAACCAGCACGGAAAATTATTCCCAGTAGGATGCGAGGGAGACACCCAGGGAACACAACCTTCCCAGGAGCATTCCCAGGATCTCACCAACATCCTGCTCATCCATCCTTGACTTCCCAGCCCAAACTGCCATTTTTGAAGTCTCCTGGTCCAGCCCCAGCCTTGCAGAGCTGAGCTTTGCCTGCACTTGCGGTGTTGACTCAGCTGCCCAGGGTATCCGGTCATTTGGGCTCCGGAGCTCCGGGCAGATGTCCGGAATTCCGGCCAAATCGCTCCCTCCTGAGCTGTTGCCTACAGGAACTGGCACGGGAGCCCTCACTAGCCCAGTTGGCCACCTGGATGCTGACTGAGCTTTGACCCTTTCCTGGCACGTCTGAGCATTGTAAAACTCCGTTTGTTGGCAGCCATAGGGAATTTTGGGATTTTTTTTTTTTCCACAGATATCCATAGGAACCACAGGCTGACGTTTCCCTGCCTGCCCAGGGTTCCTCTGTTTATTCCAAGGCCTTGCAAAGTCCTCAGTGAAGTGAAGATGATTCTCCTGTGGAAAACACGAGAGGGAAGAAAAATCCAGGAGTTGATTTCACGGATGGGTTTTAGGGATGCACAGCCAAATTCCCTGGGGATTGGGACTTCTTTTGTTTACAATTCTTTGGGATTGGTTTCAGGGAGCAAAGACCTCACAGAGCTCAGCACTTGAAAATAGAGACTGGGATCCCCTCCAAACAAAAATCTATGGATAAAGACCCGGAAATGGATGCAGTGGAGAAGATGTGAGTTAAGGAATAAAAGAGGGGGGAAGGACCCCGTATTTAAAACTTACGTTTGCATTTTAAACTTCCGATCCCAAAATTTCAGCCAAGCTCCTGAAGAAATTTGTGGGTTTACCCAGTTGTGTTTAGGGAAAAAGAAGCAAAGATTCTGGGGAAGGGATGAGAGCTGAAATCAATGGATGGGGATAATTAAACTTAGGGAAAAGAAAGGAAGAAGAGGGAAAAGTCAGGTGAGGATCTACGTGGAAGGCAGGGAGAAGAAAACATCTTCCCTCTGAGCTACTCCCTGCTGGAATTTTCTATCAAAGAAAGCAAATACATTCATGGAATCCCAGAATCCCAGAATCCCAGGATGGCTGGGGTTGGAAGGGACCTTAAGGACCATCTCACCCCATGGGCAGGGACAGCTTTCACCATCCCAGGCTGCTCCAAATCCATCCAGCCTGGCCTTGGACACCTCCAGGGATCCAGGGGCAGCCCCAGCCTCTCTGGGCACCCTGTGCCAGGGCCTCCCCACCCTTACGGGGAAAAATTCCTTCCTGAAATCTGCTCTGTCTAAAAACTCAACTAAAACGAGTCTATCTAAATATTTAATTTATATAAATAGTAACAGATTATTTACATTATCAAAGACAGCAGATTAAACAACCAATGAAGACATTCCTGCCTTTTTTTTTCATTTTTTTTCCCAATTCGAACGGGTCCGCAGTGAAATCTTCACCCCAGGGAATTTTTTCCAACACTCCTAATTTTGGGAGGAGTCAGCCCTCAGATCCCAACATGACTCAATCCCACTCACCCAACACAACATTATCCCTCAGGAATCCAACACACACACCCCCAGTGCTCCCAGCCAGCCCCTAATCCCGGGAAAATCGAGGTGGCAAGTTTGGATCCCGGGATATTTTGCTGCAGTCCCTTTGCCTCTTCATTCCCGACTCATTTTTCCCACAGGTTTATTCCTAACCAGGGGCTATTGTCTTGTGTTTGTGACATCACAGGCCATCACCATGGCAACAGCGATGACGTCACAGGGGTGGAATTAGCACCTATTAACAGGAATAGGCACGGGGAAGGGATGAATAATGAGTTCGGGGCCTGGATTCGACACAAATTACCCAGGAATTTTTTGGACAGGAAAAATCCTTGAAAGGTAAATGGGGCTTATATTTAAATATTATGTTTTCTTTGGGCTTGGCCAGCGAACAAAAGCTGATATTTGAGTCATAAAACTGCAAACACCGGGGCGAGAACAGCTGGAGGGTCAGGAAAGTTTTTTTCCATGCAAATGAGCCAAGGATTATGACTTTATTTGGAATGCTCACGGACAGGAGCGTGTGCCCTAGAACCCAACAAAGCCCAGGGCTCATTACCATTGAATTTCTCCGTCTGACAGAGCACAATTTGTCTTTGTTTTCTGATTAACTTCATTATTTTCTCCTTTATCCAGCCTCAAACCCTTTCGGTTTGGATTAGGATGGATCTCCAGCAGCCTCCTGCACCCATCACCCATCGCCAGCAGGAATAAAACCATTCCTGAAATGCAGAGTTTGATTAAAACCATTGATTTAATAATAGATTAAAACAGAACTTTAAACGTTGCCTTTTTCTTATTCCTTTTTTCTTTTGGTTTCTGAGGAGAAAATGAGGACTAAGATAAAGGATGGTAGATTTGGATGGGATTTTGGGAAGGAATTCCTGGCTGGGAGGGTGGGCAGGCCCTGGCACAGGGTGCCCAGAGCAGCTGGGGCTGCCCCTGGATCCCTGGCAGTGCCCAAGGCCAGGTTGGACTTTGGGATTTGGAGCAGCCTGGGAATCTGAGCAACATTTCCCAGTGACCAGCCGGGACCCTCTCATTTCCCTCTTTGATTTGGGAGCAGAACTTTCCCACACATCCAGCTGGTCCATGGCAAGGAGATAATCCAGAGTGGGAAAGGGGGGTGCTTTCCTCTGGGATGGGTCCTTTGCAAAGGCCTCCTGGACCATTCCTGCTGAGCCAAATCCCTCTGACAAACGGCTGCTCTTCCCACCTTATTTCCTTCATTTTTCTGTTCCTTGGTCATGTGAATAATTAAATTTTCTGAGCCCACAAGGTGTCCCCTGCCCATGGAACTGGATGATCTTCAAGGTCCCTTTGAACCCAAACCATCCTGGGATTCTGGGATTCACCTGAAGTGTTCCAATAAGGATGAGGGTCACCTGCAGCTTTTCCAGCATCCGGGAGGGAAAAGGAGACACCTCCAGAGGCTGATCCTGCTGCTGTCCCCTTGTCTGTGTGGGGACAGCGAAGGCCCAGGAATCCCAGCCCTGATAACTGGAATATTTTGGGGTTAGGACAGGGAATTTGATGAAATGTGAGAGCTGATCTTATCCAAGGAGAGCCACTTGAGCACGGAATCACCACCTCTGACCTCCTGCAGTTCCACAAATCTCCAAAACAACTCCCTGGCTGAGCAATCACGTCCCCACTTGTCACACTGTCCTTGCTGGCACCTTCCTCCCCCTCTCCTCAATCTCTGCTATTCCTTGGCATTTACTGGGACATTTCCCTAAGGATTTAACAAATAAAAAGTGGTTCATTATGCTTTTTTTTTTTTTTTAGTAGCAAAATAACAGCAATGTGGAGTTTTCCATTTTTAAAGCCTGCAAAGTACTCCTTTTCCCTCCTCATTTTTCAAAATGAAACTGGGACATTTTTTTGGGTGGAAAAAGAAAGGAAAAAAAAAAAAGAGAGAAGAAGAAAATGCCCAAGAAATTGTACCTATTTAATTCTAATCTTCTTATTATTCAAAATCTGAGCTTTGAAGGTGGATGACAATTTAGTTTTGGGTTGAAACTGCTTAATCTTTCTGCCCTCCTTCAGCACACTCAGAGAGGATTCCCAATCTGCCTGGGAGTTCCTGACGGCTGGAACACCCTGTCCCAAGCACCTTCCCGGGCTGAGTGTTTTTCCAGAGGCTCCAAGGCTTCCCACTCCATCCTTTGGCAGGTGACAGCAGCTCCAAAGCCTCTGGGCAGGAGGGTGAAAGCCAAGCCTTGAGGGTGCTGTCAGCGGGGAGGGATGTGCCGGGACGGCGGCTCCGGAGATCCCAGCCAGGCAGAATTTTCCTGGGATTTTACTCCCCGCTCTTGACACGCGGATCAAGCTGCTCATCTGCTTCCACGGGATCCGGGAGCAGCGGATTCGGCACGGAGCCGCTGGGGGAGATAACGGTGACCTGGGGTGGCCTCAGCTTGTCACGCTGCATCCCAAATATCCTGAGGAGAAACAGCAACCCTGGGACAGCATTCACAGCCCCCAAATTATCTTCCCTGCTCTTTAGGAACATGCATGTGTTTAACACAGCTTTTTCTGTCTAGAAATCATCAAAAATACATATTTTGATTTTTTTGGAGGGTTTGGGAGATGTCCCAGTGAAGTCAGAGTGATTTAAAAAGTCACTGCGTCGTGCTTGTTTAGAAGGGATGTTGCTCCCTAAGAGGCCCCACTCATCTTGCTTTATAAACATTAAAAATAAAAATAAANAATTAGAGCCCATCCCAGACCCTCAGACTTCCTGCATGTGACTCCACACGGATATTTAAGAGAAAGCTCCTGCTTCGATCCCATTTTATTTTAAAGAGGGAAAGGCAGCATTTGTTTTATCCCATTTTACAGATGGGATGAGCTGAGAATCAGGGATTTAGGGCTGAGTTTGGGAAGTGTCTTAGAGCTGAGATGAGCTCAGGATCTGGGATTTAGGACTGAGTTTAGGAAGTGTCTCACAAATTAGATGAGCTGAGGATCAGGGATTAGGGACTGGGTTTGGGAAGTCTCACAGATGGGATGAGCCCAGGATCCGGGATTAAGGAGTGGGTTTGGGAAGCATCTCACAGACTGGATGAGCCCAGGATCCGGGATTAAGGAGTGGGTTTGGGAAGCATCTCACAGACTGGATGAGCCCAGGATCCATGATTAAGGGCTGGGTTTGGGGAATGTTTCCATTCCACGGATGAATGAAGTCCACATCCCTGCTTTTCCCAGTCCTTCCCTTTGAACCTCTGTATTCCTAAACAAGGTCACTGTGGCAGACCTTGGTTGACCTTTGGAGATGTTTTCCACATGGGACTGACCTTCCACGAGCTTCGGTGGAGCTGTGTGACTGCTCATGGGGCAGGACAGGGAAAATTAATGTTGGGATAACGAGAAACACCCGCTGCGAAAAGGTTCCCGTTGCTGCAAGGAGCAGATGCAGCACATCTGGCACCAATTCCCAACCATCCAGCAACAACAGACCACGGGAAGCCCCAAAAAATCAGCCGCCTCAAGTCCTGGGTTGATCCCAGCCTCTGGTGCAGCTCATGTTTTTATGGAAGGCTTCCTGCCGCGACGCTGGGATGGCTCTTCCACGCCGGGTGAGTCACCGGGAGCGTGAGGAGCCAAATCTCCCCACCTCTCAATCCCTCATTTATCACATCCCTCCCCTCCCGGCTGTCTGCACAGGCGTCATCGCTCCGGCTCCGGCTGCCGCGCCAGCGCCGCTCGGAGCAGACAGAAATGGTGAAACGAGCAATATTTTCATTTCTCTTGCCCTGTATCTCCATCTGATCTCGCATTTCACACCAGGCCAGACGGGCCCGACAAATCCCACCGGCTCTGAAACGTTCTCCTTCCAGGCCATGCACCATAGGGAAAGAATTCATCCCTCTTGGCCTGGATAAGCACACAGGTACAGCGAAACGTGGGCACGGACGCGGGGTTTGAAACACGCACGCCCACGTGGCACTCTGTAACCCTTCACCCACATATCCATCAATCTCCAACCTCTTCCGTGGAAATTCTCCCCGGAGAATTCAGCTGCAGGTGGTTATTGATAAAATCTGAACTCGGCACATCCCTGGGTGTTTAAGGTGGAATTGAATTTCAGCCATCTCAGCTCACTAAAAGGCAAATTTTAAGCCTGGGCCAGTTTTCTGGGGTTTTTGATAATCAATAAAAAGAGCCAGGTCCATCCAGAGGACAATTTGATCTGGTTTGGGATTTATTGGTTGGATACCGAGGTCAAGTGGGAAGCAGCACAGAGAGGGAGAAATTAATTGGGAATGTTTGGGGTGGATTTAGGTGCTGGTTCAGAGCCCAGGGACCCATTTTCAGTGCTGCTGAGTTCCTCTGAGCTGGGCATGAAAATTCCCATAATAATCCTTGGGAAACTACTCAGTGCAGTCAGGTGGGTGCTGAGGAATGACACAGGTGAGCCCAAAATAGTCATCTACAGGCTGGTGACCTGAATTTTGGTCTCTCCAGGAACTAAACTCACTTCAGGCAAGCTGTGGTTCTCCAAATAAATTTATGGGATGGAGGCTCTGGATTAATGGAGCCATCAGCACAGGGATCTCATCCAGGACCTCCGAAAAACCTGCATCTCTCTGAGGTGGAGTTGGAGCTGGAGGACCCACAGACTTCACCCAAATATTTCAGTATTCAAAGAGCCTCAGAATTCCAAGGACTGGGATTGAAGGAGATAATTAGATGATAATTGGCCACAGAGAGATGTGGGGCTCAGCTCGGATCCCAAAGTCTGGGACAACAGGAGGATGGGTGGAACAGATCCTGACTGAAGGACAGACCTCCCAGAATTCTCAGGAGATAATTTTTAAAAAGGGATCCTGAGAATTTTCCTTCACCTGAACCATTCCAGAGAATCTTCCTTTTGATTTCTTCCCAGTGTCATTCACCGGGATAGAGAATGTTTAGGATGAGCCCCATTTTTGGCTTTCCAGGAATGTCAGGGGTCACCAGCAATGCAGATTAATGAGAGAAACAGTTAAAAAAAGAAGAAAAGATGAAGTAAAAAAAACGAACAAATTGCAGGATTTAATCTCCACGTCTCCCTTAGAGACTCGGTGTCCATTGGGAAGAAAATCCTTCTTTCTAGCAATTATTGTTGATGGTTTTGACTAATTAGTTGGATTGCCAGTGATTGTTCAGGAAATTATTATGATCACGTATGGAAACAAGCGTTAGTGCATGTGAAGTAGAATTACTTAATTAATTAATATTTTCATAGCTCTTTGAGAGCAGCAAATGCCAAGTTACCCCTACAAGCAGAACACGGAATTTGGGAGAAGGAGCAGACCCTGTTTCCTGGGATTGTCCACCAGTGGAATGACAACCCTAATGCCCCCCCTCCCACCAGTTAAAAGTGACAAAAAATGATGGAGACTCCAGAATTTCCTTGAGAAATTCCACAGCTGTTAAGTCTTGCAGGAGCTGAGCTCATGGGTGTGATTCAGCGGCGATGAATTTCCAGCACGGGGCCCTCGAAGGTTCAACCCAGCACCGGGCACAGCAGCTGGAAAACCACACAACTTCTCTTCCCGACCTGTTGGAAGCAGGAATTGAGCTCGGGAGGGCCAAGGCTGAGCAAAGCCAGGATGGGCAGAGGCTCGTGGCAAGAGGAGAGGTTTCAACCAGAACATGAAGTTCACCTGGGGGTCACAGCAGCTCTCAGCTGGGGCTCGGTCAAAAATCCACGGACCTCAATCCAAAACTTTCCATTGGCAGGGCTCGGCTTAGTTCGGAAACGATGGAAAAACTCCGCAGTTTCACCTGGGTTTGGAATTTGCTGGGATGAGCTGCAGGGTCCTGATCTGCTCTGGGGCTTCAAAGCTCGGCTCAGCCATCTCCAGGCCTGGGGAAAAAAAAAAAAAAAAAAAAAATTTAAACACTCAGACAGGTGAGTATTTAAATTTGGACGTTCTCCAAAAATACATTTTTTTTAAAGGAAATTTGCACAGTGTTGAAAAAAGGCAAAATTATCCACATTGCAGTGACACTGGTGAACCCAAAAGATGGTTCAAGGCAAGCTCAACCTTCCAGTTTTCCAATTTAGGGATTTTCAGGCTTAATACCATAATTGTTCTACTCATAGGTTCCTTTTCTTTGCATAAAAATGTCTTGATGAAAGTCAGAACCAGGCTGTATAACAGTAACTGAATGAAACAGCAAATTCAAATTAATTCAGAATTTTTAACCTGAATTATGATAAAATAATCTGCTTTTGCCATTGGAAAAATCAAGGTTTTTGTCTGCGTTTAAATTCAACAAGAGTGAAATGTTTTCAATACTGGCTCCTAGGAGTAGAAATTTCCATGTGAAGTTTCACTGCTTCAAGGTGGAATGACCTGAGAAATTCCAAAAATTTCAGATTAACAGCCTGGAGTTCATTAAAAAAAAATCAATTATGGGCTCCGAAAAATCGTCTGGTCCATCCCAAAATAAAAATAATAAAAAAAGGAGTTTGACTTGAGTTTCTACTCACAAATATTTAGGACAAAGGCTGTGTGAAGAGATTTCTTTGGCCCACACAGGTTTTCCCACCAGCTTTGGCTTCACAAAATGGATTTATTCCAGTTAAAGTTTGGGGTTGTCTTTTCCATAAATTCAGCTGGATCACACCAGATGAGTGGTGGGATAACAATCCTGCAGCCAGGTGGACAGGGATCCTCCCTAAAGGAGATTTTTGCTCGGATGAACTCACAGGAATAGAAATTAAATCATCATCAAGCTTTTAATGATAAAATCCATGCCTGTATTAATAAATAAATAATAAAATAATAATAAAATCATCTCCTTTGCTGCCCTGACCACTCAAAACCTTCATGCAGAGGTGAAAATCCCTGTTCTTCCCATTCGGTATCCGCCAGGAATTTTCCTTTCATTGACTCCAGATCCAATTTGTGCAAACTCAGGTTGGGAACATTTTTCTCATTCCCGGAGAAATTTGTGAGGATACAAAAATGCTGTTTATAAGAATATAAAAAATGCCCTTTATTTTTTAATAAGGAGACAACCCTCAAAGTCTGCCAGAGGTTTCTTGATTTCTTCCCAGGAAATTTGAGAGGGAACAAGGAAAGTTGATTATTTTCCTGAACCTTGAGGGAGATTCAGCTTTAAAGGCTGTGTGGTCACCGCTGGCTTCTCCAAGGTTGTCGCTCATTCCAGGCTCTCCTCATTTTCATGGAATATTGCACGGGAAAATTGGAACAATGCCAAGAAGTGGGGTTTGTCTGGTTGGGGGTTGGTCTGTCGAGGGTTTCTTTTCATCCTTCGTATTCCAGGAAAGAAGAATTCCATTATGACATGGGATTTGAGATGGAACTGGATGCCAGCAAGGGCAGGAGAATCATCTCCAGGAAGCTTTGTCACAGATTTCCAAACGGATTTACACACAGATGTAAGAGAGGAGTAAACAACTACGAGTAAGTCATTAGTAAACAACTCTCGGAGTACCCGTGCCACGATTCCTCTCCGGAATCACTCAAATCCCTGACTTTGTGCAACTCCATCAACCTTCTCAATCCCACAACCTCCGAAATATTCCACAGTGACATTCCCAACGGTGATCAGAGGCACCCACAGCACAGGAGCAGGAAATCCCATTCCTGGACAAACCCGGGGGTTTGCAAACTGGGAAAACAAAGGGGAAACTTGGGAGAGGAAGTTGTAATCCAGACTCCAAGCTTTCCACCCGCTGAGGCTTCAGGTTGTGAAGGAAAAATATTTCCAAGGCACATGGAGTCACTTAATGGAGATGGACTCACTGAATTTGGCTTTTTTTGGACTAAATGTAGTCTCGGGAATGGCCTTTAGGGATTAAATCATCCAATCCTGAAATGAGGAGTGGAGAAAGGAGAGATGGAACACATTCCTTATCTATTTAATATGGAATAATGTGAAGAAATCCTTGGCTTGGACTCCCCATCAACCACGGAGAGAATTGAGATTTTCTTTGGAAGTTTTCTCACCTGCCTCCAACGTTGTGACACTGCAAGGCAATAAATACTGGAAAAATCAAATCAAATAAACATCAATACACAGAAATGGAGTGAATTAAAACTTCCTAGGGGGTCCCTCAATAGCATGATAATAATGGGTCAGATTATTAATTATTAACAAAGTTACTTTGCATAAAGTTAAATTTTGAAACCTGAGTCAGAGAGCAGAAATGTTAAAGTTTTCACACCATTCTTGGACCTTAGAAGAAATAATAATACTGATAATAATGATAATAATGATAATAATGATAATAATGATAAGAATGATAATAACAATAACAAGCTAATATAGATTATTATTATTATTATATTTCTGTAACATTTTGATTGCTTTTGATACCATTATTCCATCAATATTAATTAATAATATTATACTTAATATTCCAGTTAAAGGAACCCTTTTCTAATAAGGTTTTTTTTTTTTCTCTCATCTCTTCCTTCTTTTTTTTTTTTTTTTTCTTCCCAATAGGAAAATTCTTTCTGCCTCCCGTATTTTTTATGTCCCAGGATTTTTGGGGGGTGTTTTTATGATTTTATTTTTCCATACTTTATTGCAATATGGCTTTATGGACCCCAAGTGCACCGTAATAAACAATGGGAAAAATAACTTACAAGGGCAATAATCCCAGTTACGGCTGCTACGGAATATCCAAGAAGGAATTTTAGGAGCTCAGGCAGCCTGGGACACAGTTCAGTTTATCTGAAAGGCTGCTGGAATTTGTCTTTTTTATTGGGGATACTCTGAAATGCTTCAGAAATGCAGCTTAATTCCCAGGCTGGTGCTTCCTGGAAAAGCTCTGTCCTGGAAAGGATTATGGTTCAATCCCAAAAAACCCCGGCAAGGATTCCCAAAGGCTTCCCTGGGCTTTCAGACTTTCCCCAATAACTCATCTCAATTTTATATTTAAGGAGGCAGCCCTGATAACACGGATGGGAGGAGGAAGTTTCCCAGTGGATTTTGCCAGAAGCTTCTTCAAAATTATCCCAGGCTCCGTGAATCCTTGGGGCTCGGGAGCAGTGAATAATCCCGGTCCCCACTTGTGGTCTTTCCAAGGATTTTTTCCTTGCTCTGGATTTGAGGGATCAACAAAAACATGCAGCTGATGAGAGCCAGCGGTGAGAGCCTTCCTTCCGTGGGCTTCATCCAGAGATCTTTTGGGAGAGGGAAGAGGAGGGAACAAGGACCACTGTTGGTGGTTTGGGATAACACCAAGTTATTCTTCCAAATCCGCAGAAAATTTGGGAATGTTTGGTTCATCTCTGCTTCCGTATCTGTTTCCATAAAGAGACTGCACACACTGCCCACGGCCTTTTCCGTCTGCTCCAGAAGGATTTGGAAGACTTTTCCCATTCCTGCCTGGAGCAACCTCAGCTGATCTCCATAGGTCCTTCCAAGAGCTGCTCTCTGATTTGGCCACACACTCTACACGCAAATTATTAAATGATGTGCCACAAAGCATTTGCATATTTACATTTATATCCAAATCCATGCATATTTCACAGCTTATTTGCATCTATTTCGTGTCTTCTTGACCCTCACTTTCAACACAGAACCCATAATTATGTGGAGAGGTCAGGAAATCTTTAAATTTATATATTTATATATTTATTTATCAAATTTATATATTTATTTATATATTTATTTATTAAACTTATTTATTTA
>VXAC01004949.1:92894-119134 GCA_013399225.1 Rhipidura dahli
TTTTAAACTTATTTATTTATTTATTTTTTTTTGTTTCTTTTTTTTTTTTTTTGTGATTCCAGGCTTAGAACGAAGGAAACAGGAAAAGGGAGTTGTGGCAGAAGATGGGAAAATAAGGAAAACGCCCCGGTGCTCCAAAGAGGTGGGCAGCGAAGGTGTTGTCTCCAAGGAATTATCTGTTCCCCTCCCAGTCCACCCGCTTTCCAATTGAACAGAAGCAAATCTTCCTCTTCTTTTCCCTGTGGGAATGGGGAGCCATTCCCGCTGCTCTCCGGGAAAGGATTTGACAGCTCTGATCAGGAATGGGCGTGGAATTGCCCAGATGTGTCTGCTGAAGGAACCATTTTCCTGGTGATGACAGAAGCCTGGCAAGATTCCCGATTAAAATCGGAGGGGGAATATTTCCCCTCGACTCCCCCTCTTCCCAAACAAACAAAAAAAAATCGGGAAAAGAGAAACCTGAATGGCTCAACCCCACATAAATGAGGAATCTCCCTATTTCTTTTGGGGTTTTATTTTTTTAAGGTTTTTCAGAAAAAACAGGAAATCTTAACACTGCCCTCCCCAGGGCCTCATTCATCAATCAGGCCTTTCCTTTGGCTCCAGGATATTCCATCCCTCTCCCTCTCTTCCTCAATTTGTAGTATCTTGTACAGGAACCCCAGGCCATGTTTAATATGTTTGGGTTTTACACCGACAACGTAAAGGTCAACACTGAAGTCAGATTGTGGAATCAGAGCAGTCCCTCGGGATGAGCCACAGAGCCAAATAATTCCCATTTAATTGTCCTCTTCTCCCATCCCCCCTGTCCTCCTTCCAAACAGCAAAGTCCCGTTATTTCCTCATTCCATCTGCCTTGGAATTATATCAGGGCTGATCCCAGGTTTATGTGAAGCCGGGATCAAATTTTCCAAAGCACTTAAGCGAGGCTTCGGTCATAAAAGATGGAGGCATTTGGGAAGGAAGAAGACTCTTTTTTTTTTCCATTGTGAAATCCGTGGGGATTTGGAGGGACAAAAGACACCTGAACTCTGCGGTTTTATAAGACAGAAAGAGGAAAAAAAAGTGATTTTAGAGTTTTACTTTGTATTCAGTCGGAAGCATTTCGGATTTGGGGAATTCCGAACTGCTGGGTGTGGGTACAGACTGGAAGGGCAAAACCTGGAGAAGGAGTTGGGAATAACAGTGAGTGCCAAGGGGAGCACAGGATGGGAATAAACCTGAGGGCCACCCACTGTAAATAAGGCAAATTCCAGGGAATTGCACAATCCCACAGGATGGATAAAGTCAGAAGGGACCGCTGGAGGTCCTGCTCAAGCAGGATCCCTGTTGCTCAGGAAAAGCTCTGGAATTCTCATCCCTCTGGAGTGCAAGGCACAGCCTTGGCTGACCCGCTCCATAGCTCCCTCCAGTCCTGTCCCACCCGGGATTTTGGATTAGGAGACCTTCGCTTGTCTCTTCCAAATAATTCTCCCATTATCCATTGATTCCGATAATATTGGATTGCTCCAAAATCGCCCTCCCCAAAACCACATTTCCAATCTTCCTAAAGGTCCACAGAAATCTGGAATGTGGGAGAAGAAATCGGAGGGCTCGTTTGTTTCTCCAGCTTGTCCCACGGCCTTCCACGGTTTCATTTTCACCACACGACTGGAGATTTGGCTTTCATCCCGTGCAGAGAGATGAAATCCCACTTCCCGTGCCCGATTCCCGGGATGCATTAGCAGGGAGAAGGGATAGGAAGTGATCTCTGCGCTCACCGAGGTTTCTGAAGTTTCTGGCCACCGTTATTGGCCACCCCGTTCCCAGTTCCGTTTGTAGCTGAGGAGAATCTTCGGAACAAATCTTGTGAGAGATCAGAGGTTGTGCCCCTGGATTTATAACAAATTATCTTAATTGCTGTGCCAGCCAAACCTCTCCAAGTGTGCTCTGTTGTGTCTCAAAAGAAGGATGGAGATCAGAAATTCCGAGGAGAAACAATTCCTTTATTCAAACATAGATAAAAACACGGAGAATACCCTCAAAACTGCTGGAATTTTTATCCCCAGGTCCTTGAAACTGGCTTGGACAGCTGAGTTGATGCTTCCAAGCTGAGCTTTTCAAGGTGAAATCACACCCTGATTTAACAGGGGAATTCCCGGCATGGATTGTCCGGATCCCGCGGTCCCTGAGTTTGCTGACATCACTGAAGCCAGGATTTCCTCCCTGGATTGGGTGCCTGGTGCCGTTGGAATCCTCTGCAGGGTGTTTGGATAAGACCGAGATCCTGAGGTGCTGCGTCCTTCTGGAGCTGCCATCCAAAACCATGGAATGATTCAGGATGGAAAAGACCCCCAAGTCCATCAAGTCCAACCTTCAATCCAACATCTCCGTGGCCAGGAAATTCCTCATCTCCTGTTTGTTGGACGCTTCCAGGGGTGGGGACTCCACCACCTCCTTGAGAAGCCTCTTCCAATGTTCAACCACTCTTCCAGTAAGGAATTTTTCCATAATATCTGACCTGAACCTCCCCTGGAACAAGTTTAAAATTAATTTAATTGATTAATAGAATTAAAAGCTGCATTTTTTTGTTGTTTCTTTCCAACTTGTCCCTGGTTGGAAAAGATTTCCTGGGAGAAACCAGCACTGGGGACAAGCTCAGTTATAACCAATATCCACCTTTTTATTCCTGAAATATAAGCCCATGGCAAACTAATGGAAGGAAATCTTGGAACTTTATCCCAAATTTTGGATTTCTCTTGGGTTTGAAGTGATGCGTGATTTTAGGAAAGACTTCCAACAGCAAGGGAAATGTTAACTGGAGAATGCATCCTGTGGGATCGTGTCCTGAGTGAATCTCTGGAAAAAATCCTGATTTCCTTATTCTCCAGACACTTTTCCCGGAATAGTTCGTTGTAGTTAGAAGAAGGATTATTAAAGGATAATTATTCCCATCCTTATGTTCTTAACACTGGGACTAAGTGGGAAGGAATTAGAAGGGAAGTCCAGTGGATAGGGAAAAAAATGAAAATTTCCAGATTTATGCCTCAAACTGCCCTGAGTGGTACAAACAAAGTCAGATCCATGAATTCCCAAAATTCCATGCCCTTTAACGCCTCCGGAGCAGCAGGAACATTCCGAAGGTGCAGGAATCAAGCACGGAAAGAGATGAAATTCAGCACTAATGGCACCTCCAGGTGAATATTTAAATCCAGGCTGCAAAACACCCACATTTTTTTGATGCCTATAAAATACACAACAAAAGTCGCCGCATTTTTGGGATGAAATTTAAAGGAGAAGATATGAGAGCTGTCAAGGAGGAAAATAAAATAACCCTGGAATTTATCCATAATTCCCTACTGCGGGAACACTGCTTCACCACCAGGAATTCCTCTTTGGAAAGAGGAATATTTCTTGCCCGGCTATAAATTGAATTAAAAAAAGGTCAATTTAGCAGTCCATTAGTGTCCTGCTGGAACAGGACTGGAGGACATGGAGAAGGAGTAAGCATTCCCAGAAAGAAACATAAAAGAATATGAAACACATAGAAAACAATGCATTAAAAAAAAAAGGGAAAAAAATAAAAAGAAACTTTTTTTTTTTTTTTCCCCAGGCCATGCCCAGAATAATTCAAAGCAAATGTGGAGCCTTTCCCTACGACGAGACAGCCACAGAGGGTCACGTGATCTCTGTGGTTGTTTGGTTTCTTGTTAATCCACACCATTATCCCAGCGGTCCTGGAAGTATTAATGGGAAATATCCCTCGGATAGCCCTGCTTGCCAAGGGGCTGCTTTGTATTTATTTTGTAATAATTCTGATTATTCGATAGATGAATTCTGGGCTGGCTTTTCCTCCCCTCCCTCCCAGGAAAAGAGAAGCATCAGCTCCCCATACGTTTCTCATCTTTGGGATCAAACGGATTCGTGGAAAATCTGCTTTGCTGTGGGCAGGACTCGGATACTTTTCCAACGCCGGATGTTTGGAGAAAGGATTTAAGTGCACACTCAAACCTCTGCTTTTTTTTTTTTTTTAATTTTTTTGGTGCATGAACCATTCCCTGGCTGCAGAGGAAGGATGGAGGATGGAGCTTTCCGCGCTCCAGAACCTGCTGCAAGATGGGATTTTACCACAGGAAGAGCCGATTCCAATGGCTGCTCCCATTCCCAAGTGCCAGCCCCATTCCCAGCTCCCACTGATGTATTTAGGAGGTGGAATGAGGGAAGAGGCTGAAACTGAACCCCAGGAATTGGTGTTGCCCCAGCTTTGCTCTCTGCTCTGGCCCGGGGTGATGCCCAATGAGGGTTTGCTCCATTCCAGCCTCCCAAATTTAATGGATAAAGGATGGAGCTCTGATGGAGCCCACAGATTCATGGATCAAAGAGCACTTCCTTTTTTATGGAATGCAATTATGTGAGTGTCCAAACAAATAAAATTCGGAAGTGGGCTGATGGGAAGTGTCCCTGCCCATGGAACATGGTTGGAACTGGATGATCCCTGAGGTCCCTTCCAATTCCGGAATTCCATGATGGAATTAAAGGTAAAACTGCTCTGGGCATGCACTGATTTCCGTGATCCTTTTCCCAACCCTTCCAGGACCTTAAGGACATCAGTGCCAGGACACTCTCTGTGCCTCAGGGCCATTTCATTTCTATCCAGATTCCCTGGATTTTATCCAGGATATCCAAACCCAGCCTTATCCAGGCCCAGTGCTGCAGAGCTTGGAAAAGTTTAGTGCTGCACCTGTACCCAGAGCTTTGTAAGTTTGGGGTCGAAGTCGAGGTCAAAAAAACCCCCCACTCTCAAAGGGGAATATTTTTATTGGTGTTTCCCTTGTTTTGTCATTTATTTCCAAATTTCAGGAGTGGGACACCAGGGTACAGCTCATCCTCATCCTTCCTTGCTCTTTGATTGTTATTAAATACATGGCTGGAAGCTCCTTATGGAATTAATTAGGTTGGAAAAGACTTTTGGGATCATCAAGTCCGGCCATTCCCTCAGCACGGCCAAGGCCACAACTGACCATGCCCCCACCCCCCCCCCAAGTGCCACATCCACACCTTTTTTCAATTCCTTCAGGAATGGGAACTCCACCACTGCCCTGGGCAGCCTGTGGGGGCCTGGACAACCCTTTCCAGGAATGACTTTTCCCTAATATCCGACTTAAACTTCCCTAAAACTGCTGCTGGATTTCCGTAGGGATCATGGTCTGTTTATTCCCACGTCACCTTCTCTGTTTAATTTTCTGTCCCGTAACCAGTTCAGAGTTCCCAGCACCAGTGGCAGAGTTGGATTTTAGGATTTTCAGTGCTCAGGTATTCGGGATTTTAGGGTTTCCAAGGCGTAGGTATTAATTAGGAATTTAGGATTTTCAAGATAAAGGTGTTATTTATAGACAAGGAAGATCACCATGACATTAGTGGCAATTCATGACATGCAGTGGCATTTAAAGCTCTGGGATATTTCATTTGGGGGTCTTTGTTCTTCCTGGGACAACACAAAACCCAGTTTGGAATGCACCAGTGAATTCCTGCTATCTCCTGCTTCCAAGTGGGAAGAGCAGGAATGTTTTCCATATCATGATAGACCAAATCCAACCCAGCCAAGCACGTGAAGGATTGAATTATTTCCCTCTGAACTCAGTTGCTTCAGAAAATACAACACAGAAAGCACGGGAACATCATGGAAAGCCTGGAATTAAATCGATCCCAGCTAAAAGAGATGGAGAAGGAAAACACCGGAGCACAGAGAGAAAGAAGATGAACCAAGCGAATCCAGAAATATTCCTTTTCCTTTTTTCCCTATTTTTAATTGTTAGTGGTTCTTCCCCAGCCAAAGCCCACTGGGAACATTAATCTGCATCAGCTCTTGCTCAGGCAGAAAGCACAAAGTTGATTTCTATTTTGCCACATCCAATTTTATCCATCCCTCACCTGGATTTTCCACCTGTCAGAAGGTCCTGGGATTTTGAACCTCCTTGAAGGTGGTAGGGCCCAAAATCCACGGGACTTAAAATGATTCTTTATTAGGAGAGTCCTTAAATGAGTGGATTGTTTTAAAAATAAGTAAAACCCACAGCAGGGATATGAAAGTCATGGAATCATGGAATGGTTTTGGTTGGAAGAGAGCTTAAATATCATCCCATTCCACCCCTGCCATGGATAGGGGCACATTCCGTGATCCCAAGGTGCTCCAAGCCCCATCCAGCCTGGCTTTGGACACTGCCAGGGATCCAGAGGCAGCCACAGCTTCTCTGGGCACCCTGTGCCAGGGCTTCACCATCTCGCAGGGAATAATTCCTTCCCCAAATCCCATGTAACCCTGCCCTCCTTCCATTTCAGGCCATTCCCATTCCATTTCCTTATGAAAAACATGAAAACAGATCTAAATCAACTACTCGGCTGTCACAAAGGGTCACTGGCAGAGGCAGCATGAGAACTTCCATCCCTTCATTCCCACCGGTGGTCAGGGGTGAATCTTCTTCTCCACAACTTGTTTGGAAGCTCAGGGTATGGCTTGGAAGACTCAGTCCTGTGAGGAATGGCCGAGGGAACTGGGAAAGGGGCTCAGCCTGGAGCAACGGAGGCTCAGGGGGGACCTTGTGGCTCTGCACAGCTCCCTGCCAGGAGGGGACAGCTGGGGGTGGGTCAGGCTCTGCTTCCAGGGAACAGGGACAGGAGGAGAGGGAACGGCCTCAGGCTGGGCCAGGGGAGGCTCAGCTTGGACAGCAGCAGGAATTTCCCCATGGAAAGGGTGGTCAGACCTTGGAATTGCCCAGAGGGGTCTGGAGTGGCCATCCCTGGAGGTGTCCCAGGAATTCCTGGATGTGGCACTCGGTGCTCTGGGCTGGGTAACAAGGTGGGCATCGGGCACAGGTTGGGCTCGATGATCCTGGACATCTTTTCCAACTTCAGCGATTCTGGAATTCCATGATTCCCTCATCCACCAAGCCCAGCTGGGCTGTAAACTCTCAACCTGGGAATCTTCATCCCTCTCCTGTTGTTTGCACCAAATTTCTCCCTGAAGGTGCTTCCTAGAACGCATTTCCCAAATCAAACTGCTCATTCTGCTCCCAGACAGAAGTGTCTCTCTTGGGTCTGACGCATTCCCTGGAAAAAATGGCCATTCCCTGGAAAAAAGGGCCATTCCTTGCAAAAAAAAAAAGGGGTCATTCCCTGGAAAAATGGACCATTCCCTCCCAAAAATGGCCATTGATCTGGGAAGCTCCATCTCCAACCCTCGAAACAATTCCTCCCGGCCAAGGGCTGGGCTGAGGCTGTTTCTATTTAAAACCTGAGCTAAAAGGAGTCGAGACAAAGCAGAAGGAGAAGGAGGAGAGGGGAGGAAAGAAGGGAAAAAAAAGAAAACCCAAGGAAGGAGGGGCGGGGAGGGGAGGAGATGTTGGCGCCCGTTTCCATGGCACGGGAAGTGTGACAGAAATCCCACGACCTGGTCCCACGGTGACAACGGCACTTGGGGAGCAGTGGGAATGGGAGCTCCAATCAACCTTCTAAGTGGAGATTAGGGGGCTGCGACAATTCCCTCCCCACCCCCAGCTAAATCCCTCCCTGGAGCTTCGGAGCAGCCCCGGTGGGTTTGGAATGTCCCTCGTGGTTCCCATGACCTGCAGATAACCCAAAAGGAGGTGGCAGTGTGTCAGGGCAGGCACGGACAGGGCAATTCCAGGGGGAACCGTGCCATCCTCACCCCAAAAACTTCCCAGGGGGTCCCAAAAAACCCCAAAAGCCACAGGGAGGGCGCTCCAAAGGGAAGCAAAGCTTTGGGCTCTTCCTGGGGACAGAGAGGGGTTTAGGAACCCCCTGGGAATTACCCGGATCACCCATGGTGGGAGAGAAGTGGATATTTTAGGATTTCACTTCCCACAGCGCTGCTGGAGCAGGGAGCTGCTTCCAGGTGATCCCGCCGCGATCCCGCGCGGCCGCGGCCTCCAGACAAACACCTAAAAAGAAGGAATTCCACTCGCCCTTCCCAAAAGTCTTGCCTGGAGCTGGGATCGGCCGCATCCAAGCCACGCACTTAAAACTTTGGCATCAACTCTCCTCCACCTGCGTTCGCTTTAAACTCTGCCTTATTACCAGCTTAATAAAACCTGAGATTAACGTCTTCATCTCTTTCTGCAGGGGCTGGGATTATGAGCCTGGCAGCCAACCAAGGGTTTCGCTGCACATGGCACAGCAAAGCTCTGGTGCAAATGACGTTTTATTTCCCGGGGTTCCGAGGCAAAGGATTTTCCATAGGCAAAGGAGGGAAATGAAGGTGATTTTGGAATAAAAAGAGGGTGACGGAAGCGATTCGGTGAAGCAGAACTGTTCAGACAGCAAAGTTCTCGTGATTATTTTGATTTCTTTTTTCCAGTTAGGAGCTGTAAAATATTCTGCTGTCACAACAGACACGAAGGGGAGAGTCCAGTGGTTGTGGGTTTGTTTTTTTTATTTCACAGTGCCTTATTTTGTCCTTTAATTCCTGAATTCCCAGCTACAATTCCCACCCAACTCTCAGACAGGTGTTGGTTTTTATTCAGAAATTGTATTTCTTCCTTAGATGAATAAAGAAACGCTTGAAAATACGATGCCCTTAAGGCTCTAAAATCAGAATTCCAATCAAAAGGATGCTGCTGTTGTCAGTGATCGAGGCTCAGGGAATCATGGAATATCTTGGGTTGGAAGGGACCTCAGAGATGAAATTCCAACCCCTCCTGCCATAAGCAGAGAATCTTTTCCTTGATCTATAAATAAAAAATTAAATTTTTTTAAATGAATCTTTTATTTTTTACCTCATTTTTGGCAGCAAAGGACCACAAACCACGGCCATTGTTGTGCCCATCCCCCCCAGCTGAGCTCAGCTGAGCGAATTCTTTGGAATCAAATCCCAATTTCTCCCAAAAATCTCCATCAGCAGCTGCTCCTATCAAACCACTCCTCGTATTTTTGCCGTCCCTGCTGGTGAGGTTTCCAACCTCAGAATTTCACGCTTTCATTTCCAGTCCTGGTGGCCCTGACTGGACCAACTGGATTTTTATTCTGGTAACGGCCAGCTGAGTGACACTGAAATCATCCCAAAAACCGGGGGGTCAGTGACACTGGAATTATTCAGGGAAAATGCTCCCTTTCCAGGGACTCTTGAACCCGTTTTAAGACCAGAGGCTCAGCCTTGGGTGCCGATCAGAGAACTCCCTCCACACTCAGCGAGTGTTTTACTACAGCTTTACGTGCTGGTTTACTCAGCAGTGGAGTTATTCCTGAAGGATTGGGATCTCTGAGCTCCGGGAACTACCGGGTTTGGGAAACAATTGGATTTGCGTTTCCATCTCGTCAGTGCCCAATCTCCCTCTGGATGAGGGACCATTCCCTAAAATCCAACCTAACCCTCCCCCGGCACAGCTCCAGCCATTCCCTTGTGTCCTAAACCTCCCGGATGTTTTCCCTGAGAATTCCTCCAAGCTTTTCCAGAAGGTAAAACTGTGGGAAACAATCCCTCCTTTTTCAGTCCCTCATTCACCACTCATCCGTATTTACCATCCAAACCTTCAGGCTTCCGGAATCCTGGGATTGCATAGAGCAGGAAAGCACAAGTGGGGGTTTCTCTGGGATTTTTTTCCACTTTGCCGTTGTTCATCCTTTCAGGAAGGATATTCCGGTTGCCAAGGCTCGGGATCACCGTTGTCCCTTCCCAGCGGCTCCGTGGCATCCCTGACTCCTCAAGCAGGGAAGGGCCTTGACTGACCAGAGGTGTCACAAAAGTCATTCAGTGTCACAACCAGGCCTGGAATCACCTCTCGGCAGGTGGAGCAAGGTGGTTCTCTCCAACCACTCCAATTCCGGGGAGAATTGGCCATCCCAGGCATTTCTTTCCCTGTTTTAGCACAGCTTATCGTGGAGCAAAGCAAAATTAGGAATGATCCATTCATCCCTGCCCGAGTTCCAATTGTTTTATAGACAAACATCCCCCTTTTATCTCGTGATTCCATGTTAATTACAGCACATCGATATTCCTGGGATTTTTTTTTTTTTCCCCTTTGGCAATTCCTGTAAAAAACCAGGCTCCGAGAAAGGGGTGGGTCTGTTTTCCGTGTTACGGAGGTTTTGTTTTCCAAACCAAGGGAAAGCCTCGTTGCCTGGGCCTTGCCCTGGTGAAGAGCTGCTGAGAAATAGGGAGAGATAGGAGCCCTTGGGAAGGGAAGCGGGAGCGCTGATATCCCTCGGAAAACATCCCCGGGCCAACTGTCAGCACCGGGGGCTGATAAGGAAGGCACTGCCTGGGATTTGGGAAGTGTGGGAGGCACCAGGGGCTGGCTGAGTTTAACTCTTGCTGGACTCAATCCCTGTCTCCCAGATCCCACCTTCCCACGCTTCTCCCTATCCACTTCCAAAGCAGGGTCCTTATCCCGAGGTGCTGAGCCCACCCAAGGCAGGATATCCATGCTGAGATCCCTTTCTTCTCCACCCATCAATCCCTCTTCTTCCCTCCAGGAATTTCTTCCAGATTTCTCTTTCTCTCCGAACCACAACCTAAATTCCACCTCCCATTCTCCAGGCTTGAACCCTTGGGAATTCAGACGCCTGGTCCTTCAGGAATCCTCTCCTGCCCATGTGCTCCGGATCCCTGGCAAAGGGAGGAAGGAAGAAGGATCAGGAGAGAAATCCATGGATTTCTCCAGTGGGTGCTGGGGTGGTCCATTCAATGGACACTTGGGAGGCTGGGAATATTCCAGTGGGAATCAGAATCATGGAATATCCTGAGCTGGAGGGGATGCCCAAGGAGTTTGTGTTGCCTGATAAAGAACGGAAGTGGGGGAAGAGGAATTTTTGGGTTCCTGAGGGATAGAGATGCTCTTCCCAGAGAATTCCTGGGTTCCGCTCAATCCTGGTTCCCTCTTCAGGGAGAGTCAGAGAATGGATAAGAATTTTCCTGTGAGGGGTTGAGCATATGGAATAGTTTTCCCAAAGAACCAAGGGCACACCAGGAAATGGGCAAGGAAAAAAAAGGTTTGGAGCTGGATATGATCAAAGGATATAAAATCGGGAGTTAAAAGGGGGAAATGAGCAAGGAATGAGTTTATTCCAATAAAATCTGCAATGTAAGGAAATGAATGGGTGTTTCCAAAATTCTCCACGAAGCCTGGAGGAGAAATTTGGAATTCCCTATGGGATATCGTGGCTGACAACATTTTATATCCATCCAAAAGAAACCCCAAACCCAAACTCACTGAATCATGGATCAAAGAGCACTTCCTTTTTTATGGAATGCAATTATGTGAGTGTCCAAACAAATAAAATTCGGAAGTTTATAGGCACATCCTCATTAATTATTTCCCCCTGGGATTAGCCACTTATTTTCCAGTCAGGATTCAGGTGAGACAGAGAAACTTTTCAGGAATTAAAATTCAGAACTCAAAAAAATGAGGGTTGGTTTTCTAACTTATCACCGGCATATTCCATGAAAAAAATCAGCCAGGAAACAGGGAATATTTTGGCACGTGGAAGAAAAACAGGTCCACAAAAAAAATTAAGGTACTTGAAAACGTTTTCAAAATCAACCATAAATGTTTGGAAAAATCAGAGACGGATTTGGGAATGATGCCGTCATTCCCAATGCTGTTGTAGCGGCAGCAGGAATTTTGGTGTTGGAATGACAACGGGAGGAGTTCAGAAGGCAAATACTGACACTCTCACCTCCAGGAGGAGAGGAACAGCCTCAGGATGAGCCACGGGAGGTTTAGGTTGGATATTAGGGAAAAATTCCTCATGGAAAGGGTGGTCAGGCATTGGAGTGGGGAAGTGATGGGATGACTGTTCCTGGAAGTGTTCAAAAAATGTGTGGATGTGGCATTTGGGGACATGGAACAGTGGTGAGGGAATGGTTGGACTCAATGATCTTGGAGCTCTTTTCCAACCTAAAGTATTCCATGATTCCTGACAATTGGAAGTGGTTTTAGATATTCTGAACATCTCCCAGCTCCTTCCTCTGAGTCATTCCCGGATTTTAGGGAAACTCCCTCGTTCTTCACTCATTGATTTTTAGGCACCCCAAAAACCTGGAAAACTTCATTGTCCTGTGGCAAAACACCCTCTGCGGTTGTTCCAGAGAAAACACATCTGGAATTTGGGATTCCTTATGGAATATTGAAGGGATTGTCCCTGGATCATCCAGGATTCTCTGGATAAGCAAATTCATTTGTTTTGGGCATTACCGGCAGCATAACCCAGCACTCAGAGCTTGAATCCAGCTGGGAATGATGGAAGCTCCTGGAATAAACTGAGAGAGGGAATTCCGGATTTATCAACACAGCAACAGCGTCATAGCCAATCCTAAAGGGATTAGGGATATTACTGGGAAGGTTTTGGGAGAAGAAGGAACAGGAAAAGAATTCAGGGAATGCTGGGCTGCTCCATGAAAAAACAGCTGGGGAAAAAAAATCCCTCCCTCCAGCAGCAAGAACCTCAAAGCTGGAGATGTTCAGACTCCATAGGTGGCAAGTTGGGAATTGAATCCCATGCCGAGAGCAGGAAACTTCCCAGCAAAACAGCTGGGGGTTTATGGAGGCAAGGAAAGCCTTTAAAAGGGCTCTTGGGAATTCCCAATTCAATGGGATCCCCGATGATTCCCAAAGACGTGAAAATGGGAGCTGAGCTTTTGAACGGAGCAATGAATGGAGTGGAATTTTTTTTTACGTGTCCCAGCCCCACATTTGGCATCCCCTCAAAGCGTTATCCCAGATTTTCCCCTCAGGATCACAGGGATGTGGCCGGAGAAATCCTGGCACAGGCATTCCGAGCTCGGCAGCACCGTTATTGCTCCCTCGGGGTCTTGGTTTCTGCTGAGGTTGGACCACACAGCTCAGCCTTGCTCAGGAAAGCTGGGAATGATATCCCAGGGAGCAGATTTGGGGAATTTTTTGGTGGATGAGGGCAACGGAGTCACACCAGGCACATACACATTCCATCCACATCATAAAATCCTCATAGGAATAACTTTTAAAACGCATTTTTCCTCACGGATTATCCGATTGAATCCCATTGCTCCAAGAGTTGGGGCGTTTTGGGTAAAGATCTTCCAATAAATCCCAAAACCAACCTTGTTCACGTGGGAATCTTCATCAAACATGCTTTATCCAATTAAATTTTTGGCAGAGGCAATAATTCCTGCAAAGTCACGGATTTATCTGTACCGTTGGGTTTAAATGCATCCCAAGGTTGGCTGGGATCACAACGACCTTGTCATTCCGAGGTGCGGAAGGAATTCTTGGAATCCTCCAGAGCTAAAACTGGGAATGGCCGCAGCAGCTGTAACAAACCTCTGGATCTGCTGATGAATGTGGGAACAGCTGTCCTGGATCAGGGAATAGGTCACTTTAGCCTGGAATCCTGTCCAGGAAGAGGACCAGGACCTTTATCCCTTTTCCCAGCTCCTGGGGGAACGGAATCCGGAATCTCCGTGGGGCAGTGGAGATGGATAGCAGCACACCCAAAACTTCATCCACCACCAAGGATTAAGAGGCCTTGGAAGTTTAATTAAACAAATTAATATAAATCCTCTTTCCAGGTAGCTGCCACTTCCCAGAGGATGACGAGTGTTTTTACCTTCAAGGAATTCCCGGAATGGTTGGGTTGGAAGTGACCTTGAAGACCTGACTTTGAAGATCGTGTAGTTCCATGGAGAGGGACACCTTCCGCTATCCCAGGCTGTTCCAAGCTCCATCCAAAGTGGCCTTGGACACTTCCAGGAATAGGGAACACCCCCACTTGTGCCTTGGACACTTCCAGGGATAGGGAACACCTCCACCTGTGCCTTGGACACTTCCAGGGATAGGGAACACCTCCACCTGTGCCTTGGACACTTCCAGGGATAGGGAACACCCCCACCTGTGCCTTGGACACTTCCAGGGATAGGGAACACCTCCACCTGTGCCTTGAACACTTCCAGGGATAGGGAACACCTCCACCTGTGCCGTCCTCTGCAACCTCTCCAAGCAGAGTCCAGGAACCACCTTTCCTCCTTTTGTTGATCTTCCAGCCCAAGAGGGGACCTTATCAGCTTTCTTATCAGTTTGGAATGTGTACATTCCTTATCCAATGGCTCCTCATTGGGGAAAAAAGTGCATCCAAACCGAATATCAGCCCTTTTCCTTCAGTGTGGAATCTCCTGGAGCAGGCAGGAGAGCACTTCAGGTGATCCACAGGGATAAGGAAGTTGATGATTGACCAAGAACTCTCTGCTTTGCCAAGGTACCGAAAAATACCTTCATAAATCCGTGAGATCACTGAAATCATGGAATTTTTGAGATTGGAGAAGATCTCCAAGATCATCAAGTCCAACCATTCCAAAGTCCACCACTATCCCATGTGGCTTTTAAATCCTTCCAAGGATGGCGACTCCACCACTGCCCTCGGGCTGGAAAACGCTTTTGGACAAAGAAATTTTTCCCGATATCCAAGCTAAACACACCCTGTTTGGAATTTTAGTGGTTTTTGAGGTCCCTTCCAACCCAAACCATTCTGGCATTCGAGGATTCTGGAATTTAGAGAGACCCACTCCTGGTTCCTCTGAGCTTTTGTGAGGGGAGAACATAAATGGAGGGAGAGGGAAAGGAATTAAACCCTTTGGGATTCAATTTGTTCTTCTCTGCTTTTGCGGACGCATCCCGAAGTCTCTGTGGGGCTCTCCCGAATCCAAACCCCACCGAGAGGTCGTTCCCCTCTGGCAGGAATGGCAGGAAGTGTTGAGGGATGCGTGGATATTCCACGGTGCAGCTGGGAATTCCTGGAAAAGGATGACGGGACAAAAGTGAGTCCCACGGAAGGCACATTCACGGAATCACGGAATGGTTTGTGTCGGGAGGGACCTTAAAAATTCCCTCCCAGTGTGGCCTCCATTCCCACACTCCCGGCATTGCTTCCTCATCCCTTTTCCCACCCCCTGCTCCCGCTTAGGAATAAGCACGGGCACAGCTCCGTGTTTTGGGCTTCTGACCCCCGGCCTGAAGGCAGCGGAGCAATTCCGGGGGTCAGCTCCTTCCATAAACATCCCTCCCTCCATCCCTGCGGGGCTGCTCCGGAGGCCTTTGCCCCGTTCCCCCAGGAAGTGCCTCAGGAAGTTCTCCAGGGCCATCCAAGGGCTAATTAAAGGAGCAGCTCGGAGACCCTGGAACCTCCGGAGAGTTCCCGGAGCTGCTCTGGCCTCCGTCAGGGCTCCTGACAAGGTTCATTCTGGAGGAGGCTTCTCCAGCCGGACACCACTGTTTTACTCATTAGCTGTAATTAGTGGGCTTTCTCCGTGATCAATTAAAGCTCTCCCAGTGGTCCATGTGCTCCTGGCAGCTCTTCCCTTTGGAATAATGACCGCTCTCTGCTGTCACTTCCACGTCCTGGGCAAAGCTGCTCCGGGCTTTTGCAGATTTCATTAAAACAAAGTGGTTTAATTAAAACAAAGCGGTTTAATTAAAACAAAGCGGTTTTGATCCCTTGGTTTATGTTTGGTGCCCTTTGCTTTGCTCTTCTCATTAAAACACAAAAGAAATCTGGGATTGGGGTCTCTCTTTGGGAATTTTTTTGAGGATGACTCAGCTGGAGTTCAGTGTCCCTAACAAGATTTTACCAACGCAGAGGATTTATGTGTCAGGAAAGAAGAGGAAATCATATAATAATATTTTTTAAAATTTTAATTAAAATCAGAAATAATAATATAAAATTAATAATATAAAAATAATAATATAAAAACAATAATATAAAAACAATAATATAAAATAATAAAAATAATAAAATAATAATTATAATAAAATTCTTTTTGCTATTATTTATATGTTAATAAAATTCAGCTTTGTGCTCCCTGAATGTTTAGGATGTATTTGGGGCTGATATGGGAATGAGAGGGGAGAACGATGGGGCTGGATCAGTATTTGATGAAAAGAATTCCAGGCTGGGCTGGAATACTGGAAGCTGTCCCTGCCCAAGGTACTGGATGACCTTTAAGGCCTCCTCCAACCCAAACCATCCTGGAATTCTCCACTGGATGCTGGGAATGTTGGGAGCTTATGATCCACAAGGAGCTCCGGTGCAAAGAGCACAAACCAGAACTGTGGGGTTTAATTGATAAAGTTCTGGAGAGGGATCAGTTGCCCAAAGCGCCATTCCCTGATGTTCTTCCATCCTGCCGGATGCCACCACCTGGAAAACAAGGATCACGGAATGATGATTCCCTCCACAAAGCTCTTTCCCATCTCCAGCACTGAGAGCTGGAAAATACTGTCAGAAAAACACCTCTCCTTCCTTCCTTCCTTCCTTCCTTCCTTCCTTCCTTCCTTCCTTCCTTCCTTNCTGGAAAACAAGGATCACGGAATGATGATTCCCTCCACAAAGCTCTTTCCCATCTCCAGCACTGAGAGCTGGAAAATACTGTCAGAAAAACACCTCTCCTTCCTTCCTTCCTTCCTACCTTCCTTCCTTCCTTCCTTTTCCTTCTTTCCTTCCTTCCTTCCTTTTCCTTCCTTCATTCCTGGTGATCAAAAAGTGAAGAGCCAGGGCACAAATATCCCCTAATTTTACATCATTTCGTGCCTGTATCTAAATTTAGTCATTTTCAGGCTGCCAGCAGGAGAATAGAAACATTCCATCGGGATTTCCCAGCACTCCCGAAGGAAAATCCAAGGCCGGAAGAGTCATAACTTGTTGTGCATTCCCAAAAACTGAAAGTGTTGATTCCAGAGCCAAACCTTCACCAGGAATCGCCTTCACTAAAGGATGGGGTGGGATTGACCGGGATGCTGGATCCCAGGAAAACATCCCAGGATTTCAGCTCCCTCTGGCCTTCAATTCCCTCCCATTTGGACTGGGAAGAAACCCTTGTGCAAGCATCACATCCCACAAGGATTTCTGCTGGAATTTCTTGCAATTTTTGGGATTGTTGTGTTGACACTTTAATTAATCAACCATTCCTTAAAAACAGCGATTGGGAATATCCACGTTTCTCCCGCTGCACCAGAAAATTCCTTTCTCCGAATGGACAGTTCCGGGAAAGCTGATCCCTACACCAAATAAAACTCCAGGAATTGTTTCTCCCGCTCGGCTCAGCTTTCCGTGACGCTCGGTTTTATTCTTGGCCTGCTGGTCAGAAGGTGAAGGCAGGGAATGACCAGGGAGAGATCCAAATCCCAAATATTTTCCCTTAGTCCAGGCTTAAAAATAAACCACCCCGTGAGCAAACACGGATATTTGATTTGCTCCGCAGGCAAACACGCTCCAGCTTCCCACTCCTCACCTTTTTTTTTTTTCCGTAGGGAATTTTCGAAGTGATCCCTTGGCCCTCAGCCAATCCCCACCTTTCCCGATGTCCGAGGATCCATTTGCTCCAAGTTCTCCGTTTCCCTCGTTAAACAGCACCGAGAAGGGAATTCCAAGCCACGAGACCACCCACGTTGGCATCAGGCATCCAACATCCCGAGCTGGCACCATCCCATAAATTAATGTTTGCTCCCATCTAGTGGGCGGAAGGAGAAATTGTCTTTGGGTGGGATACTATGCAAATTGAGCTCCCGGAGCTGGGGGAATTCATGGAAGTTTTGTTCCTTCTTGGAGCTGCGGGATTTTAGGCCTGATCCAAGATTTTCTCACATATTTGTTAAATTCAGTGCCGTGTGTTCAGGTTGGCCTCGGGCACAGCATCCTGGAGGCCTCAAGTTGCAACATCATCCAGGAGAAGCTGGGATTGGATATCAGGATAAATTTCCTCATGGAAAAGGGTGGTCAAGCCTTGGAAAAGGTTGAATAGGGAAAGATTGGAGTCACCATCCCTGGAATTGTTCAAACAATGTGTGGATGTGGCTCTGGAGGAGGGAGTTTAGTGGTGAACGTGGAGGTGCTGGTTGAGGGTTGGACTTGATGACCTCGGAGATCTTTTCCAACCTTAACAATTCCTCGATTCCATGGTTTTTTCTGCACTTAGGATCATCAAGTCCAACTCTGAACCATCACCACCACCATGGCCTCAGGTGCCACATCCACACCTTTTTTTTGTCACATTTCCAAGGATGGTGACACCGCCGCTTCCTTGGGCAGCCCATTCCAATGTTTGACAGCCCTTTCCCTGAGGAATTCCTCCTAATATCCAATCTCCATCTGGTGAATAATTAATGAGCAATAATAAGTAATGATGAGGAGAATGATGAGAACCATTAATACTCCAAGTCATTAAATAATTTCTTTTCCATAGGATTTCTGGAGGATCCTGGGAAAAGCCCCATGAGGGAGGAAACGCTGAACTCGGGAAAATGCCAGACGTGCTCAGACTTTGGAAAACAAGGAAAAAATTATTTTGGGAATATGGAGAAAGCACAGCTGGGAACAAAAGATGGGAGAAGGAGCACCTGGATTGTCCTTTTCCACATTCCCTCAGAAGATGGAGATGGGAATCAAACCTTCAAATCCAGGCCCCTGGCTCCATCTCTCACAACATTTGGTGAATCCCACCGGCACGAAGGGAGATTTTGACTGGATTTTCGTTATTCCTTTAAAAAATTCCACCTTTTTTACCTCCAGAAGGCAGAGGAAACGTTCTGCAACACAAGGGACGGACACCTGGAATGGTTTTAGGCTGAAGGAGGGCAGGGATGGATGGGATATCGGGAAGGAATTCCTGGCTGGAAGAGTGGGGAGGGCCTGGCACAGGCTGCCCCGAGAAGCTGTGCCTGCCTCATCCTGGAAGTGTCCCAGGCCAGTTTGGAGTGGGCTTGGAGCAGCCTGGGATAGTGGGAGGTGGGAATGAGATGATTTTATCAGGTCCCCTCCATCCCAAACCATTCCAGCTTCCTATGAAACCAAAGGAAGGCGTTTGGGTTTCCATCTTTTCCTTTCAACGAAGCACCAAAATTCCCAAGCTCTGGAAGCAGACTCAGCTTTGGAGCTCACAACCATACTCTGGACCATTCCATCTGGGAATTACTTCCCCCTTTTTCGGACGGATTTCAGCTTCCCCTGGTGCAGGATCCCTGTTTTACCTGGTGAAATAATTATAATAATTAACATAATTATGAAAAATTTCACCTACGTGTTCCCTGCAGAGCCTGAAGTTTCCCGTCCCTCCCTTTAAGCACGGATTTGTTGGCTGAGGACCGGAATCCTTTATTCCAGCAAAACTCCTTGGGCTCGTTAAAAGGTGACCAGGAAAAACCTGAAGACCTGGGAGACACAAAGGGATCCAGTTCCACCTTTGGGACTGGAATTTAAGACCTCCCACCAGTGTAAGTAATTCCAGCTTCCTCACATCCCAGGAATTTATTGTCTCCCTTGGAATTTCTTCACATGTGAATTTTTCCTTAGGTTTCTTCCTGCAAAACCTTCGTAAGGATTCTGCTCCCAGGTGAGGCTTTTCAGAGTTCCCTTTAAAACCATTCCCATCCCTCAATTTCTGGTAATTTAGGGAAATAATTGGAGGTGTCTCGATTTATTTTAGGAGCTGTGGGGTATCCCGGTTTCCAGATGCTGTTCCCAAAAGGAGGGCAGGTTGAGGGAACAACTCTCCAGGGTTATTCCTCTCAGGATTCCTGGCTCCTGGTGGGATTTCTGATGGAATTATTGGTGACCAAGTCTTGGAGCTTTGCTGGTTTAAAGAGTGATGTGTGTGCAGGGACGGGGGAGATGGAGAGATAAATTCCTTTGGGAATGTAGGGATTTTGGGAATATGGGATCTGTCTCCAGGAGTATTAGTGCCTGCAAAAAAAGATGGACAAGGGATGCAGGGACAGGACACAGGGAATGGCTTCCCACTGCCAGAGGGCAGGGCTGGATGGGAGATTGGGAAGGAATTCCTGGCTGGGAGGGTGGGGAGGGGCAGGGATGGAATTCCCAGAGCAGCTGTGGCTGCCCCTGGATCCCTGGCAGTGCCCAAGGCCAGGCTGGATGGGGCTTGGATCATCCTGGGATAGTGGGAGGTGTCCCTGCCCATCCAGGGGGTGGCACTGGAAGGTCTTTAAGGTCCTTTCCAACCCAAACATTTTGGGATCCTGTAATTCCATGATTTTTGGGCACCCCTCCTCTAGTTATGTATCTCAAATCCCATTGATATTTCATTTCCTTCCCTATTTTCCCTTTTCCTACTGTTTTTATGTCTTTGATATCATTCCATGTCACGTCCTTTTTTGGAATCCACAAGTAGAACTGAAACAAAACAATTCCATGACTCAAGGAATTTTAGGACAGGTTATATATCCTAGAATCCCAGAATCCCAGAATCCCAGAATCCCAGAATGGTTTGGGTTTGAACAGACCTTAAAGCTCCAGTTCCAGTTCCACCCCATTCCATGGACAGGGACACTTCCCATTATCCCAGGTTTCTCCAATTCCCATCCAACCTGGCCTTGGACACTTTATCAGGGCCCTCGGTTTTGATCCGAGGCATCAAGTATTGAAAAATTTATCCAACTCTGAATTCTTGGGAATGAAGAGAGCGGAGAAGCTGACCTGAACTCAAGTTTCTTTCCACCAGCAAGATTTGCCTCTGATCCACAAGGAAATGTGTCATGGGAAAGGGAAGGAATGGAAAGAAAATAAATCCAAGGATGGATAACAACAGGAAGGAAAGTGGGAGAACACTTGGATTTATCCAGGCCTGATCTGCTCTTCCTGTTTTGGAGCAGGAAGATGGAACAGCAGAGCCACCAGGAACTGCAGGAGATGTTTTGGAGGTCTCCCTAATTCCAAAGATAACGGCTCAGACCTTCCACGGGTGAGCACGGAGTGGAATAAACTTGGCAGGATCTGATCCAACTCCAGGGAGTGCCTCCTTCCATGTTTACCTTTTTTCCCGGGATATGAGAGGCTTTTTCATGGCTCGCTTTCAAGTGGGAGTCACCCACCCTCCCCAGCAGCCTCCTGCCAGCGGGTCCCAGGTGTTCTCCAGTGGAAGCAGGAGCATGGAAGTGGCAGTGAGGGATGTGGAGACAGCTCCAAGAATTCAATTTACATCTCCCAGGCTGCCCCGGGGCAGCTGTTTCCTATTTGGGTGTTTTTTTAAGCTGACATTTGGGAGAAATTGGAAGATTTTGTCATTTCCCTCCACGCAGATGTACAGGAGGGAGAGGTCTGCTCAGCTGGGAACTCGGGATCGGCTGGAAAAGGGGAATTTTCTCCATTTTAAAGGCTCGGATTAAGGAAAACAGGAACCTGTGTTTGGCTCCTTGCTCTGAGGGCAGGATCAAGGTTTAATCTGCTATGGAAAAAAAGGGGAAAATCCCAGTTTTCTTGCCTTTCTATCCAGGGAATGGTTTGCAGAGGGCTTTAAGGAAGAGCAGCTGGGGCTCGGAGCATTCCCTCTTCCCTATGGAATTTTAGTTCTCAGGGGAAATATCCCAAGCTGGGTTAATTTGATTTCTCCTGGAAGTTCTGAATGAGCCATAAAAATCTGTAAGACACCGAAGGGGAAAAAAAAAAACCCAAACAAAATCAAATCCAAACCCCCAAAACCCCAAACAACTCCCTCAAAAATCCCAAAAATCCAACAGCACCTCGCCAGTGATTCCTAGGATGACCTTGGCCGACTCTTCTGATCTGTAATCCCAGAGAATCCACTGGGAATGAATCCTTTCACCAGGAAAAACCATTATTTTTTGGGAGACCTGTGGTCATCAGGAAAATCCTTTCCTGTTCAGATCAATGACCAATCCCAGGTTTGGAACTGGAAAAAAAATCCCAGATGATTTAAGAATGGACCATCTTGGATTCAGGAATGATGAGTTCTCCTGCTGTAATAAAGGGTTTGGAGAGCTCCTCTTCCCAAAAAATCCCTCACGGAGCTTTGGTTTGTTGAGCCCAGCCAAGGAAAAGCAGCAGGGAAAAATGTTGAACTCCAAGGAACAAGAAGAGTATCCAAAATCCTACACCAGTTCTGGAACAATCCAATGGAAAAATCTCATGGGAAAAAAAGGAGTTGGATAGAAGGAAGAGGTTGTGATAAGAGGAACGGGATGGAAAATCCAAGTATTTTGGTAATTGGACAAGAGAATTCCAGGTTTGGGGATGGGATCATGTGGAGAAGACTCTTGAGGGGAGCTTGATGGTCACGGAGTTCCCTTAAAATTCCCACCTTTTTCCTATCTAATCCATGGGGAAAGGTTTCTTTGGGAGTTCGATAATCCCAGAGCTGCGGCATCGCTGGAATTACACCAAGGGAATGTTACTCCAAGGGAATGGGGAGGGTGTGGGGAGGGATAGGGAGACAAAATCCCACAATTGGACACGGTTTAAACCCCTTCTGGTGCCAGAAAAATCCCAGAGAAAAACTTTGGGTGACACAGGAATGAAAACAGGGAATCAATTCCCTTAAAAATCAAAAGCAGCGGGTAATGCATGAAATGAGAATCATTTTTCCTCCATGGATCCGGACTCCAAAGTGGGAACAGCCTCTGAGTTGTCCCAGCGGATTTGTTTGACCCGAAGGCCCAAATCCCAGCAGTGACTCGGGATAACGGAATATCCACCCCTCCTTATCCCAACCCCTCCTTCCCTCCCGTGCATCTTCCCTGGTCTCTGCTGTGTTTAGTCTAGACAAGATAATCCCATTATGTTCCCGAATTCCCAAGCCTGGCTAAAATCAGCCTGGATAAGATTCCGTGCCAGATAAGGCGGAAAATCCACCCAAGCCTCGCTTGACCTCATTAAATGATGCCTTAATTGCTGTCTCTGCTAATTAGAGGGATGTGTTCTGTGGAATCCCAGGAAGGCAAATTCCATTGGTTTCTTCCCTGTCTCCTGATTTCCCATCTGGCTGCAGGCAAGGATTTTCAGGAATGAGGTAAAAGTCACACTTTAAAGGGATCCATCCCCTTCTCCAAGGCCTTTTTTCCCTTTCCTTGCCCACAGCTGGAAACTCCTCCAGATGCTCAGCTCGTCCGAGAGGATTTTCCTCCTTTATTTCACCTGCTGGGAAAAAGTGGCATTTTCCAAGGACATCTGTGCTCTGTGCTAAATGAAGAGGGTGCAGAATCCTGACACACGGATAGGTAGAAAATTCCATGGAATTCCCTGTATCCCGAGCCAGCTCCACTGTGGATTCAACACTGATCTGTTCAAGCACTCCTTGCACAAACTCCGAGGATAAATAGGATCAATCCCAGGATAAAGGGATGAGTTGACTCTCTCCTGGAAGGGATAAACAAATTCCTCTTTATCCAAGGCCGTGAAGCAGCTTTAAAAGTGCAGAATCAGCTCCTGCTCCGAGGGGACAATCGGGATCCAGCTGTCCTGGCTGCTGCTCAAACTAGGAGCAAAGAAAAACCTGGAAAAACTCCAGGATTTGCCTGACACCGTTTGCTCCCAGAGGCTTGGGAGGGATCAGAAGATCCCAGAGGAGGAGGGAAGGGCTTAGAGACACTAAAACCACTTAAATTCGAGAGCTGTCAGAGCTCAACATCTTCAGAGCAGAGGGAAAAAAAATAAAAAATCCAATTTCTTTCCCTGTGGCTGCTCAGTGAGGAGGATTTTGTGAAGCAAAAAGGAAAAGGGGGAATTTGAGGGAATTTCAGTTCTGACACTTATGGAACGTGACAGGTCTGGGAAGGGGCTGAGGGAGAAGGAGTCTCCTCTGTTTGGAGCTTAGAAGAGGTTCCCAAAGGGAGCAGGTTGGAAAGGAATGCTGACCTCGAATGAAAGAATTGTCATGGAATGGTTTGGGTGGGAAATTGGACTGAAGTCCATCCCATTCCACCCCTCCCACTGTCCCAGGTTGCTCCGAGCCCTGTCCAACCTGGCCCTGGACACTGCCAGGGATCCAGGGACAGCTTCTCTGGGTACCCTGTGCCAGGGCCTCACCTCCCTCCCAGCCAGGAATTCCTTCCCAATATTCCATCTAAATCTTCCCTCTTTCAGCTCAAAGCCATTCCCTGTGTCCTGTCCCTCCATCCCTCCTCCCCAGTCCCTCTGCAGCTCTCCTGGAGCTCCTTTAGGCCCAGGAAGAGGCTCTGAGCTCTCCCTGGATCCTTCCCTTCTCCAGGTGAACATTCCCAGCTCTCCCGGGCTTTAGCAAAGCCTCCATTCTCCCCCAGACATTTGGAACAAACCCAAACCCTCCCAGAAGAAAAAGAATTTCAATCCAGGGGCAAAAAAAGAACCGAAGCAGCCCCAGAACCAAATTCTGAGCGAAGCAAACATGGCCGGTTCGAGCCTCGGGGCTAAACTTGGCTCCCATTCCATTTCCAGAGCTAAAAACGGAGCCTCGGAAAATCATTAATCCCCGTGGGCGGGAGAGGAGGCAGGTAAGCAAACACGGAGTTATCAGCTCGCTGTCACTTCCCGGACGGAGAACATCCGCGCTCCGACCTCCTCCGAAAATAGCTGGGAAAGGGATGCCAAGGTTGCTTGGATACCCGGAGGTGGGAACGGGATGGAGATGGCGTTAATGGACTTGTCCTTCCCGGGATGTTCTGGAGAAAATAGAAACCCATCACCCATCCTGCTGGGGCCACGGGTGACTTGCCTTGCCCACAAAGGAAGGACAACGGCGTCCCACCGCGGGATTTCAGGATATTGCAAACTGAGGAGCCGCGGCTCCTTCCATCCGGGATCGGTGTGGAAAACCAGGATATTTCACCGGAATAAACGACTTTGCAAAGTCGTTGTGTTCATTTAGAAATCAGAAGAACCTGCAACATGTTTTAGGTTTGTCCTGAGGAATAATTGAGGTGTGGGCAGATAATGTGGGGAGAAAGAAGGAGAGATTTGCAGAAAATCAGAATTTCTGGGAGCCACTATCAAATATAGAAAAGGAATAAATTTAATCTGGGTCTCTGGACACGACCTTGCCTTGCTGCTGATTTAAAATGCAGTGGGTGCTTAAGAAGCAGGACAGAGGAATTTTTTAATAACCTGGAACTGGTTTTAGGTTTGTCCTGAGGAATAATTGAGGTGTGGGCAGATAATCTGGGGAGAAAAAAGGAGGGAATTGCAGAAAATCAGAATTAAATTGAGCCATTACTAAAGATAAGAAAGGAATAAATTTAATCTGGGTCTCTGGTCATGATCTTGCCTTGCTGTTGATTTAAAATGCACTGGGTGAATAAGAAGCAGGACAGAGGAATTTTTTAATAACCTGGAACTGGTTTTAGGTTTGTCCTGAGGAATAATTGAGGTGTGGGCAGAAAATCTGGCAACAAAGAAGGAGAGAATTGCAGAAAATCAGAATTTCTGGGAGCCACTATCAAATATAGGAAAGGGATAAATTTAATTTTGGGTCTCTGGACACGACCTTGCCTCGCTGTTGATGGAAAATGCCCAAAAGGCAGGACAGAGCCGGGATCTGGAGAGATCCCGGAGCTGCCTCCTGTCCCCACGGAGCTGCAGGAGCTCGGACAGGGCCTGGATGTGCCTCTGGAATTCCCTTTTATTGCCTGAGGAAGGGAAGGGGCTGATTTTCCCTCATTTCCGAGAGCTCACCTGTGGTTTGGGTCTCAGGGGCTCAGTTGGAATTCCTTCCCCCCTTCCCTGCATCCCTTGGGAATTCAGACAAGTCCAAGGAGAGCTCATGACAAACCCTGACACCAAAGAGGAGCCAAAATCTCCAAATCCAAGGCTCCGGCTCATTCCTGCCGCTCCCTCTGCATTTCCAGGAGCAACCGTGGCCCCTCCAGCTGGGATGTGGGATCCATCCCTCGCTTGATTCCATCCCTTTTCCATCCAACACCTCTTCCCACGTGTCCTGCTCCAGGTTTTCTCTGCCTTTATCCTCATTCCACAACAAACAACGGAGGCACTTCAAAGCCAAGGATTTTTTTAATCACCCAAAAGTGAGGGACAAACCCTTCCCTCCCTCCAGGGAGAACAATAATTGCCAACAGGGCTGGGAAAAAAATGTTCTCCTTGGGAATAGAAACACCCTGGAAGGAGTTCCCGGAGCCAGATGTGGCTGGGAAGTGTTTAGGGGTTGGGAGAACATGAAATTTCCATCTTATTTTTATTAATAGGGAAAAGGGGTTGGGAGGAGGGATTTTTTTCTCCTCCTGGTCAGTAAAAAGATGGAAAATTGATGTCAACAACATTTCCCTTTTTTTTTCCCTTTTTTTTCCCTTCTTTTTTCCTTTTTTTTTCCTTTCTTGAAGTCTCTCTTCCCATTCTCCAGTTTTAATTGGAATTTAAAGGGAACTGGAGAAAGTCTCGGGAAGCTTCTGGTGGAAATAATTTGCTTTTCCCACGTTTTGATGGTTTTCTTCTCCTTTCTCCAAGCTGAGCATTTCCTGTGTTTTAAGGCAGTTACACCCCCCCCC
>VXAC01004949.1:119164-131401 GCA_013399225.1 Rhipidura dahli
GCAGTTCCCCCCCCCCCCCCCCACCCCACCCTTCCTTGACTCATTCCCTGAGGGAGTGGATCCCAAGAAATTCCCCAAGGAAATGGATCCCAGGAGTTCTCCCTTTTACAGTTTCTGGGATGCAATTCCAGGAGTCAGAAAAAAGCGGTGGGAATTGGGAGGTGGATTTAGTCCTGCTCTGTTCCAGTCTTCTGGAAAAGTTTCACATTGTGAACTCATATTCCCTGGAATTTTTGAACTTCTGGGATCTCCGTTCCATGCAGTAAAAATTGGGAAATGCAGCCATAGAGAAGAAGAAATTTTTACTCATCCTGACCTCTGGGAATTCATCCTGACTCCATAGCTTGGAAACCCTTGGATTGGGAGAGCTTTGGAGACCAAGGAAGGATCCCCCATAAATCTCATCCTTTGGGCCAAAATTTTGGGAAAAATCCCAGCAAAATGAACTTTTGTTTTCCTTGGAAAACAGCGCAAACTGTTGTGACCTCAGGCAACACGGAATGTTGTTCCCTGTAGCAATTCCATAGGAGCCGGGTGCCACATCCCTGTTTGGAGAAGGACGCTGCCACGAAGCCGAGGAATGTTAACTTCCCAAAATTACCCAGGAATCTTTCCCAGGGCTCTTCCGTCCTTGCTGCCGGAATAACAACAGATGAGGGCATGAGGGCTCAGGACACGGAGGAAAATCAGGATCCGCGTGGGATAACGATGGGTATTGTTTCCCACGTGGTGGGAATTGTGTTATCTTTGCAGTGGGTTGGGAATTTCCCATGGATTGTGTGTGTTGATTCCTGCCATGCCTTCTCCTCCCTCTCCAGCCTCGTTAGGAATGGCAGAGGAGCTGAAATGTCCTTTTCCTTGGGCCAGCCCGTATCCCGAGTTTTTTATAAGGATTCTTCCTCCTTCCCAGCAGGAATTCTTCCCATCGGCTCTCCAAGGTCAAGGATTGAAGGCCAGGTTTGCCTCCGCTTCTTCCCGAGCCAGAGAGCTCGGAAAATCCCTCTGGATCCTCTTCTCCAGGGAGAGAATTCCCACTGTTCTGCTCCGGTTTGGAGCTCCACCATTCCCTAAAAACGGGGTGTTCTCCATGTGGTTCGGAAAAGCAGCTGCCCCTCCCAGCTGAGCATTATTCCATGGATATTAAATTTTCACCATTCCTTTGGATTTTCATGTTCCATCCGATTTTTAATTTGAATTATTTAACATCATAATTATTATTAATTATAATAATTATAATTATNTAATTCTTTAATTCGTTTGAATTATTTTAACATTGAATTATCGTGTCCAAGTCCATCTGCAATAAGACACTGAATGACTCATTTTCTGTAATTATACCAGTAATTAGTATGCAAATTGATTTCACAACAGGCTTCAATCATAAAGCAGGAAGAAAAAAAAATAAGGAAAACACATTCCACGTTTTATATTCTGGATATCACCTTTCAAACAGCCTTTTTTTCCAAAGGTATCCGGTCCAGATGAGCAAAAGTCATCCCAAATTTGCTTTTTTCCCACATATCCATCCCATTCCATGGCCTTTCATTCCCACACCCCCAGGCTTCCCTGGTAAAATCCTTGGAAAAACAACAAATGCTCTGAGGCTGGAGAGATTTTGCTCCAAATCCTGAAGTTTGGAGCTGGAATTAGAAATATTCCAGAGAAGTCAGGGAGGATGGAATATTCCAGATTATTTTTATCTCCAACCCAAACCATTCCAGGATTTGAGATTTTTCCATTCCGATTTTTTCCTTCCGATTCCAAGATCGGAGTGATGGGAAAAAAAACCCTGATTTTTCCCTTTGGATTTTGGCAAACCCCACACAAAATTTATGGAAGATACGACAGGAACATCCAAAGATTTCGGTGGCCACCTCTCTGGGAAGAGTTATCCCGGAAATTCCGAGCCTGGAAAAGCAACTCGTGTCCTCTAAAGTCCCAGGTAGCCAATAATTGGATTTACTCGAGTTCCAGTCACTGAGGGCTCCTGAAATTTCTCTCTGGCAGAAATCCCAGCTGAAGTAGGTGCTCCGTAGGGAATTTTAATTCCTCTTCCGTCGGAATGGCCAATCCACACGTTTGGGGCTTCGGTTTTTACTTCGGCGCCGTAAAACTGAAGCCGGAGCAGCTGAGGCCTCGTAAAGGCAAATTTGGGACTCGCCCCCCACCCCGAGGCCAAATATTTATTTAAAGGATGCTGGAAAAGGATCCCAGTGGGAATAAATTAAGGGAATTTGTGCCTGTGGAGTATTAGGGAGATGGGAAAGGTTTTTTGGATTTTTTTTTTTTTTTTTTTTAAGTTGTTTTATTATTTAAATTTGGGAAAACGATGTTTTGAAAAGATGAGGAGAAATTCCCTGCAGGAAAGGAGCTCCACATTCCAAAAGAAGGAAGAACAAAACCTGGTCAGACACCAGAAACAGCGCTTTAATTGGGAATTTAAACACGCAATCCCAAAATTCCTTATTTTTCTTCCCAGAGGCCAGGTTGGATGGGATTTGGAGCACCCTGGGATGGTGGAAGGTGGAGCATCCCCATGACAAGGGGTGGAACTGGATGGGCTTTAAGGTCTCTCCCAACCCAAACCATTCCAGGATTGCATAATTCCCAGTCTTTTCACATCCTTGGAAGCTGCTGGTCTCAATCCACCTTTCCTCTTTTATTCCCTCTCTTCCCATCCCCATCTGCCAGGAGCTGGGAATCCGAGCACGGAACGAGCGACACATTTTCCCCAAAAGTGAACAGCTCCCTTTGATAGGAGCAATCCAATGGATCTCCAAGCTGCTCCCGGGCTGGGCAGGGAGCAGGAATGGGAGATTCCAGCACCTGGAATTGCTCGTTCAGTGCTGCTGGAGCAGGGAATGGCCTTCAGGAAGTCTGCAGCTCCGTCTGCTGGGCAAACTCCGTCCCTCTCCTCCCTCTCCCGGAGAAAATCAAACAGAATATCCCTGCAAGTCGTATTCATTGCTTAAATCCATGGAATTCCATCATAATCCTCATCCTCAGAATATTTAGGAATGAGACGAAAATCCCTCCGAAGATTTAGGATTTGAAAGGCCTGGCCAAGTCCAGGGGGCAGCTGTTTAACAGCTGGGCCCATGAGAAGGGGGGAGGAGATGCACAACATCGGCTCCCACCGTGAGGAAAAGCCTTTCCGTCGGCTGCTGAAAGCTCAGAGCATCCCTGATTCTTCCCAGGGAATTCCTTTATCCCGGATTTTCCAGGCGTCGGCGTCGTTATTTGTCCCAGCCCTCATTACCCGCTGAGCTGTGCTCAGACACAGGAACGCATAATTCCCAAAACTCCTGGAAGATGGGAAAGAGAGGAAAACAACCCCGGAGAGGCTGAGCCCAGCTCCTCCTGGCTCCCTGGTGCAATTTTACACCTGGAGTAAGTCGGGATCAGGATTAACTCAGCCTGGCACAGAGGGCACCCAATTCCTCCTCTCCCAAATCCAGGTGTCCATCTGGGCTTTAAACCAGGCAGGATCCGTTGGAGCTGGTCCCCATCCCACACGGATTTCCACGTGGCCCAGGAGAAGGGCTCGGAAAAGGTTTTTTTAAGGAGTTTTTTTTCCTCTGGATACATTTCGGTTTGGAATTTTTTTTAATCTTCTGGAATATATTTCAAGGGTCTATCAAAGATGTCAAGGGCCTCACAGCCAGGAATTGCTTCCCAATATCCCACCTAAACCTTCCCTCCATCCCAAGGCCGTAAGGACTTCGGGAAGGCCGTTTTATTTTGTCTTTGGAAGGAGAGCCCACCGCGGATGCAGCGCCCACGGAGAGAAGGAGAATTCCGTGTCGGAATTCTTTTCCTGTGCTGGTTTGTGGTGTCTGCAGAGTCCTTCCCAATCCCTGCAGCACACGGGAGAGAAAGGAATGTCCAATCCCAGATTTAGCACGTTAACTTCCAGGATTTTGGGGCAAAAGGAGCTGTGATCCTTTTTTTTTTAGTGGTTTTCCCTCCTTTTATAAAGCCAAAAAAATTCCCTGGATGAGGGTCATGGGAATTGCCAGGGCACGGCTCCCAGCGTTGAGATTCCTCAATATCGGATCATCCTCTGGGAAAGACTTGGAGGTGTGGGAAGGCGAGAATCCATGGCAGGGATTTATCTGGAGTTTCCCAAATTTAGATGTGGAAGAAGAAACAAATCTAAGATAAACCTGATATCAAATCTCTGATAAACCCCACATCAAATCTCTGATAAACTCGACCCCAAAACTCTGATAAATCTGATACCAAATCTCTGATAAACCCCACATCAAATCTCTGATAAATCTGATACCAAATCTCTGATAAACCCCACATCAAATCTCTGATAAATCTGATACCAAATCTCTGATAAACCCCACATCAAATCTCTGATAAATCTGATACCAAATCTCTGATAAACCCCACATCAAATCTCTGATAAATCTGATACCAAATCTCTGATAAACCCCACATCANCCCCAAATCTCTGATAAACCTGATACCGAATGTCTGATAAATCTGATATCAAATGTCTAATAAACCCCACACCAAATCTCTGATAAACCTGATACCAAATCTCTGATAAACTCGATACCAAATCTCATATAAACCCAACCCCAAATCTCTGATAAACCTGATATCAAATCTCTGATAAACTCGACCCCAAATCTCTGATAAACCTGATACCAAATCTCTGATAAACCTGACCCCAAATCTCTGATAAACCCCACATCAAATCTCTGATAAACCCCACATGAAATCTCTGATAAACCCGACCCCAAATCTCTGATAAACCTGATACCAAATCTCTGATAAACCCGACACCCAGCCTACCAATCGAACACCCTGGGCTGGGGCCAAGGTGCTGAGAGAGAGGAAAAGAGGGAGAAAAAGATTCCGATTCTTCCCAAAATTCCTCTTTTTGTCGCTAAAATTCCCTCAGTGGGCATCTCCTCCCACTGGAGCTAAAAAATTCCCGTTTGTCACTCGTCGGATTCGGAGCGTGAGCTGCAGGTGAGCCAGGCTCAGTTCACTGCCAGGGGGAAGCTCTTTCTCCAAAGCCTGGAATTTGGGGGGATTTAGGATTTAAATCCAATGGAATGGGTCACCCCAAACCTCCACCTCACACAATATCCCATTTCCTAAGGCCGTAAATCCCAAAGGAGGGCAAGGAACGTTTGGAAAGGCTTCCATCAAATCCTCTCACCCTCTGTACAATTCCTGACTTTGGGATTTCTTAAACTGGACACAATTCCTGGATATTTTAATGGTTTTCTCTGTCATTGATTTTGTTTTATTTTTGCTTCCCTGTGAATTCAGGGAAACTTTCAGTGTCCGGAACACCCCGGATCAGGGAATTCCACACCCTCACTCCCCCCATTTGTGAGGAACCCCTTTGTTTTGTGGGTTTTGAACCTTAAATTTTTGGGCTTTGCACTGGGATGTTTCCCTTTGTTCCGGGTGGGATTGAAAGGGAAAATTCATCCTGACTTCGGAGGGGTTTTTTTTCACTTGGTTGGGTTTTTTTTACTTCACTCTTCCAAGGTCATTTGAATTTCAATCCCACTTTGGGACATACCTTGGAGTCCAGAGCGGATCCTTCCCTTTTCCACCTCCCCTGTCCTGATTGGAAGTGTGAATACCAGCGCGGAGGACAATGCATCCCAGCCGGATTCATCCTTCCTTTCGGATAACAAACATTCAGAGCTGCCTTCAAATCCAATTTTATCGCTGCTCCTGCATCCCACATTGACCTGGATCCTGTTTTCCCCTTTTCCTTGTAGGAATGGATTGAAAATCCACGTGGATGCGGCACTTGGGGACAAGAGGTGGCCTTGGCATTCCAGGGGAATGGCTGGACTCGGATCTTTGCAAATCCCTTCCAAATCAGCTTTTCCTGGACTGTGGATTCCGGTTTTCCCTGATTCTTTTACTCCTTATTATTACATACTCCTTATAAATAAGAATTCCAAGATCTTCCCTCTCCCATGGATGGAGGGAGATTCCTGTGGCCCCTTTGGGGGAGGAAAACACCTCCTGTCCCCTAAAAAAGGGGGACAATGTCACCTCCCTCCCACAAGGTCACATCCACTCCCCACACCCACCTGGGACACGCCTTTTGCACCAAGGGCTGTTCCCAATCCCAGTTGGATGCCGTGTGTTTAGCTGAAGGTTTGAAGTACCCAAAATTAAGATTCCCAGCATTGCCAGGGGTTTAAAAAAGGGGAAAAAAATTCCATTTAACTAGAGTTTGCCTTTTTTTCCCACTTCCGGGGTGAGTGTGAAGTTGGGGGGGCTTTCCTAGGCAGGAGATTCCCAAAACTGGGATTATCGCAGCCCAGCGTTGTCACCCGTCCCCAGGGTCCTGGATGGGGACAGGCTGGGGGTCAAGCTTTGGGGTGAGCTGGGGCAGCACAGGGTGGCTGGGCCAGGTTCCCTGCGAGGGTGGGGTTGGCACGGGGTGCCCAGAGAAGCTGTGGCCACCCCTGGATCCCTGGAAGTGCCCAAGGCCAGGTTTGGAGCAACCTGGGATCACGGAAGGTGTTCCTGCCCATGGCAGGGGTTGGGAATGGATGAACCTTAAGGCCCCTTCCAACCCAAACCATTCCAAGATTCCCAGAGAGGCTCCTCTCAAACTCTGAATACACAACAGAGACAAAAATTGCCTCTCAGAGACCTTTAAAGCCGTTCAGACAAGCGGAGATGTCCAATGGGATTCTTTTTCCTCAACGGATCCATCAATTGCCAAAATCCATCCTCAGGCTGCTCCAATACGGAATTTTTCAGCTCATGGATTCTCCCAAGAGTCAGCTCAGATGGTTTTGCAAAGCAGGAGCAGGTCCCGATGGGATCAGAGCCGAGCTCAGCGATGAGGGGAACCTGGGCTCGAGTTTCCGACTCCAACCAGCCAAATCCCGGAGCTGTGCGGGATATTCCCCCAGAGAGGCAGGGAAAAGGGTCGGAAACTGTGAAATGATCCCTCCGAAAGGTGCTTCCCTCGGCTAAGGAATGTCAAAGCGCTCTGAGGCCACGGAAAAGGAAAGGGACACGATACCAAATTCTTGGAAAAGCAACAAAAAATTCCCTGAGCTGGCAGCCGCAGCCGAGGCTTTTTACGGAGCATTGGAAGGGCAGATGTGGTGCCAGGCAATGGATGTCGGGATGTGATTCCTTCTGGGTGCCACTTCCACGATGCTCCGGCCTTTGGATGGATCCCAGAAAACCGCCGGGTGGGAGGGACAGGTGGATTTAGCAAAACAATGGGAGGAAATGCCTTGGAGATAATCCCGGGAGCTGGGATATCTCCTTATCCAAGGGAATTCGTTTCCCTGGCCCACACACGTTCGCTGAGCCCACTTTTGTCCTGGAGCTTTTCCACACTTCGGGAAAAGCATCCAAACGTCGTTGGCACAAATGGTTTTCCAAAGGGAGCTCAAGGCTGCCTCCTGTCTTTCCTCGGATGACAAATTCCCATTCATTCAGTGGGAATCCGAGTGGGAAGTCCTTTCCAAAGGAGGCGACACGGGAAGCTGCGGACACGGATCTGCTCCGGGGTCTTTGATCACTCGACTCAAGGAGCACAACACCTTCCCTTCCCCCACTGTCTGGATCTCCAGGTCCCTTGGGATCCTCCAAGGTGGGAGTTTGGTGGAACACAAGGAAAATATCGGAATTCCCAGCGGAGCCAACCGTGACTCCTCATTGGAAGCACTCCTGCGATTGGAGTCCATCGAGGTCGGAGCTTTTCCTTTAATTTGCTGCCGTCTGGAATGAAATTCCACTAAAATTTTCCAAAGTTATCCAGTAGTTTTGGGGACGGCTTCCACCTCCGGTATCTCGGATAAACGAGGTCAGAAGGAACAATCCGGGAAGTCCATTCCTGATTTTTTTCACCGTTCTTTGGTAGGAGACGACGGCAAAACAACAGGATTTGGGTTCTTTTCCTGCTGCCACCTGGAAATTCCGAGCCATGGACTGTCATCCAAGATATTCTTGGAAAGGTCAAAACTCGTCACCAGAGTCTAACAAAATGTGACTTCAATCCAGCTTGGAAAAGCCATGGAAACGTGGCCTGGATCTGTCCCCTTGAGTTGGCAAGGATGAGCACACCCAAGGCAGGCATCCCAAAAATTTTGGGATAAAAATCTTCTCCATTCCCACTGACTGAGGAACGTCTCAAGTTCTGTTTCCCTCCCTGTATTTGCCATTTTTCCAGGGATCTGTGGGTTTTTTTGGAAGCCAAGTAGATTTGGGATAAATTCCGTTTGCTTATGCGGATAACAGCTGAAATCGTGGATGCGCCGTGTCCATGGAATGACCAAATCCCATCTAAACACATCCAGCTCCGATCCAGCACATCCCACCTAAGCCTGACCACCCCCAGGCTCTGTCCCTCTGGGTTGGAATGGCCACAAATCCAGGAATTTCTCCTCACTCAAGCTCAGAAACACCCGCCCGGTGTCCACCTGGAATGAAGGAATTTTGGCACAAACCGGTGTTTTCCTCCCATTGGAATTTGGTTTTCCAAGACCCCCTGGGCTGGCCAAGGATGGGGGGTGGTTCCAGTGGAAGGATGGGAAAAGAACGAGGGAGAAAAGGGTCTGGGCCACTTTCAAGTCGTGGCAATTCCATGATTATGGAATCATGGAATGATGGGATGGTTTGGGTTGGAAGGGAATTTTAGGATCCATTCCATGGGCAGGGACACTTCCCACTGTCCCAGGCTGCTCCAAGCCCCATCCAGCCTGGCCTTGGGCACTGCCAGGGATCCAGGGGCAGCCACAGCTGCTCTGGGAATTCCATCCCAGCCCCTCCCCACCCTCCCAGCCAGGAATTCCTTCCCTTGGTTCCATCTAACCTGTTCTCCTTCCATTTAAAGCCATTCCCTGGGATAATCCAACAGAAGACCTGAACTGGGTCTCTTCCAACCGAAACCATTCCAGGATTCCATAAGCTGCACCTCTGGCACATCTTTCAGGCCCGTAGGAAGTGCACAGCACCTCCTGCACCGGCTGCCGGAAAAGGGATTTGGAGGAATCCCCACGAGCCGGAAGGGTTGGAGTAAATCGAATGTCAGGAGATTCCGGCTTTTCCCACCTGTCCTGCCCCTTCCCTGCCGGCCCACAGCCTCCATGGCACCTCGAGGAACGGTGTCCAGATGTCTCCTCCTTGCCCAGGAACAACAAACGCCTCCAGGGCCGTCCCTTTCCCAGCCCTTTGAGGGCAATTCCGCTTGTGAGGCTGCGTTTCCGTGCCTGACTCATTTCCTGTTTTTCCCAGATGGAAAAGAGGCACCTGGTGCCCTGCGAGTGCCAAAAGCTGCATCCCTGGGATTTGGGGAGGGTGTGGGGATGGGCACTGGGTTCCCTGGATCACCAGACTTCTCCATTTGCCAGGAAAAACAGCACCTGGTCTGCCGGAAAGCGGGACCGGAGCTGGGATATTCGCAGCTCTTCCCAGCCTCCCGGTTGTATCCCAAGCTCTGCTTCCTGAAGGCTGGATACCCCAAATCCGCCTTCCAGACACACCTCGGGGTGGGATGGAATCCTGCCCTTCCCCCCTCCCCAGCCCAGGGTGGGGAGGTGATTGGGAAAACCGGGAGCCAGAGGCGGATAATCCTCCCCGGAGCTGGGAAATCCATCCCCATCCCCGAGGGAAACCACAGCGAACGTGTCAGAGGAGAAGAGAGGAGCTCCACGGTTATTCCCCAAATTTGGGATCTCCTTGAGGGATTTGTGGTGGCAGGGAATGGGATGAGGGGAACATCACCGACCCCCTGACCCAGCAGAGGGGGAGGAAACTGCTCCTCCTTCCTTCCCATCATTCCAGACACATCCAAGGAGGAACAACCTGCAGGGAAAAAGGATCTTCCAAAGAGCTTCTTCTCCTTTCCCGGCTGTTCCAAAAACACCCCCAGCGGATCCAGCTCGGACACCCCGGAAGAGGCAGAATTCCCTGGGATGGCTGGTATTAAATCCTGCCCCAGCATGTGATTCCCAGCAAACATTCCCCAAAGCCTCCCGACTAACGAGAGGCTGTTAGTGCCAGCTAATTAGCAGCCGCCTAATGAGTGGCTTCTGGAGCCCCCGGCTGCAGGGAAATTAAGTCGGAACAAAGGGAATGAAATCTCCTGAACGGAAAATTTATTGGGGGTGGGAGGCCGGGACAATTCCAGGAATAAACTTAATAGGCTTAGGGAGAGCAGAGCAGGGCTCCGCATGCTGCTCGTTAATTTATTCCGTCCTCCGGATCCCAGGGACGGAAAGGAAACAAATCCACGGAATGGAAGAAAAGCAAGCGGGAAAAAAAAGGTCCTCGAAGGGAAAACAAAACAATTCCTTAAAGTTTTACCCAAACCCAGGGAAAAGCGAAGGAGGATTGGAAGGGAGGTGACCCAAGGTCCGGAGGTGGCTTTTGTCACCTTCTGCTCCTGCCCAGCCGTCTTGCAGGGACCTTTTCCATGTTTTCCATGGTAATTCCCGAGGGAAAATTTCCTCGGATAACCATAAAATTTCAGCCCAGTTTTCCCGATCCAACAGATGACAAACGACCGGGAAAAGATGGAATTTGAAACTTCGGCAGGACACGGATCACGGCATAAATTATTCCATGTATTCCATGTATTCCATGGAAAAGAGGAGTCCGACCACTGCAATCCCTCCCAAAGGAAGGGTGCTGGGATTTCAGGCGGAATTCTTTCCTCTTCCTTGGTGCTTTTAAGCTCAAATTCCAAGATATTCCTGTTTCCAGCTTAGGCAATTCCTTCCCAAAAACCGCCCATCCTTTTTATCCATCCCGGAAACCACGGGATTTTGGAAAGCCTCGGCACGGGACAATTTTTGGCCCAATTTTTTAAGTTCCCCACTCCCCCCGGCCTCCAGGAGCTCCCAGGCTTCAAATATTCCTGGACAAATCCCTGGGAGCTTCCAAGTGTGAGGATGGGAAGTTCGACCTGGGAATCTTTCCCCACTTTTTTTCCATGATTTCTATCCTTGTCCAGGCTCCCAAAAAATGAAGGATCCGGGAGATATTCCTCAGGCAGAAGCAGTGAACTCCATGCACTTCCAATCGGCAGCTTTTTATTCCAGATTCCCTCCTTTCAGTGCTCATGGATCGAAGGAAAAGCATCTCGGAAAAATGACTTCATCCCGAACTTTGTCCAGCTGCAAAATCCAATCCTGAAGGATTCGCCTGGAATGGGAATGGGTGATTTCCGAGTGAAAATTTCCTCGGATAACCGTAAAATTCCAGCCCAGTTTTCCCGATCCAACAGATGACAAACGACCGGGAAAAGATGGAATTTGAAGCATCGGCAGGACACGGATCATGGAATAAATTATTTCGACAGCAGCAATAAAACACAGGCGGATAAAAGTTGATGAAGAATTCCAAGGAATTTCTTTTCCTTGGTCAGGGGAGAGGATCTCTAATTAATCCCAGTGGATTAACGAGGTCTCAGCTCCAAGCTCCGGAGGGATGAGGAGGACTGGATTAGCTGAGGCTGGGTGGGACAAAGCTCCGTTCACTCCCAGCGGGATTTGGGATTAAACATCACCCCACGGAGAGGGATAACCTCGCCTTTGTATTGTCTAGGAAGGCAATTAAGTCGTTAATTAATTAATTAATTAATTAATTCAAAAGGTGCACAGCAAAGGGACCCGCTGAGACCTTCCCTGAAATTCCCAGCCTTGCCCATCCTGCGGGAGAAAGAATCCTTGGATTGTGTCCCGGTTCGCTGCCCTGGGAAGGTCGGAGGATGGGCTGGAAGTGAAGATTCATCCAAACCTTTTCCCTCCTATTTAAGGATTTTCCAAGGTGGGGAATTCCAGCTGGAAAAGGGGGAGTTGGGTGATCCCAGCAATTCCCAATCCCAACTGGCCAGCCCAATTCATGGCACGGCCACATTTTATGGATTTATTGGGATATCAGCACGTTTGGGGGGGGGTTGGTTCAAAATCCATGGGATTTGGTTTAAATTACCAATGGAAGCCGTTTAATTCAATTTCTTGGAATTTACACTCCCAAAACCCACAGGGTTCCCACTGTGAGGGATTTTGGCCAATTTTAATTGGATGGAAAGGCAATGAAATCATTAAAAATTACAGCATTAAAAATTAAATCATTAGGAATTAAATCAGTAAAAATCAAATCAGTAAAAATTAAATCATTAGAAATTAAATCATTAGAAATTAAATCATTAAAAATTAAATCACTAAAAATTAAATCAGTAAAACTTAAATCAGCAAAATTAAATCAGTAAAA
>VXAC01004950.1:0-72787 GCA_013399225.1 Rhipidura dahli
GAACTTCTAGAAGTAAGCAAAACTGAAAAAACTCCGAGTCTGCATCGGGACGTGGAACGTTAATGGGGGGAAGCAGTTTTGAAGTATTGCCTTCAGAAATCAAACCCTCACTGACTGGCTTCTGGATGCACCAAAGTTGGCTGGGATCCATGAATTCCAAGGTAGGATTTGTGTTCAGTTGGGTGGCTGGGTCAATCTGCTTGAGAGCCCGAAGGCTCATGACTGAGGTGCCATTATAACTGCTGGTGCCGTTATAGAAAGTGAGGGGTAAAAATAGGAGTATTAATAAATTCTGTAGATGAAAGTAGAGGTAGATATTAGTAGTGCTCCCTACTAGAATTTAGGGCAACAGAATATTGTGGTAGGAAGCTCTTTTTGTTTCTGATAGATAATATTATTCAACACTAGGTCTGGAAAATGTTCCTCTGGAATATGTTCCTTAGTCAGTTGAGTTGTAGCCGTTGCTAAGTTAGAACAGGTTTGATATATGTTTTTGTTGAAATAAAAGCACTGAATTAATAAATCAGAATTGCTTGTTCTTTTCATTGCGCTGTAAGCATCTTTTCATTGATGTGGGGGGGAAATCCTTAAGTCTGAAGCCTTTTGGTTCCTGTTGCAGTGTGGGGCAGAGAAGAAAGGCGCTGTCTGGGGAGGTGGAAGGGATGTGGGGACACCAAGTCCTTGTGACTTGTGGTGCAAGGCGGTTTGTCTGATGTGACATCCCATTCTTTTGTGTCCAGTTCCCCTCCTAGAGAGCTGCCCTGGTGCGGAGATTATTCTGTAGGATCTCTGCAGGAAGGAGTGCTTGCCTGCCATGGCAAATGGGAGCTCCTCAGCCGCCAGCAGAAACAGCCACCAGATCTGAGAGCTGGCGAAGCCCCAGCACCTCCATAATTCATAACATCTGTACTATGTTTCCTGATTGTTCTGTAAGAGCAGGAAAGGAGTTAACAGAGTGCAGGGAAAAAAGGTAAAAATCCATGCTTTCAAATAAATATTGTAGCCATTAGAAGAAGGAGAAAGGAGATCAGATCTAAGCATGAATCAATGTGAGCAAAGACAAACCCAGCTCTGTTAAGAAACAGCTACCCAGGTGCCCTGCTCCTCATGGCTGACATCCCCTCCTGCTCTAAAATACAGGTCCTTGTAGCAATGGCCCGGGGAGCAGAGGAACCTCAGAGGCCTCCTTGCCTTGCACTTCAAGAGTCTCAAATGCACACAAATGAAAGCCCAAAGCCTCCTGTTCTGTCAGTCAGATGAGCACTGCAAAACACAAAATCCACACAAACACAGAGCATGCGGGATGAGGGAATTACAGAATTTCAAAAATATTTGCACCCTCACTCTCCTCTCCAGAGAGCCCTTTTCCAAAGCAGAGGTGCACTGAGTGCTTCTCCAGCAATCAGCTGCTTCCCTTCCAAAGGAAGGTACTGTCATTCACATTCAGGACATTTGGAATTGAGCTCTATTACAGAATATATCTGGGAATTGCTCCAATACAAAAGGTGACAAGATAGAAATGTTTTGGTGGCCTTTACCTCTCCTGGTCAGCCTAGCCTCTGCAACAGAAACAGTGGCTGGATGATTTATTTCCTATGTAAAACCATTGTAATGCTCTTTCAGGAGCCAACCTACAAAAATGGATCCAACCAGTGATACTCAATATGTCCAAATATTGCTTCCACACAGTAGGTGTGAGGACAGAAAGATCTTGCTGGCCTTTACCTCCGCTTGCCAGGTGATAATCTGGAGTGCCAACAGCAGGAATTGGTGTTTTTCTTCCCAAGGAAAGTTGCTTTGATTCACTTTCTAGGCCCAACCTCTGAAATTTGAAACCGAGCTCCAAAATTAACTTTGTCTGTGGGTCATTCCCACACAAAAGCTACCAGGTCAGAAAGATATTGCTGGCCTTTGTCTCCCATGGGCAGCCTAACATCTGCAATTTAAACACTGGAGGTATGTGCTTTCCTTCACATGGAAAAGCAGTTGAAACCTCTTTCAAGAACTCACCACCACAGTTTGGATGCTACCTTCTATAATGACTATGACCAAGAGTTGCTGAAAAGTTGCTTCATCTGGTGTGTGGACCCATATTGTCCCAATTCTATTTAACAGCTACCCAAGACAAGTTGACTGATAGAAGTGTGTCAGAACTTTGCTCCTCCTCAACACTTCACAAAGTACTGGCCAGAGCTTTATAAATACATTTAGATGAACATGAGATTTTTTTACACCAAACCCAAGAATGTAATGAATTTTTATAGTCAGTAGGAAAGGACTGTTTAAAGGTGGCATAAGATGCCCCATAAAAAATCCAAACCAACCCAACCTACAGTTCTGGGAGAAGGTGACATTAACTGGCTTTTGCCTGTGACTGTAACCCCCAGGAATGCTGTTTCCCAGTCTGCCCTCAGGGACAGACACCCTGAGGGACCCTGAGACCTCCGTGATGGGGATTCTTCCATTACCACTCTTTTGGGGAAAGAACAGAACATCTGCCAATGTCTACCAGTTATAAATGGTATTTTAATTAAAAGTTACATGAAACTTGAAGTGGATTTTTTCTTTTCCTATGAGTTACTGTGGCAGTCAGTGATGTAAGCCCAAGAGCAAAGGATGACCTCTTACCCTGCTTTTTTTAAGTGTGTCAAGGTCAAATGAGTAAAGAATTTAAAGAGATTTCAACTACTCTGGAAGTGAATTGCTGGGGACAGCCCCAGCTTTGTACCTAAAGCAATTAGTTTTAATTAAAATTATGTTTATCACAATCTTGAACCTAGGTGCTGGTAAACTGCCTCAAAAGTCTGTAAAACAATGTAATCTGGAATTAATATATAAATCTCTTGATTCTCAACTGCATTATCTTTTTTGAAACTAAGATGATCACAGTTGCACTTCCTTGTGAAATTAGACATTGCACAGCTGGAAAAGAGTGATTTATTCATAAAAGAAACCAAGTTTTATACTTTAAAAAAGTTAAAACTCCTAGCTCAGAACTGTTGACATAGGAATTACTTAAACAGCCCTCCGTATCTGTTTCTGTTCTACAGGTGCTCAAGTGACTGAGTCCAGGGATTCAACAAATCTGTGTGCTGCAGTGATGTCACACAGTCTCGCTCTTGAACATGTTCCAGGGTTCACAAGTCTTTGAGTTTCCATCACTCTGGAAATAAGTGTTTATAGTCTATTTCAGTGTAACTTGAATATTTATATATCAAGTACTGAGTTACTTTTCTGAAAGGTCTACAAAACTAAGAGTAAGATTAGAAAACAAATCCATTCACTTACTGATTATATAATTTATTCTAAAAACATCCTTCTATTCTTGCCATGATAAGTGATTTGGGTATGGAAAAACCAGTATATTTAAATATATTACATAAAAGGCAGTGTTCATAAAGTAGGGAAAAAGAATGGTCATGTCCCTTATGACAGAAGAAGTGATTTAATATATTTCTTTTATAGACAAATGGCATCATATTAGTATGCAGTGCAGACCTGTTTCAGATACAATTACTTTATTATTTCTATCTTAAACTGAACACCCTGGTTGTTTGGTTAGAAGAGAACTATGATTTAGCATAGTTCTCTTCAGTTTTCAAGAAAAAACTGGCTGTTCTGAAATTTTGGGGGAAAATTTCCCAGGTATACTTAATTCATACATTCTGCTTCTTCCAGATGTTTTAGTACTTTCTGTGACTTTTTGTATTTGTGCATCCTTCTTAAACCTGCTTGTAAAATAAACAAATATTCACTGTTATTTTCTGTGGCTTTTCTGTGATGAGCTATTGGTGGCGCCAGTAATATTTCTTGGTGTTGAATATATAAAAAGGCAGTCTTGGCTTAGTATCTTCAAAGACGCATCTGTCCCTTTGAAGTAAGACTTGACAGATAGGCTGCTAAACTGACCTGGAAGCATATGAGTGGCAGTCAACTTCTTTATACCATAAAAGTCCAGCATACTTTCCATACATTTAGTCTCTTTCTCTCCTTCCCTTTTCCCTTCCCTTTTTCTCCCAAAGCACTGGTACTCTGCCGAGACGCTTTCCTTTCCGCAGTGTTGCCGCCACAGCCAGCCCGAGGGACTGTTCGACTGCTCTCCAAACGCTGACAGTACCCAACTCCAGACCTTCCCCAGCCGGAGGCCACAGACGGGATGGGGGGGCTGCGGCGCGCCTGGCGAGCTACTCTCCGCCAGGGGCGGGCCAGGCAAGGGGGGCGAGGCCGGCACCGGAAGGAGGGTTCGGTTCCGGGCCGGGCGGCGTCATGGAGTCGCTGTGGCGGCTGAAGCGGTTCGACGCCTTTCCCAAGACCCTGGAAGATTTTCGGGTCAAGACGTGCGGAGGAGCGCTGGGTGAGCGCGGGGAGTGCGGGTGGCCGGGGAACCCTAGCAGGCCGGCGCTCGTCAGTGGCTCGGGGCGGCGGCGGGCGGGTTGCGGTGGGGCTGACAGTGGTTCTCGTCTCCCCGGCAGTGACGGCTGTCAGCGGGCTCATCATGGTGCTGCTTTTCTTCTCGGAGCTGCAGTACTACCTCACAAAGGAGGTAAGTACCGCCGACGGGGCGGGCCCAGCCCCCGGTGCCGCCTTCCGCTCGCGGCGGGCGACCCTTCAGGGCGGCCGGTCGGCTCTTGCCCCTGCCACCGGCGGGCCGCGCCCCCGGGCTGCCCAGGCAGCAACTTCGCTCCCCATAGACCCGCGGTTCACGGTATTTTTCTGTGCCCTGGCTGGTCGCCGGGGCGGTGGGAGGGAGCTGCCCTACCCCGCCTGTGGCGTCCCGGAGGGACGGCGTCTGCGAGCAGCCATGCCATGCCATGCCACGCCACGCCATGCCACGCCACGCCACGCCAGCGCTGGACCCCTGTTTCCCCCACCACGTTCAGAGATCCCCCAGTTACTTAACACCATTGCAAATTGTATGTGCTGGGCTGTGCATGGCAGAGGCTCAGGTGTTTGGCAAATCTCTTTTATCATAAAAATCAGCTCCTGGGCCACAGCACCGAGAAAAAGGGACCTTTTGATTTGTTTCCAAGTAAAATGGGACTCAGTTTTTCCTTTGTTCCAGGTTCATCCAGAATTGTACGTTGACAAATCAAGGGGAGATAAACTGAAGATCAATCTAGATGTTATTTTTCCACATATGCCTTGTGCTTGTGAGTAAGATTTCTGAATGCTGATGATAATTTCCGTCCTTGGCAGGGACTCAAGAGGCTCAGTGTGCCCATAACAAATATATGTTTATAGATCACTTTCCTTGCACACTGGTTTCAGATTTGAGCATTGATGCAATGGACGTAGCAGGAGAGCAGCAGCTGGATGTAGAGCACAATCTGTTTAAACAACGTTTGGATAAAGCTGGCAATCGTGTAACTCCAGAGGCTGAGAGACATGGTAAGATGCTGTTTTGCCTGTCCAGGATGGATGCTTTGGTGGTCTTTCGCTGTATGCCTGTTTTGAGATTCATGGAGACAAGTGACAGCTGTAGAGTGTTTAAATGCCACAAAGTCTTGAAGACCTTATAACATGCAGATCTATTAAACTGTTCTAACACTCAGTACTTTTGCAAGGAGATCTTTGTCTGGTCCCTCTGAAATTACAGCAAAGACCCATGGATGCATTTGAAGAATAAAGTTGCGGAGTTAGTAGTCTTTTGGGATTAGAAATCAAGCAGCTGTTCTGGCAAAACTTAGCTTTGGTTGTATGTTTAAATCACAGCGATGAACAAATGGGACTACGTGGTTCAAGGAAAGAGCCTCTCTCTAGAGAAGGCTCCAGTGACTTAACCCTTAAGCCTAAACTTGCACCTTGCTCCATTAAGTTTGTGTTAATGCACACCTGATAAATATATGTGAGTTGATCTCTTACTTGCAAGTTGTAGTAAGTGATCATTGGCTACATAAACCTCTCCTCTACATTTTTTACATGTTATGACTCATGCTTGTTCTTTGATACAAACGAGAAATGATTTGAAATGATTGAAAGCATTTCAATCTCACAGTAATACTGTTCTGACTTTTCCTTTCCAAAACATGAGTTGCTTCTTCCCTTTTCTGGGAATCATTGTAGTTCTGTGTACCAACATGACCAAATGTGATGTATCACTTTAGATTTAACATTTCTGTTGTTGACATTGAAAGGCTAAACTAAGCCAAGAGCTGAACAACTGGCAGGCACATGGGTTTCTTCGGTTGTCATAGGAATGTGGTGATAGTGTTGTTTCTACTGTGTCACTTAGCAGCCACCACAGATTGTGACTTTACATATTGTCTGGGGACGAAAACTGTTCTACATGTTATGAAGCAGGTCCTGTGTCACTCATAATGTACTGATTTGGTCTACTTAAGATATGTTTTAGCAAAGCCTTTATGCAAGTAATGTCTGATGCTCCAACAAGGCTTACAGATAGCCAGTTCTTTGCATGGAGGCTGTTCTTGAGATGACAAATGCTATGCTCCTCCTCGGTCTTACTTCACACCTCAGCAGACTACATATATACCATTTTGGGTGGGCATTAGATGCAGGGTGTGCAGCTGCGTGTTGTGTGTGAACAGTCATTAGGCATAGAGCAGAACAAGAGTACAAGACAGAATTTCTAAATGTGTCTCATCACTTTGAATCCTCTTTTGTCTTAGAGCTGGGAAAAGAAGAAGAAAAAGTGTTTGATCCAAATTCTTTGGATGCTGATCGCTGTGAGAGCTGTTATGGGGCAGAGTCAGAGGACATTCGGTAACCTTTACACCATTTTCCTATGTTCTTAGCACTTGAATCCAGGTGTCTTATGCATTTTCTTCCCAAATGTCTGTGAAGATCTGTGCAAGGAAATCCTCTTAGGCATGTGTTCAGAGATACAAGCTGTTGTGGTTTGGCTATGCCTTTGGAAGCTGCACTTAAGGTTGTTGAGAAGGTGCATCTATAGGTTGTTTCAATTGTCTACATGCCTGTTTAAGCAGTACAAAAATTGTATGTCAGCAGACAAGAGATTTTCTGCATTTTTTTTGGTGTTCAGAGAGAAGGTGTTTAAATGATTTCACCGTTACATGAGCTGTCTTGACATAAAACCCGGTTATGTCCTGGCCTTGCCTTCTCACTTCTGCTGCTGGCATTGCATCCTTACAGGAGCAAAGACCAGATATGGCTCACACAAACAATAGATGTCTTTTTGTATTTCTCATTCCTCCTAACAGCAAATTACTGTTAGAGAAAGAATGGATCCATGATAGTCCATATAGGTTCTGGACTAATCTTGGCTATTTTTGGCTCGGTGGTAACTTGATTTGTCCCATATGTCAAGTTGTGCCCTTTCCCAGAGATGTTTTCATCTTGAGGGCTTCATAATTGCTGCCTTCTACAGCAGGAATTTCTTCAACATGTCCAACAAAACATGAAACCTAGGAAGAAATCTGGGGTTTTTTTCTGGTAACCAAGGTATTATCCACAGGTAGAAAAGTACAAAGAAAATTTGCTGTTAAGCCCCCCTTTAGCCCAGTGTCTTGGCCTAAAAACAGAGGAAAGGAGGAATAGAAACAGGCAGATGCTTTGTTCACATAAGGAAGTTCCAAGCTGCTCATAACTGTGGGACACGTCTGTTTTTGTGGCAAAATTCTTTGTCGAGGGCTGCCTTGGCTATGTAAATGGCCAGGCAGAGCACTCTTCAGACTCCAGTCCTGCATTCAACCAGTGTGCATCCTCACCTCCAAATCTCAAAATGCACATCAAGAAGCTTATGCTCATTCAGGAGCATTGGGCCACTTTTCAAGGTCCAGTCCCCAACGTTTGTGTTGTTGCTTTGTTGAAGAAGAATCCATCAAGGATTCAAGTGCTGAGCTGGAGCATCTGTTCTTAATGATAAAGATGGTAAGATGGTGCTTGTGCTTCTTGCAGGTGTTGTAATACTTGTGACGATGTCAGAGAAGCATACAGGCGGCGAGGCTGGGCCTTCAAGAACCCAGATAGCATAGAGCAGTGCAAGAGGGAAGGGTTTAGCCAGAAAATGCAAGAGCAGAAGAATGAGGGCTGCCAAGTATATGGTTTCCTAGAGGTCAACAAGGTGAGAGAGCTTTTGCTGTGAACCTGCTTGCATGATGTTGAGGACTGTGAAAAAGCAGAGTCAAGGCGTTCTTCTCCTTTTCCAGCTTTAAGTGCTCACACGATTGTCATAGAATATCCTCTGTGATCAGCAAGGTCTTTGTGCTTGTCATGGTGTTCAGGAGGACAGTCAGGAAGAGCAGTGGGAAGAGGCTAATTCTGGTTTATATTCTGTAGGCTGGTAGGAAGTCATGGCAGCTGGAGAAGTTTGCCTGTTCCTCCCACCTGGGTACTGAGTCTTTTTACTGAGACTTCTAGAGGAGGAGAAGCAGCTTCTTTGAGCTTGAATTGTTCCACCTGCCCCTCTGGTCTTAAATCAGAGGCCACAAGTGGATGCTGGAGATAGCAGTAACCAACAACTCACCTGCAAAGGTGTTGGAGAGAGGAAAATGTCTTTCTTCTTTAGAAAAAAAATGGAAGCAAGGCTATTGGAGTTGGTTGTCAAGGCTGAAAATGCTCAGGGAGGTGGTTTTTGCAAGTGATGTATGAAAATATACAAGATCCACCAGGTAACTATGTAACCTGTCATTTTGCGGGTTACCCCCACACACAGTTTACATACCCAAGTACCTTATAGAAGTCAGACCCAGGCTATGTTTTGTTGGTTTTTTTTTACTTCAAACTCTGTTTTTTTCTTTTGGCCTTTTTTTTAATCCTTGTGTATTTTTCCTGGAGACCAAAGTCTTTATTTCTAGAAAGTAGATCTTGCACTCACAAATCCAGACGTTATGATTTGAGTATCATCATAGGTATTGAACTCTTAAGGGACCCTCTCTCATAGTGTATGATAAGCAGGAAGATTCCAGGGGAATACTGGATGTAGGAACAGTCCAAGTGTGAGTGTCATGAGGGAGGTTTCTGGGGCCTGTTTTTAGGCACTTGGAATTTTGCCCATCTTCATTCTCAACAGGTCTGCAGTTAACATAAGGCATAGGGACGCCAAGGCGTCGAAGATGTAATGTAGTATGTGAGCTTGGAACATTCACATCTTCCAGGGCAGAGTGTATATGATTGCCAGTAGGTATCAGGGAGGATTGGCACTTAATATCCATATCCCAATTTTACCAGTTTATCTTTTGCAGATTTTTTGGGTTGGGTTGTTTTGGGAGGGGGGTTTGGTAGGTTTAGTGCCTTATATTTGCATGCTCTTTTTTTTATGGGTGTATACATTGGATCACTGCTGATTATTTTATTAAATGTTTTCCTGCCTTGTTCACTCTCACTTTCTCTTCTCCTCTTCTTTGATACTGTTTTGTATTTTCTGAAGGACCCACTCAGTTCCCTCCTTGGAGTTAATTCCTCCTTCTCATTTTTATGTCCACTAAATAATCTGCATAGAACAGCTATTATCCACATCAGTATTTAATTATGGCTTTCAGCATCACTGCCTATAAGGAACATGGGAAATTCATACCACTCTTAAGCTAATGTCTACTGCTACTGTCAGCTGTGAAAATGAGTTGGTTGGTGTCTGTCTAAACCAAATCTTAAAAATCCAAACACCAGTACAACTTCTTTACTTACATAGATTCAGACCGTTTAATAAAAGGTTACTCTCTCCTACAGGTAGCTGGAAATTTCCACTTTGCACCAGGAAAAAGTTTCCAACAGTCTCATGTACATGGTACAGTATTTTCTTTCCCTGCTTATTTGACCTTTTGTTTTACTATCTTTGCATTACTGTCTATAGTAACAACATCACTACTTCAGTGGGGAGGACACTATTGAAGTTATTTTACAGTGGTTTAGAGCTATCATAGACAAACAGAAGAGTGGTTTCTAGGGGTGCTGCCACATGGGTGTGGAAGAACTCGGCAGAGAATGTTTCTGGGCAGTATCTCAGTTCTGCAAAACTTGGCTGCTCTGCAGTCAAAAAACGTCAATTAATGTGTTTAGTCTAGGACCTGACTACCAGTACCTCTGGAAGGGATATATTCCTCCATTCATGATTTTCAGAGTAAAATTTAAGTTGTGAAGGACTTCCTTGAGTATCTGTATAAATATAGCATGGCAAATAAAATAGTGGTAGTTTACAAAATCATGGAATAGTTTGAGTTGGAAGGGACCTTTAAAGGCCATGTAGTCCAACCCCCCTGCAATGAGCAAGGACACCTTTCACTAGAGCAGGTTGCTAAGAGACCCATCCAACCTGGCCTTGAATGTTCCTGGGGACTGGGCACCCACCAGCTCTCTGGGCAACCTGTGCCAGTGCCTCATCAACATATACAATTTCTTATATCTAGTCTGAATCTGCACTCTTTTAGTTTAAAAGCATTGCCCTTTGTCCTATCACAACAAGCCTTATTAAAATGTCTGTTCCCATCTTTCTAATAGTTGCCTTTAGGTGTTGGAAAGGGCTCTCAGGTCTGCCCAGAACCTTCTCTTCTCCAAGCTCTCCAAGCCTCTCTCCATAGCAGAAGTTCTCCAGCCCTTGGAGCATCTTTGTGGGCTCCTCTGGACTCATTCCAGCAAGTCCACATCTTTCCTGTGCTAGGGATCCCAGAGCTGGAGGCATCTCTGCAGGTGAGGTCTCACCTGAGCACAACAGAGGGGGAGAATCCTCCCCCTCACCTGCTACCTGTGCTGCTGGGAAGGAACCCAAGATGCAAGCGGTTTCTGGACTGCCATTGCACATGGCCAGGTCACATTGAGCTTCTTGTCCACCAGCACCCCCAACTCCAACTCCCCTGGGCTGCTCATCCCCAGACGGTATTGGTACTGGTGGTTACCCTTACACAGGTGCAGCACCTTGCACTTGATCATGTTCAGTCTCATGCAGTTCACTGGCCTCACTTCTCATGCTTGTACAGGTTCCTCTGGATGGCATCCTGTCCCTCAAGCATGTCAACTTCATTACTCATCTTGCTGTTACCTGCAAACAGTCTGAGGATGCGCTCAGTCCCACTGTCAATGTCATTGATGAAGATATTAAGCAGTACTGGTTCCAATACAGACCCTGCTTGTTACTGGTCTTCATCTGTATTTGGAATCATTGACCACTACCTTTTGGATGTGATATCCAACCAATTCCTTACCCAGTGAAGAGTCCACACATCAAATCCGTATTTTTTACTTACATGACTCACTCCAATTTAATCTGTACCACTGAGGTAAAGGTCAAGGGAGAATGCGAATGTGCTTGGTGAGTAACTGATGTATTTGGAGAAAAACAGACAAACTCTTGAGCACAGAAGCACTTTTGTACTAACAACAATAATGAGAAAAGCCTGGTTTTCTCCACAATACTGACTGTTTGTAATAAAAAAATACTTCACTTACTGTGGCAAAACCTGCTTTGTGTGCTTAAACTAGCATGACAACAGCAGCCTTACTACAGCCAGGATCAACAATTTCACAGCATATATATTAAGGAGAAGCATTTCTGCCTTACATCTTTCTAACAGTCAGGAATGCAGGCTGGGTGCCTTGGAGCAAGTACTTGGTGTACAGAGAGGAGGGGATGAAGTCAGGATAGCTCTCTAATTTCATGTCCTCCAGAAGTGCTGCAGCTGAATTGAAAATTCAGTCAGAAAATACAAATAAAACCCAAAAGGGCTGCGTAGTTACTGACAGCCTCATACACTCATTTTCTTGCTCCCACTGGCTGTATCTGATGGCCTCCTCTTTATCTATGGAAAGAGTGTGTGGTTGCTTCCCACTCTCTCCCTGCCCGTCAGCATGTCATAAGCCTTTCCTGTGCAGGGCTCAGGGCATATCTTTCCCTGCTGAAAAGTCACTGCTAATGAAGCTGGTCGTTTGTGGAAGCCATTTGACCTCTGAGCTTCCTTGCAGGATTTCTCCGAACCTCTTTCAGTTCAGCTATGTCTGAAGGTACCAGATTGCACACAGAATTAAGGTCCAGGCTAAGCATGAGACACAGTGGCCTAATGATTTTCTTCCTTTTGTTCTCTCTTGCTTTCCTAGTTATTCGTAACATGTGATTTTCCTTTTTACCCAGCCTTCTTCTTGCCAGTGTTTTTATGGCACTAGCCAACAAACAAGGAATTTTCCCTGACCCGTAAGGGAAATGGACTGCTCAGAGCATGGTTGTTTTCTTATACATGCCTCACTGTAACCTTTCTTTTTAATCCTTTGGTTTTTTCTCCCTTTAATTACAGATAAAAAATTTGACTCGTATTAGAGGACAGTTCTGTGAGATATTTCCAGAACTCTTATCTCATTTGGATCATAGTTCCAGACAAGAACATACATGTTTGTGGTGTTTGATTCCTTCAGTAGGGTCTGCATTAACATGCAGTCCTGTTAATACACTTAACAGAATGTCACACAGGATGAAGTTGAATGTCTAAGAGAAGTGTGAATATTCCAAACTGTTGTTGAAAGTCACAATAACAATTCACTAAATAATTTTGCTAGACCTATTTGATGCAGAACTCTAATGACTGACAGTATTTTGCTTTTTCTTCTATTTCCTACTGATATGAATCAGTAGAGAATATGGGAGTGGAGAATATCAGTACTGTGGAAAGTTCAGTCCATTGCACCATTCTTCTTACCTCCCATTGGAGTATGTACCATGTTTGTATGGCTGATGGTTGGATTTTTATTTTGTGGTGGCACTGAAATACTGAAGCTTGCATATCAGCTTTTCAGTTTCTTGCGTTGTTCCTATCTTTTTGTGCTAGGGTTCCTGTTGTTTCATAGATCTCCAGGCAGGGAATGGGCATGGGCATCACTGTGACAGTGCCAAAGGTCCTATTAAGCAGCACTTTGTAGATCTGACTGCAAATGTAATCCTGACCTGAGATTCTGAACTTTTGTCCTGTGCTTGGTGTTCACATCTTGAAACTAATTTCTTTCCTGGGGAGAAGCAAGTTGAAATGGCCTTACTTCAGACAGTAGAATAAGAGGAGCTGACACTCATGACAAGCATTGTATAAGGTGCAATTTTATTTCTGTTTAGTTATTTAACTTCAGTTATATATCGCTTTATTTGCATAAGGTCTGTGTTCTCAGCTCTCCATTAGAGGCTGAGCACTTTATTACTAGAGGTAGTATTTTAGCTTAGGTTTCACCATTGCTACATGTTTCAGTGTGTATTGCTACTCATTCGTGATCTCAGGTCATCAGAATTGTCCTTTCTAGGATGATTCACACGGCTGATCTTATGCCTTTGTGCCAAAAAATGGTTAATTACCTATTAGCTAGTGCATAAATACAATGCTTGAACTTCTTGGACAGGTACTCCATCTCTGTCCTTCACATGCCATGTTCCTTGAGAACCCGAGCTGAACCTTTGGAAATGTGTTGCTTTTGAAGCAAGCAGGGATGCTATTCCAAGTTATTGGCAGTATTTAGAATTGGTTGCTTTAGGCTTGCAGCATGATATGACATCATCAGTGTCAGAGAAGACCCCCAGCTCTGGAATGTCATACCGGCTGCAAATGGTTGATTGTTGTTCAGTTGCACTGAGAAGTCCCATATCATTAGGAGGAGGACTGAAAGAGATTGTGAGGAGGATTTCCAGTCAGAATTATTAACACTGAAACTAATAGTTATGGCTCTCCTGCATTAAGGGAGGCCAGAGTCAAGCATTATTGATACTTAGACTCTTCTGTTTTAAGCAGCACAGCTTCAAACCCTACTTACTCATTTGGTTCTTTCTGAGGTTGGAGTTGCTTCACTGTCATCTGTTTAGGCTTTGAATTCTAAACTGAGATTTTATGTTTGGGTTACGTGATGTGCTGCAGGTTTTGGTGAAATTCTCTCTTTCACTTTTACATCTGCAGGTACAACCTCCAGCATCAGCTGTGCCTATTCATGACTCTGAATATCATCTCTGTTTTCTTTTGCAGCAGTTCACACCTTCTGTCTTTCCTTCCTGTCTCAGAGGAAAGAGGAATGATTGGGTGATTTAGCTGTTTAACCTCTGAGGTTTCTGGTTCATGGGCTGCTGCTATGTCTGTCCATGTCTGTACAGTAGCAGCTATCTCCTGCTTCACCTGCAGTAGCTGACAGTGAGTTTCCTGCATGTGGAAACTTCACCTACCTAGTGGTAGGCTTCTCAGGAGAGTGACATTATTTGTATAATTTCCATCTTTCTTGCTGTATTTCTTATAGTCAAGGGGAAGCTGAGGGTTCTCCTTCCTCCTCTAGATTGTCTTTGGGTCATTCTTTTGCTGAGATGCCATCATCAGTCTTTTTTAGAGAAGACATTGGCCATCGTGCTTTTTACAGCCAGAGAACTTTTTAGGATTATTTTTAAATGTCTCATTAGATTCCTTCAATTCCTTAGAAAAGAAGCTGGTGTTGATGGCATCATTCAGGACATTCTGTCCTGAAGACCTGCTCACAGTGACTGACAATTTCTGTGGATGAAGCAGGCTGTATGTGGTCCACATTTTGTGGTTTTCTTCCATCCTACATGTCAGCTGGAGGAACAAAGTTATCTTTGAAGATGCTGGTTTTGAGGGATTACTATTTGTTTTCATCCTCTTTTGTGGTGATGACTGTGGAAGGGAAAAACACAGGTAAGCTGATCTTTGAGATGATGATTGTCTTGGAAAAGGAGCCGCCTGCTTGTAGCCACCAAGCTTTGCCTAAAAACGCAAAGCTTTGTTAACTCTGTAGGAGTCAGATCCACTGGTCAGTTGTACATCTTCATTAGTGTTCTGCTTACATATTTAAGGAAGGGCTTCTCTATCTTTCTCTGATAGAGATTGTTTGACATCCAGAATGTATTCGAACTCATCCTTGGACACTGTGGATGACCCCAAAAAGCCTCACTTATTTTGCATCCTTTTTAGTGTTTTGATTACCAAATTGTGAAAAGATACCAAGTCTTTGACTGCAGACCGGTTGACATTTTCAAGTCTCTTGGCACCTTCTCAGTGTCAGCCAAGAGCAAGTGACACTAACTCCTTTTTCTGCAGAGACTGCAGGCTCCTTCTCTATTCCTTTCCTACAGACCCACTAGTAGTGGGCCTGTTACTATTGCACAGGCCTTTACAGATAGCAGTTGCTTATCTGAGTTCTTCTCCTGCCCAACAACATAACTGAAAAAAATGACGTAGGACTCAGTCTCTATCAGAACACCAGTTCAGTGTGGAGGAGATCCAAATTGTCTGATTACCTGTATACTGTTCCTTCCATAGAGGAAGTGTGTATGAGCTCATTCTAACTTCTGTCCCAAAGTAGTGTCTGTTAGGGAACTGTTTTTATCCCCATACTGAATACTGCACGCTGAGAGTCTTACTTCATCCTCAGCATTGCTAAGGACTTTTCTTTTTACGCTAGTGACATCAGACAGTGACAAGGTTGTCTTGGTGGTGAAAGATCCGAGGTTTCACCCATTGATGGTGGACAAACTGTTTTCAAGTTATATCAAGTTTTGTTTGGAGACAACAAAAATGACATTTTCATTTGTCACTTCACTATCATCCATCAGAGCTCAAGTTGTACCAGTTGTTGGGAATGCTTAACATTTGTCAAGCAGCCCTCTGGACCGGCCTTACCTTCTCCATACCAAAAATCGTGCTATTGTAGAAGCACCACCAGAGGTGGATCAGAGGGGCAGAGAGGATCAGAATTTCTGTGGGAAGGATTCAGAGGCCTATAAGTCTATAAGGCCCTGTAAGTCTATGACAGCTACTGATTAGTGTTAAATATATATATATATTGCACAGTGTGGAATACACATGAACAAGCTTTTGAAACAAACAAAAAGGAATTAACCTCTTTTGAGATATGCTCTTCAAACATAACATTTCCCCTGTTCCCCCATCCTTCCTGGTATTCACCTTTGTCAGGATCTTGCAACAGAGTTAACAAAACCAGCTTCATGGTTTGTTATTTTCTCTGTGCATCAGGTAGGATTAAAGTAGCACAGGACTGATTAAGAATTAAAAACCTGTTACCCAGCTTTGAATGTTAGTATGCTGTAAATATAAACATTGAGTGCATTCCTGAATAGCTTTGCTCCTAAAATGACCTCTCTTACCTTATGACTGAAAAAAAATTTAAATAGAACCAGCATTGTTGTCTGGCGTGCTACTTTGGAGCTCACTTAACATATATGCACATCCCACGGTGTTTTTCCTTTTGGTGATTGATTCCTGCATTTTGGGTTCTCTGGAAACTTTAAATGATTGCTTCATCATATGTCAGTCCTTTAGTTATCAAGGGGGTCATTTTATATGGCACTGTGCAGCTAATGTGCTTGAGGGGTACATGCTGACATGCTGGAGTGACTTCTGCCTTTTCAAGTCAGATGAGACAATTATCTCACTTAATTTCATTTGAACAATACATTACAGAATATCTCCTGAGAATTCATATACCAAGCCAGCTAATCTGTGAGTAGTTTGTAAGAACTTTTACAAGGGTTTTAGATTTTTCAAAGGGTGATCTTGGCAGTTGCAGGTTGAGATGCAGTGTTTTGATTCAGTAACATCTTGCAGAGGACTCAGACTCTCAGCTTTACTCACTGCTCCTCTTAGCTGCAGCATTTTCTGTGTTGCTCCCTGCCTCATTCCCATCTTCACAACGCATCCTTATGCCACTTCCATCTTCCTGCCACTGTGCTTTTGTAAGATATTTTCCTCCATAAAATTCATCCCCACTTTGAAAAGTGGTGTCCTAGCTCACCTTGGGGCAATGTGTTTGGGTGGCTGTCTTTGGTTTCTTGGAACCTTCACATGTTTATTGTCAGAGTCCTGAATGGCTGTAAGTGCTGTTAATCCTCTTTTAGGGGTTAAGGACTGAAATTTGAAGTCTGAAGAGGCCGTGTAATTGTTCAGGTCAGAAATGCAGGATGAGGAGAGTTCTTCAGCTAGACAGCAGTTGTTAAAACTGTGTTACTAAAACAGTGAACTTGGTTCTAAAAAGCAGACATAGCTTTTTACAAACTTCAGATGTTTTACAGTTATCTATTTTGCCTATTAGCTGTGGTTAAGGAAACAAAGAAATGTATTTGTTTCTTCAGAAGTAAGAGCCTTTGGACCCTAGCAGACAGTCTCATAAAGATCTGTTCTCTTTCCTTGTCCTGTTCCTTCTCTTAGCAAGCTAAATAGCATGCTAGTTTATGTTAAGCTAACTGTGCTTAGCTAAAAATGTATCTGCAACGTAGTGTATGTACACATGTGCTTAGCATAATCATGAGTGATCAAAGAGAAGTAAACCTGTGATCTGGTGGAAGACTGTTTTAGGAACTGAACTGCTCAACTGTAGAGTTGAAAATCACTTATTGGAGAGGAGTTTTATAAAAACTACTTAACTGTGGAAAGCATAGCAGAGGACTCTGGGGACATTTTGGTTTGGATAGCCATAACTATTAATAGGGGTCACAGACAATGTAAATCTAGTGTAGCATGTTCGTTAATGTCTGGTCCTTCTCAAGTGGTGCCCTGGGATTTCTGTGGTACCGTGCTATTCCTGCATGTTTTGTCATCCTCGCTACTCCTCAGTACAACATCACGTGTGCCAACACGTGTGACTACCCAGGTGATAAAGCTGATAAACACCATAATCCTGTGAAGAGTTCTAGGAGCACAGCTATCAGGAGGATCATCCCTCTGCCTCTCTGTGCATCACTGTGCCAGTGCAAGTTTTGGTGCAGCTGTGGGATTAACCTTACTTTGGAGCTGTTCTGGCTGGCAGAATAGCCTCACATAAAGCAAGACATGCATTTCAATCTTTTACAGACTGATGTGGCTCATGACCGAAAGGTGGGTGAGATAGGAATGAGCTGTGAGACCAAAAGCTGATGGGACAAAAAAAGTTTTATTCCTTTGGTGGTATGAAATCATAGAATATCCTGTGTTAGAAAAGACCCACAAGGATCGTCATGTAGGTCCAGTTTAAATGCAGACCCACCAGAGCCAGGATCTCTGTGGAACTTTGTAATAACTGAATGTTAGTCTGCTAGTGTCTGTACAAAAGGCAGCAAGATTTGATGCTTCACTGGCAGCCAAGCCACAGAACTCTTGACTTAAGTACAACTAATAGTGTAGCATGAAACAGCCTGGTGTTGCTGGTAACCATTAAGAAAAACAGCATAGCATAATGCCAAGGCCACTTCTCTTGTCTTTCCCTCCCCTGCCCACTGTCACATATATTTCCAAATTTTTGCTAGGAATTTCTCTTTTAAAGTTCATTGATACAGTTATCAGCATAGGCACACAAATCTGTGTACTATTGCTGTGCTTGTGGCAGTGATAGGTCTGCACTCAAGTCAGAGACCGCAAAAGGAGTATCTGAAGCCAGAGCAGCTCTAAGCTCATAGTAATACAGAACCATTGTCTTAATTCCAAGAACTGCAGCCTTAGTCTCTGGGCATTTAGCTGCAAAATGCAAGGACCTGTCCCTACATCAGAGCCTTAGGAGGAGAGTACTTTAAGGTTAGCATTTCCTTTTCTAACTGTACGTTCTGTGTTTTGCATGCATATCTCTTTGGTTTTAGTAAGGGTTTTATATAAGTACAGCTTCTGGTGGTTTACTGAAAAATGTTAATAGAAAAAAGTTCACAGTGCATTCATGCTAAGTAAATGTTTTAAAGGAGAGGCTAGTTCAAATCTGATCTCTAGCTTTGCAGCTTGTCTTGTGCTAGGCTCTCAAGGGAGCAGCATTCCTAACCTTTGTTAATAATGTAGCAACACTTGGTAGTCTGACTCCATTAGCTCTTAAGTAATAGCCCACGATTATTGAGGTGTGTTTTACTTTGCTGAGGTGAAAGGTGAGGTCTGCCTTCCTGAGCACATGAATTTACCTGTTGAAATGGCCACAGCCTCTGGCTTCTTTGAGATGATTGTATGGCTTTGGATAAACCTGGTAGAAGTGATACTGAAATGGAGCTGCAATTTATATTTTCATCCTGAGACTGATGCTTCTGGTATTGTGTAAAGTCATTTAAGTAGCAAACTAAAAAATATCCATTGCCTCCCACTGCCCGTATCTCTGCCAGATCCTTTCTAGGGGTGTGTGGTGCTGCCAGCATTGTCATATTGCTATATGCGGGAAGGGCAGAGATGGAGCAGGCCAAATTCCCCAAATCCCAGCACTGGTGACAGTCACCTCAGCCCTACCAGTGGTTTGCAAATACCCTGTTCAGACCATCCCTGCAAAGACTTTTCCTTTCCTACTATGTTCTCTGGGCAAGAGTGGCAAGGCTGATAGGCAGAGTGCTGTTACTAAGATGATGATGATTTTTTTAGGGCACTTGCATGTGTTATTAAAGCATGTGCTCTGCTCAGCTGTTAGTTTAGATCTGTTGTGCCTCTATATTTTACAGCAGTGAGAGGAGTTATGTATGGCTAAGAGCAAAGCTTTCCTTTCTTGCCTCTGGGATCTTGTTTTTGCCTCAGATAAAGAGTACATGCAGGTGAGGACTGAAATACCTAATCTGAAATAACCCCATAGTAAAGTTACTTTCCTTCATTCTAGCAGTGGCTCTGTGTCAGGAGGGGTATTAAAGCAGTTTTATCTGTCACATACCCTACTATGCAAGCAAAGAGAAACCCAGGCAATTTTCTTGCCATTTCAGATTGTGATGGAAATGAGAGGAGCTTCCTTATTGCTAAAATATGGTAGACATATATTATTGTTATGAAAATGTGAGCTATATTGTTAACTATTTTTCTATTACAGTTCACGATCTGCAGAGCTTCGGACTTGATAATGTAAGTGTTCCTAAGGCAGTGGTCTAGTTCTCTTAGTCTATTTTCCTTCTAGATTTCCCTCCCATTGCCACACTGACATCCTAGATTGCAGCAGATTTGGCTTTACAATTCTAAGGAGAACCTGGGACCTGCTTTCACAGAGGGTTCTGAAATACATTCTGGGACATTTGCATGCTCCTTGGCAACTCTGTGCCTCTCTTCCTGAGCCTGCCTTTCTCCTTAATCTATGCTTCACAGTTTCTTAAGGTTGATATTGTCACAAATGCTTCTGGATCTCTTGGAAGTTTATCTTGTGCTGTGAGGTCAGCAGATGATGCTCATACCTGTGCCTCCAAGGCAGCTGATAGCATGTGCTCCTATGGCAGGGAGAGGAGTGGGTGTGAGAGCCTGCTCTGTAGATGGGAGGAGGGGGTTCCTGGATCTGAGGATTTCCAGTAGGAGAAGGAGAAATTCCTCCTCTTGAAGTCTCCTATGAATAAAAAAGAAGAGCAAATGTTTTGGAGTTTACTGTTAGGATGCACAGAGGAAGGGAGCACCTGTCTCTATTCTAGAGCCACGCTCAGAGAAATATGCAAATAATGAACTTCAGGCCCCTTACCTTCCCCCTTGTGTGCTCTGCAGCTGTTTGAGTTATTAGCATTTCCATTTCAGATCAATATGACGCACTATATCAAACATCTCTCATTTGGAAGGGACTATCCAGGCATTGTGAACCCTCTGGATGGGACAGCCGTCACTGCACAGCAAGGTAAAAGCCAGCTGAGAGAAGTCTCTTTTTAAGTGTCTCTATTAATAAGTGTTAGAAGAGAGCAGGAGTAAAGTTTCCAGTTTTAACAAGAACCCTGACAGTGTTATGTGAAATGTGACTCCTCCACCTTGTGCTCTTTCTGGAGCAGCTGTCTTCATTCACCTGGAAGAAATCTGCCATCAAGTTTGAATTTTGTGACCTTTCTGAAAGATATCTCTGTTCTGTGTTCGTGGATGCACAACAGCAGGTACAGCACATCATTATTAGAGGCCTACATCAGATGTTGTTCAACATGTGTTAAACACCGGTATAACTACCACATGAAGTAAGAGAGAACCAGAAGATGCAGTGTAGAGAAAAAAGGCGTAATTGGTAGTTGCTGGAGAGCTGTGGTATCTGCTTGACCTTGACATACCCGACAGTAAGAGCTTGAAAAGCTGCAATGAAGTTGGAACATTGCTGATCTTTTCCAGATAGCTCCAGATTTGCTGGCTTGAGAATGAAGACAGTTTTCTCCTCATGTTGTTGCTGTGCATGAGTTTATTTCCACAAGCCTGCTTTTCTATGAAAGGTCCTTTACATACCACTGCAGAGTTTTGGTTTTTTAAGATCCACTGAAGTCTGAAACGTTTCTCTTTGCAGGTACTTGGAGCTGTATGTAGTAAAGCTTGGAGAAGGAAGTGGTTTGCTTTGAAGTGGTGATAGGATTGTTAGTCCTACCTGAATTTGTTCTTTTAAGTTTTCTACCATTTATTTTGATCCTTGTTCCGCAATCAGAGGATGGTGTTAAAAAGAAATACACAGAAAAATTAAAAGGCGTCATAATGTTCAATATGATTATGATGCTGTAGTTAGCCTGTGGAATAGCAAACTATCTGAGAGGGAGGGCTGGTAGCTGACTGGTAAATTTCCGCTTAAGCTCAAGCTTTTCATCCTGAGCCTCAGGAATCAATGGTAAATTCTTGAAGAGTTTGTTCTGAAGACATGCTTCAGTAAAGAAGTAGGAGAAGTAGACTGCAGGTCAGATTTATGTTTATTGCAACTAAAGATACCATATGCAAGCATGACTTTTGCTGCAGAAATGGATGAATAATCTTCTCTAGGGAATGCTGTAGAAAAAAGTTTTTTTCTTGCATTCTGTTATCCTTAAGAGAACTGAAGGAACAGACTGGTCTGAGGCAACAGAAGGGGTTCTTCTGTTTTTTTCATCACTGGTCCAGATCTTCCTTTTCATCTTCTGATACAATAAATGCCATGCTTCTACAGGAATAAACTGCAGTGTTAATTGTAGTTGATATTAGATACCTGTTTAGACCTGAGTATGTTTTCTTAGGGCTATGTTGTTAAAAAAAAGAAATTTTCCTGGGCTAAAATGGAATTTTCAAGAAGTTTTACTGGTAAAGCTATAGCAAGTTTGTAGGTTCTCCATTTAGCCAAGGCCAAAATGCCATTAGTTTTGGTTTTGGTTGGAGCAGAAACAAGATTCACTTTGGTAAAAGGAAGACTCATTTCATACATTAACTTTACTGTCCTTGGAAACCTCCAGCAGGTGTTGTGCAGAAAGATGTTCCCTAACAAGTTGAACAAAACCAGTTTGTGTCTACACAAAAGCTGCCAGCTTATTGCTAGTTATTAATTGTGTGTCTCCCTGTCTTTGCTTATAGCTTCCATGATGTTTCAGTATTTTGTCAAAGTGGTCCCCACTGTGTATAGGAAAGTAGATGGTGAAGTAAGTACCTTCTTCCCTGTTACTTTGACAAGTGAAAGCCTTCACTTTCTCCTCATATTCTTGATGCTGACAGTAACTGTGGATCCAGGTGTGTTGCCAGGGGCTGTGTTGTACATTCAGTACTTGGAACCCCCAAGTATGGAATTTGGTAAAGAAACCGGGATAGTATCTTTCTCAGCTTGCGTTGTAATTTGTGTCAGATAATTTAGTAGGGATGACAGAACATAATTTCATTTTACAGAAACCCAGTTTAATTGCTCTAAGAATAGGACTAGTATGAACAACATGTAGAAGAATGGCAGGGCACAGAAGAATGCTGGAGGGTGATCATTCATGTGAAGATAGGCTATCTCTGTCTTTCTTCACTCTCCTACCTGTATGTATTTTTTCCGTCTTGCTCACTCTTGATTATTTATGGCTTTCTGCCATCAGTGCTGTCTCCTGAAGCATTCTTAGCAGGACTGCATGTTGGTAGAGGACAACATAGACTTAAGAGTTGAGAGGGACAGGTCATTATGTGCCAGCAGAGACCAAATAGTCCAGCTTGGGTGTGATGAATTCCTCTTACTATGGGCTAGCTGCAGCTTTAACTGGTAACGTACAGTAAAAATAGACCTGATAGCAAATATCTGATCCTGATAGAGCTCTTCATGACTCTTTCTAACCAATGTCAGGCTGCCCACATTGGCAGGGCTACACTGATGTGGTTCTCTGAACTTATGTTTTAGTAGCCTTTCCTATTCCCTGTTAGCAAAACAATGTTTGCTATGTTTGTTTCCTGGTAGGTGGTAAGGACTAACCAGTTCTCAGTTACACGACATGAGAAAATAGCAAACGGGCTCCTGGGAGACCAGGGTCTGCCTGGTGTCTTTGTGCTGTATGAACTTTCGCCCATGATGGTGAAGCTGACAGAGAAACACAGGTAAGAGACATTTCATTTTATTTCATTCATCGTTCATTGATTTTGTCATTTTGTATAGCTTGAAACTTCATCCTCACTTAGACATGACAGTGCAAATGCCTGAAATTCATCCAAGCCCCTTCCCAGCCACTGGAGAGGAAGAGGTGCTCGCTGATGTCCTTCCTCTCTGTGTGAACCCTGGTTAGGGACTGGGTTTTTTCTGTTACTATGTGAAGCATTGTAATCCAGTATCAAGATGGAAAAGTAAAGTGGTGTGAGGAGCAGAAGTGTAATATAATGGTTCTTGGTTCTCTAATAGGAAGACGAGGTTTACAGAACATACCTATCTTACCAGCAGCACCCACACAGTCCAACTGGTTCCTTACTCTGCATTTTCTATAGCTTTTCTACATCTTGCAGCCAGCATGGAACCTTTTCTTTTCTCTGGATTAATGGCCAGCATGTAACTGCGGGGGAGGGGAAGGGGTTGTAGCTGTCCAATCTTTGAGGTTCATAACGGGGGACAGACAATGTGTCTTAAAAGGTATTAACATCTGCTTAGGGATTTAGTTACTGTGTTACACAAGCCTGCTGTGCATTCTGACTGAGTAGAAATTAATAATGTCTTAGGGATTAAAAGCCCATCTTTTATGTTTATAAATTCAGTGCTTCATCTTAGTGCTGCTGACTAAAGTAGCAGTGAGAAACTCCATTCTGTAGCCAATAGGGGTTAATTAATTCTTTAATCTGAGGATTATCAGTTATGAATATTCAGGTAATGCATACTTACATGGTGTGATGAACAGTATTATAATTATTAGTTAATTGTTACGTACTTGACATTGTTATCTGAGCTCATGCTGGTTGTTCAAATTCTAGGTCCTTTACTCACTTTCTCACTGGAGTTTGTGCCATTGTTGGAGGCATATTTACAGGTATTGCACCTTTCAATCATTTTGCTTTCTGAAGTGTAAACATTTACTGTCTTCCTCTTTCTGAAGTTTACATGTCTTGTAATAAATCCCTGTTTGATGAAGAGAGATGATTTCAGCCTTCGGGAGGCAATACACCATGTTTGGCAGAGCCACAGGAGTAGCATCAGACTGTAGTTAGCACTGGAGACTTAGAAGATGCTGTAGATGATGTAGATCTATTACAGCATTTCATTTCACTAGATCTGTAGACCTGTCATAATATTTCATTCAGATGCTCTACAGGACATGTTTTGAAACTAAGCTGTTTTTCATAGACCATATGAAAGTGTCTGTACGTGCATTCTTGGCCAGCTTGGGTCTGTAAGCAGATTTCATGTGGAACCAAGCTTTCATGTGGAACCAAGACTAGTAAAATCTGTGAATCCAGGTTGCCATGGGCAATATATATAATATATAAGATAATATATATCTTAGAGATATCAAAGTGTGCTCCCAGACATAGGAGCTCTGGCTACTGTTCTGCAGGGACTAGATGTGGTCTTGTGAGGAGAGGCTGTTCCTGCAGATCCATCTGAGTATCTGCATTTCACTCTTGGTGCTGGCTTCTGGAGTAGCTAATCAGTACCTGCTCAGGTCTTTGCATGGGAACAGCTTTGGTCCACCCTTGCTCTCCGGGTAGTAATCCAGGGTGCTCATAGTCAGAGATGTGGGTGTTAAGGGCCAGCCTGAAGATGTGGTCAGGGACCTGAGAAGCCAGTTACTGTGTCACATAATGTCTGTATCACATAGCTATAACATCATACCTTTATCTGCAAGGTTTTCCCATCATCTGAAGTGTCACAGTGCTCAATTAACTTGGTAATGTTAAACAGAATTTCTGTCTGCAATAAATTTTATCCTCTGTGGTTTGAAAAGGCTTTTCAAAAATTACTTTTCCTGACAAATTCAAATGCCCTTTAGCACTGACTGAGTTTGACAGCCTATTCATGTTTGCTGCTATACACCACTCTTAGACTCTGTGTATTTTAGAGATCAAATCAACTGGTGGCCAATTACTTGTACCACCAGTAGTGTGACCAGCAGGACCGGGGCAATGACAGTCCCCTGCTGCACACCAGTGATGCACCTTCAATCCTGGGTTCAGTTCTGGACCCTTCATGACAAGAAAGACATTGAGGTGCTGCTGTGAGTCCAGAGAAGGGAATGGAGCTGGGGAAGGGGCTGGAGCGTAGGTCTAATGAGGAGCAGGTGAGGGTAGTCAGCCTGCTGAAAAAAGAAGCTCAAGAGGGACTCTTTTGCTCTCTACAGCTACATGAAAGGAGGTTGGAGTCAGGTGAGGATCAGTCTCTTCTTCTAACACAGGACGAAAGCAAATGACCTCAAGTTGCACCAGGGGAGGTTTAGATTGGATATTAGGGAAAATTTCGTAATGGAAAGGGTTGTTCAGCCGTGGCACAGGCTACATGGGGCAGTGGTAGGGTCACCCTCCCTGGAGCTATTTAAAAGACACGAAGATGTGACACTTAGGGATGTGGTTTAGCGGGGGCTTGGCAGTGCTGGGGACGATTGGATGCTATGACCTTAGAGGTCTTTTCCAACCTAGGTGATTCTGTGCTATTCTAAAGTCACCTATGTAACAGTGTTCTTGTAACAGTGTCAAATTGATTCCACAAGTAGAGATAATTTCAGGGCAAAGCAACCACACAAGTGTCATCTGAAGCGTTACTCAAAGACCAAGTATTAAGTCCAAAAATTCCATATTATATAGTAATAAACAGAGGATTCAATTCCCATTTTAGCTGCAACTCTATGTATGGTATTGAAATGTATTACTTTGTGTACAGCCAAGTAATCATTTCTCAAGTAATCATTCCTTAGATTGAGGTTTTGAATAAAAGAAGACTATGAAGCTTCCTAAAATCCTGTCATTGAAAAAAGGCTCCCTAGCAGCCTTTGTGTTCCCTCCCTGGCAGGAGCTCAAGGTTCCTGTCCTGTGAAAACCTTGGTTGTCTGGGGTTTATGGTACATTAGTCCCATTCTGAGTTTTTTTGTGGTCACAAACAAGCACTGAATTAATAGGCTTCTTCAGGGCTGGAGAGGTTTAGAGAAAATACTGCAGAAAGAATTAAAGGCAGTGGCTTATATTGCTTTGTTTCTGGTGGGTGTACATTGCAGTCTCCAATAAAGTGCATCAGTCAAGGGCAGCATATGGTACTTTTAGGTTACTGTGAAATGAGTTAAGAAATGGGAAACATCCCCTTGGCAAGCTGTGTCAAGGCAACAATGTGGCATAAAGCTCACCACATAAAGCTTGCCACATCAGCTTCCTCTCCAAATTCTTCTCAATCATCAGTAAACACACATGACTCAGCTTGTCTCTTTTACTTCTGAAAAAGAGATCTTTTCTAGAGAAATATGATCACCTCTGCCCTGCAGGCTGGGTCTTTTCTGTCCTGAGGAGATGAGGACTTTACTCTTCTGAGCAGCAGCAGCAGAACCTTTTTGTGTCTGGTGGACGTGGGATTCCTTTCCTCTGCCAGCAGGGTTTGTGTTTTCTTTCCTTGGGAGTTGTTCTCTCTTTGAGGCATGTCTGACTTCATCCATTTGGTTTTCTCCTTTTAGTTGCAGGTTTCATTGACTCCTTGATCTATCACTCAGCACGTGCCATCCAGAAGAAAATTGAACTTGGGAAGACAACATAAATAAGCAATGACCTTGCCCCATTTAAAAACAAACAAACAAACAAAAACTCCCCAAAAAACCCCAAGCCTCCAAGGAGAACTGAACAGTCTCTTTGAAACACAAGTGATCTTCTGAGTGCACAGGAGAAGAGGTTTGGAATTTCTAGATAGCTCTAACCACTCATGTATTACTGTGCCCTCATTCTTTGGCCTTAGTTTGTGGATGGAACGACTTGAACCTTGCTGCTGTAAAGATTAGCTATCATATCTGGCTGTGCAGACCCTATTGCCAAACTCCTTTTGTGTCAGTCCATGTTCCTCTAGTTCTGTTCCCCTTCCCAACAGAGAGGCTGGAGATACTGCATTCTGTTTGCCTCCAGAAATAATATACTTTATTGTCAAGAGACCTGTAATGGGTTGAAGTTGCCATCAAATAAGCTTTCTAGCAACAGCATCAGGGATTTTTAACTTTTCTTTAAAGTGTTTCTGGGTGTGCTGATGCTGTATGTCAGACTTCTGTGAAAATGTGCTGAATCCCATCTGTTGCCTTCCAGCCATCCTGGACTGCATGGGGAGCCTAAGCATTTGGGATATGCTTTCTATGCTGGGGGAGCTCCCAACTGTTCTTCTTATGAAAGATGCAAGTTGATGTTTCATTAAAAAAAAAACCAGTGTCTGGAATTTTAATTGATTTTTAAATTTTTTTTCTTTTTTCCTTGGTGTATATTTTGAAATAAAGTCCATCCTCTGTTTGTTCTGGTAAGGCATATGGAGGAATAATTAAATTATTTGAACTAATCTTGGTACTGAATTGGAAATTAGAATTAAAAGACACACCTGCATTGTGGCAAAGTACGTAGTGATTGTGATGATGATGGTGCTTTTTTTTCTGTTAAATCATCTACACAAGTGAGTAAAGTGCTTGATATGTGAAACTATATTGGAAGAAATTTGAAAATAATGAGGAAAAAAAAATTGTGAATTCTTGCCTTACTTGAGGTAAAACAGATTGATTACTCTTAAATCTTATATCTGGATTTGCTTTGGTATGACTCTAATCTTGGTCCAAGCAATTGGACAGGCACAGGATCAGATGCTGTAGAGAAAAAGGTGTTTTATAATTAATTTTAAAGCAGGTTTTGCTAGGTGGTTGGTTCTTTTAATTAGTTGAACTTACCTATAAACTAGGGAGTCTAAAGAACTGCTGTTTTTTCAGCTGGGGAGAAAAGCAATTTGTGGTGTGGGTAAGGAGAATTATCTTCAAGCAAGAATATTGAAAAACAGGTTTGTTTTAAATATATATTTTTACAAGAATATTTAATGAATCCAGTGGGTCAGGATCACATAGTAGTACTACAGCATGAGAAAGGGAACATAGTCTGTATGTTTCCTCAGGAACAAAAAGTCACCTGAACAGCTTCAATTGGTCATCAGAGCACCCAGCTTTGTTACTAAATTTTTAATAGTCAGGAGAGAGAAGAGGAATGGAACTAATGCAGAAAAAGTTTAACCCACAGTGAAATAGTTATCACTGTTTCCTCTCAAGGACTGGCTTGTCCTTGATAGGAAAGCCAATTGCTTGTAAACTTTAGAAAAGCATTGAAGATCATTCCTCAGAGCACTCCTGAGCACCTAAAGAAAAGTGAAGGGAAGGTGAAGGTGAAATACATGTACTCATCATGGGAAACAGAAATAGTGGAGAGAAGAAATCAAAGACACAAATGGAGATTCTACCTGGAGAGGCAGAAAATAATGAAGCTCATAGTTAAGTAGTACAGGCTTCTGCTATCAACAGGAAGGATATGAGTCTGAGAGTTCTGGTGATTTTAATAGACGGAAAGCCCACGTGACTAAGAACCATGATAAAGCTGAGTCTGGATCAAGGATGTTAGTGGTTGAAAGTGATAAAAGACATCCTGCTAACCCTGCTCTGGAGGAGAAAAACCTCCTTTGGGGAGCTCAGTCCCTAGGGTCTGCAGTCTTGTTCTGCAGGGGTGCCTTTTTCAAAGTTGTAAGGGGTCAAAAAGCAAAGGAAATGGTGGTTCACGTGCATTTTCAAAGTTTATTCGACATAAGATCATTTCAAATTTATTTGATTCTGTTGTCTTCTGTCAGCCTGTTTGATTTTTCCCTTCTTACTCTTCCTTGATACAATTTAAAAAATATTTAGTTAGTTAAATACTGTAAGAATAAGTCTTAGTAAAAGACTGCACAGGGTGAGGAGGGCATCTTCCTTTCCTGAGAACAACTACAAACCTCCCCGAAAAGCCATCTGTGGGTGGAAGTGTTAGCTCTGTCATGTGGACAGCCACGTTTGGGCAGCGGCTCTCCACTACTGGCACCCAGTGGCTTCACAGCCCTACAGGGCCACACACAGCAGCTCACAGACTCCATAGCCACCTCCAGCCCCAGCATCTCCCCTTCCTCCCTCCCAACCATCATGGGCAGAATCATGCCCGCTCTATGTCCAGCTAAATGCAAAATGCCTGGTGCCATGGGAGAATGGCACCCACAGTACCCAGCTGGTAGGACAAGCAGTACCGAAACCCTGCGAATTGCAGGGTCTATTAGCCTAGGTGGTGGGGAGGAGCAGCAAGCTAAAGAGCCAGGACAGTCACTGGCAGTGCACTTTGGCCCATTCCTGGCCAAACCACCTGGCTCCAGTTTCTTGGAAATGCATCACTTGTAGAACACAATCCTGCCTTCATGTGCCAGTCTCTCAATGAGGCCGAATTCAACATCAGCATCGTGGACTCTTGTCCTGCAAAAGGCTCCAGACCAGTGGTTTTTTTCCCAGTAGTGGTGCCAGTTCACTGTCTGCTCTGAAGCCAAACACGGAGACCTGTGCATATGCAAGCAAGAGCCATTGCTGTGTGGATGCTGGGGCGTCCTGCAAGCATATGGACAAGCAGTGAAAGGGAGATACAGTGGCAGTGCCTGGTCCTACTGGCTGTGCTCACCTGCTGGCAGGTGTACAAAGTAAAGAGCAGGGCTGTGAAGCCAGTGGGGGGGTACCACCTATGATGCTGTGTCAGTTGTCATGGATGTACTTGAGGAAAGCTGGGCTCAGGATCAACACTTGAGTGGGGAGTGATCAGGTGCTCTCCATGCTGCAACAGGACAGCCAGCCTAGCACAGTGCAGCTGTGGGCTCTCTGCCTGGCAGAGTTCTGCCTGCCCCTGAGGAGCTGGAGTCCACAGAACCATTACCTTGTTTCTGTCAGCTTTGATGAACTGCTTATCTCTCACATATGTGCTTGCATATCACTTGCAAGCAGTGATCATGCAGTACACCCTTTGCAGAGGGTATTGTCCATTGTCTGCCAGCGCCCAGCCCAGAGGCATCCCCTGCCCCTTGGGCTGGCCCAGCAGCATCCCTTGGCCTGGCTGTAGGAAGGGACATAGCAAGCCCATGGCCCCGCCGTGGGGACAGCTACCATCCCACTCACAGGGGTATGTTACTGCGGGTTACCTGAGCCCTGTGGGGACAGGTCAATGTCCAACTACCCCAGAGTGCAGGGCAAAGGGATGCCCAGTACCCTTTGTGCCATCAGGACTAGTGCCAGGGCTCCAGTGAAGTACCAGAACCTTTAGAACACACTGCACCATGTGGAGGGTTTCCAGCACAAGAGATGCCAACCCCCAAAGCTGACACACCATGTGAGTTCTCCAAGGAGGTGGTCACCCACTGCAGGTCCAGAGGTTTGAAGGGGACAAAGACAAGGTGAACATCAGGCCTAAGGTTCACTCCACTGTATGGGTACATCAAGTGATGGGTTATTCTCATGCCAACATCCAGCTCAAAGCCAGTGCTCTTTACTCTGTTCACCCTAAAGGACAGCAAGGTGGTGTATCCCAAAACAAAGGTACATGGCCTGCTGCTCCCAGGCTCTTGGTCCCACCAGCCAGGGACAGCAAGTCATCCTAGCCAGCAGCAAAGAGAGGCCATGGGTGACACAAGGCCTATGTGTGTCCCAGGATGGAGGGCTCCAGAGAGCAGGGTCAGCCAGCAGTTTTGTGTTGGCAGATTTCAATAGCATGGCCAGGAGCTGGGGCATGCCAGGGTTCTGGGAAGACAGGGAGAGACCAAATCCCTTTAGGTCACCCACCTCAGCACGCAGTCATAAGTGTCAGTTAGCAGCCTATGGCTGGACCCTTTCAGCTGCCCCGAGTTCCCCACCACCACACAAGTCCTGCAGTGAGATGGGTCCCACACATCAGCAGTCAGGGCCCAGAAGACAGTGAAGAGCTGCTGAATTATGGCCTGAAGGTGGACATCACTCAGGGCACCCTGCAGGGTCTAGGGGAGGAAGCACAGTGACATGCAGTATTAGCCCCTCCACCGGTAACCCAAAGGAAGACAGAACCCCTTTTCTCCTAGCAGAGACCTGGGAAAGGACAGAAAAAACAGATGGGATATTAGTTAAAGGGTGCAGAACAGCCCAGGGAGCAGGGTAAGAGGTGGAGGAAGAGCTGAGTTGGGATCTCTGCATCCCTTTATCCCCATCATATCTGTTCTTGGTCCTGCCCCACTGCAAACAAATTCAGGGAGCCTGGGAAGAGCCACAAGCTCCTGCCCATTGCCTCACTTACCAGCCAGCACTGAACCACATCCGAGGAGAGCTTGTGGTCTGCACCCATCAGCAGAGGCCTTATGGCTGCCTTGTAGCAGGCATTAAACCATGCGGAGCTCTTGGTACGGTGGTGCAGCAGGCAGTAGGGGTGTGGAGGAGGGAGGGAACCCAATGGACAGGACCAGCACCATCTGTGAGGGCTCAGAAACACTGCCACAGGACCAGCAGCAGGCACAAGGCCAGCACTACCTTTGTGTACCTCTGGAACAGCTCCCACGTGCCACCAGCAGTGACATGTCACAAAGACCAGTGTCAGCGACACCACAGGATGCCTTCTCACCCACCTTCTCCGCCCAGCCTTTCAGGACACCCCTCACCTACTCTGAGGGAACTGAAATAGTCTAATACTCATTTACTTTTCTAACTGTTCAGTGACGTTATTGCCGTGTTCTGCTGCTGCCACTGCCACCAGTTACTTCAGGCCAGACAGGGCTGGCTGGCAGCATGTGCTCTACAAGGAACTGTTCTCTGCCTGCAACACTTTTTAGGGTCTGCAAACTGACCTCTGAACAAGCAGCAAAGCATCATCACTCTGGACACAAGTCAAACACCAGCTTCCCATCCAGAGTGGTGTATGTCCACCTACCAAGCGCACAATGCCAGCAGTGAGCCTTCTTCCCTGGCTGAGCCCATGCAGGTGCCATGCAGCTCCCACCCTAGTGGTCCTGGGGTTCTGCAGCTTCAAGGACACTGAATCGTTGCCAGGAAGAACACTTCTGTTCTCTACCAAAAACCACTCATGTAGCCTAAGGTCAGAGCAAAAAGGGTTTTCCATTCCTCAGGGAGTTGATGAAGTGCTCAGTGACTTAGTACTTGGCTTCTGTGGGCCAAGGCAAGAGCAAAGAGCAGACCTTCATAGGCAGCCTTCATCCCAGGGACAGAAGACAATGCAGCTGGTTTGTGGAAGTGTCCCCTCTGTATAGAAAACCCCTCACATTCTCACAGTAGCACCCTGCCTCCCTCAGTTCCTATGTGTCAGCACCAGTTCCATTTCTCCACAGGAACCATTTTCTGCAGCTCATAGAGAATGGAGCCCTAATGGACATCCCTGTTCACCATGGTGCCCAACCTGCTGCACTCAGATCTGACCCCCAGAACATGCCCCAGACAGCAAAACTGCTGCCCCGGGAGGTCCAGGCAACCGGCAGAGATGGGAGACAGAACAGGATGGCATCTGCACAATCCCAGGTGGTTGCAGCAGGTACTTCCTGTACAGGTAGTCCCTGTGTCAGCCTGTCCTTTCTAAAAGCCAATGAACCATTACCTCATTTTAAAGGGGGAAGCACAAACAAGCCATCACCACCAGTGCACTGGAAACCCAGATGTGGGTTCTTCCAAGCAGGAAGCTGCCATGAAATGCCAGCTCTTCTCCCCACAGGGTCAGGGCTACTACTACAGCCCCCACACTCTCCCTGCTGGCAGTCACAAGTCCCTATGACTTACTCTTTTGTCCTTTTGCAAGCACCCACAAGCACTTGCCATGATGGAGGCAAAGAGTATTCATCTGGTGTTCTGGTCAGGTCAGGTGCCAGCAGTCCTTTGGGCTGGTTTGGGCACTCATGGAGCCTCAGGAGTTTTTAAGCCACAGATCAAGGAGAGGTGAGAGCAGGCTGAGAGCTGTATGGTCAGCACCAGTTGCTTCGGTAAGCCTAGAGAGAGGATACTTAGCACAGGGAATATTTCATGTGGCTTGTTGCAGTCACCCATGGCTGGAGCGGGCAGAGCTCTGACAGGCAGATTTGACTGGCCCCATATCGCTCTCTGTGCCACATGCAGCCCCTGCTCTGTGGGTAGTACCTTTCCACATGCACCCGCACAACCTATGACAGCTCAAGGAATCCCACTGTCTCTGTGTCCACAGGTGCCCCAGTCCAGAGACACTGCCACAAACCATGATGCCATAGCCATTCAGCTATTCAGCCCCTGCACTGGGCTGCATTCAGTGCCATAAACCTATCTGTCCCCACTCAGCCCCAAGGCAAACTGTCAGGAAATCCACAGCCTCACAACTGGGAAAGAGCTTCTCCTGGTGTCATGACCCTCTGGTGCGCTGCCAGTTCTCCGGGTCCCCTCACCTCCTTGGAGGAAGCTCCACTGAGCACAAACAGGCAAAGGTGATGCTTCTGGGCTTGGTAGTCTCTCCGGTGCTTGTTGCAAGTGCAGCAACTGCCATGGGAAGAGGAAGTGTTGCACCATGCCGTGGGGGAGAATTGTGGGTGGTACAGTGAGGTCAGAGCTGCTGTCCCTTCTTCAGCAGTACCTGCCACTCTGGCATTCCAGCACAGCCCCTCCATGCAGCCCAGAAGCTGAATGCCCTAGTCAGGTCCCCAAGGCCAAATCAGGAAATTAAGAAGTCCCTCTGGGTGGGAGAAGCTGCCTGGAGTGGAACTGCCCTCTTGCCTGTGTGTGTCCTGCTGGGATGGATGGCTCACTGACACCAGCAATGCAGAGCTCTTAACAGCCTTTTACATCCCGCACGTCACCAGGACTCTTGCACACGTGAATTTAATTTTGGCTCAGAGAGAACAGAGGAATGAGAAATGTGCTCAGAAATTAGAAAAGCACAGCCAGTGGAAAAGCAGTGCAAGCTGAACTGTGAGTAATTTCATCCAAGGGGAGGTCAACACCTTGCTTTGCAAGGAGGTTTGGTGCAAAGAGGAAACTCAAACTAGAACAGCACTGCAAAATGCAAAGAGTCTATATTTTTTGATGACAGGCTCAAAGGGCCTCTGCACCACTACTGGGGAGTCAGGCAGGGCTGAGCTGTTGCAAAGCGTTTTCTGAATCACACACACACACACACACACACACAATGAAACACGTAGGAGGAATTAAGAGCAGCACAGGCTCTGAGGTGCTGGCTCCACTTCTCAGCAGTCTCAAGCTTCAGTGAGCTCAGTCCTCACCACAGTCATAAAGACTGCGAACCCTGCAGTTCTGCAAGAAGGACAGCTTCATCAGACACAAACCTAATCCCAAAGCCCCTGGCAACGGTGTGAAGAGCAAGAATGAGAGACTGGGAGGTTTCGTGTGCAGAGGAAATACAGAGGCAGCAGGTCATCTCCTGGGGGTATGGGAGAGGGATCCAGAAGATCCTCCTTCTGCTGGAGCATCCTTTCAGAGGCAGCTGATCCTTTGCACCAGGCCCCAGGCATGTGTAGGTGCACTCTATGGGATGCCAGTTTCTCAGGGCAGGTCTGCACAGGGAGTCAGCAGTGCAGCTCAGCACAACCTCAAGACCAAGCAATCCAAGCAAGATGTCCCTAAGAAAAGGGCTCTGCCTTTGCAGTATCCTCAGGGAGAAAGGTGCCCCCTGCAGCCCAGAGAAGCAGGGCCAGTGTGGACAGTGCACTCTTCTCCCATATCCAAAACTTCAGTGACCTGCCAAAAACCTGAAATCATAAACAACACAGGGATAGCATTCCCTGCACTTAGCAGGGAGATGTTAATGGCAAGGAATCACAGCACTGCTGAAAATAGAAACTGCTAGGGCCAACACCAACTCAGATCAAAAGCAAAAGGGATAAATACTGGCAGATGTGGGAGCTGAGCTGATCCTGGCTTCTGGCCACCTACCAAACTACTCTTCTGAGGAAGAAGGGGTGATACATCCCAAAAACATGGATCTGGCTCCTGGAGGGATCATTGTGGGCCAGACTATTCTGCTGTGCTTGGTCAGATGTGCAGAGGGGGTCCGTGGCTTTCAAGCACAACAACAATCAGGCTGATCATCTCCTTACACCTTTTCATCACAGGTGAGCAACAGCAACATCCACTGTAAGGCAACACAGTGCAACAAGCCCACCATCAGTCTGGGAGCTGGAAAGGGAAGGGACTGTGGACAGAGTGGAGAGCAGCAGCAGGGGAAGAGGACATGGCCAGGAAGCAGAAGGACATAGCATGGAGGTTGGGATGAGAAGTGTGTTACCAGAAGGTGAGAGATGTGCAGCTCCAAGGTGCTCCAAGAGCTGCCAGCATAAGGGTGCAGCTGCTATGCATCATGCTTGGCACCCTTCATCCCCGCCATGCTCCCCATACTGTTGAGCTCTTCTGGGATGAGGGTGGTTTCTCAATGCACCAGGAGGCTCCAGCTGACCAGATCTCCATCCTGGAGGCTCAGGGGCTGCTCCTGGCAGCATTTATACCTTTGTCAAAGATCTGTGGTGTGGAAGACCCTGCCTCAGTCTGCTACCCTGCCTGGGTGTGTGAGAGCAGGGAGTATCTTTCTGCCAGAGGGCATCCATGAAAAAAAAACCACAGTCTGAAAGTTAGGGACAGGGTTATTCTCTTCTCCAACATCTCCAACAGCCCAGCAAACTCAAGAATAACTGTGGTCTGGTGACATTGGTATCTCACAGTGGGTAGTGGTACCCAGGGTGTGGGTAGTCCCCTTATGCAGCTCTCACAGCCCCATGTCTAAGCAAGAGGCCCCGCTGGCCTGACCCATTAATGAGACTCATCCAGACAAAGCCACCAACAACCTGATATAGTGCATGTAGCTGCAGACCTCCAGCAGGTCCCTTTATACCACTATGGTCTGACTTCTTGTCTCTCTTGAGCCTCTTCTGTCTTTACCTAATGCTGAGATTGGGGGGGGGGGGGGGGAAATGGGCTCTGNGGGGTTACAGAGCCAATGGATGGGGGGTACAGGGGTGGTAGAAGGTGGGACTCAGGGGAAGCTCCAATGGGAAGAGGGAAGGGGCAGGACAGGGGACCTGTCCAGGTAAGCAGCTACACAGGGAGAGGGAAAGGTAATCTGATCTGACCTGGGGGTCTGGCTAGGGTTACAATTCAGGCACTAGGGATTGTGAGAGAGACTCTTTCTTCACAGAACATAGGGGAGGCATTTTAAATCTCTGAGTTTTTCCACCAGCTGGCCTCATACATTTTTCCTGGTTCAGTGGCAAGGCCAGTGACTACAACATTTCTCTGCTAAAAGTTTTTCAGTGTCTACACCCCTGTATTTGAGTAGTCTTCTACTGAAGAGCATTTATCCATTGATGATCTTCTCACTGATGTATCCAGGCATGGTGTAAACCAAAAGAACCAGGAAGATTGTCAGAACAGTGACAATGAAAAGCACAATTATGTATCTCTTGTACCGCTTCCAGATAAAAAACACAAAGGTCTTCATGGGATTCACAAACCAGCTGAAAGTTGTTTTTGGCCGGCTAGAACAGGAAGAGAAGAATAGATAAGCACAGGCTCAATCCACAGAGCATCACACTAGCCCTTCAGCTTTGGTGTCCTGCTACCCTCATGAATCACCAGCTCTTCCTGCTGCTTCGAGGCAGGATCACCCCAGGGGCTACAGTAAATGCACTGCCTGTGGAAATGCTAGAGACAACAGGATGAGACTCTTGGAACAGTGCCCCCATGCCCCCAGAGCTGTCCTTCACCCACACAGACGAGGGATCGCTCCACACAGACAGACCTGACCATTGTACAAGCAATGTTATGGCACAGCTGCCTTGAGCATCTTCCTGAGATCAACCCTAGGCCAGGTGCTGCAGACCTAAGTCCTGTGGACCCACTTGAGCTCTGGGAAACCCTGGTAGTCCTGGTCCTGCAGACCCCACTGCTCAGAGCCTCAGTGCTTACTCTTGGCTTCCTGACAAGCCAGTACTCCCAGCTTCCATACAAACAGCTACTGAGAACACAGCACTGTCTATCCATCCTAAAGGTGATAATACAGATACTCACTTGGGCTTTTCCAGGGGTTCAGGCCCTTTTCGGCCCAAGCCAACAGGACTTTTGTCAGCCTCCTCCACAGTCAGCAGTTGGAACTCTGCTTCTACCTTACCCTGGAGGGAGAATATATCTGAGCCACAGCTGAATGTGTTGCTTCACAGACCAGCCTCCTGACCACACACCCTGCCACAATTGGGTATTTTTTTCCCAGTTCCACTTACAGATAGCTCAGAGCTTTATTTCTCCATTGGCTAGAGTCTTAGTTCACAGCCAGTAGAAAGTGTGACCTGGTAAGAAACTAACTGTTTTGCAGACAAGGAACTGTACTTTAATGCAGTCCCACAGTGGCACTGAACAAAATTCACCCTTGGGGACACACAGTGGTCCAGTAGCAGGGCCATCAGGAGCAAGTCTGTCCCAGGTCAGTTGGCACCTGCCTGTCATGGGCAGGCAGAGACCCCAGGACAGGCTGCTGTCCTGACTGGCTGATGGGGAGCCATGTGCCTCTTGCTTTGGAGTAGGAGTGAGCAAGGAGCACATGGTCTGGGGTGTTTCAGTGGGAACACTAAATTCCTAAACAATGACAGCTCCCCTCACGGGGCACTGGTCTATGGGAAGCTCAGAGGAATACATGAAGTTAGACACCCCTACATGTCACAGCAGGTGGTTCTTCAGGGTAGAGGAAGTGCTGGATCGGCAGTAGATGGAAGAAGTCTTCAGAATCATGCATAAGCTGGGTTGCTGCAGCCTCTGTAGGTTGTGTGCATGTAGGACAGGCTGCTGTATCAAGGCAGAGGCCAAACACTGGCTGTGCTCACCAGGGCCAGAACCCCACCTTACCGTCAGGAGGTACTTGTTCCCACTGGGATCTGTGAATTCCATATCCTCTGGTTTGACTGAGCTGCTCCACTTTCTTTTCTTTTTCTTCTTGTACTCCCTCTCCTCTCTCTTGTCATCTTCTTGATCTCTGAGTTTGATGAAGGGCCACCAGCCCCTCATGCGCTTATTTCGGAAGATGGAGAAGCGAGGTGTTGCGTTTTCCTTGGCCATTTTGATGGTGCAATGCTCAGAGCTCTTGGCTGCCCACACCATGTCATGCAGCTTCAGCTCGATGGAGCCTGCAGGCACAGGGAAGAGGAGACCACAAGATAAAACCCTGAGGTCAGCCCCACATGACATTTGGCTGCCTCTGCCACATTCCCAACCACCACAAGTAGGTGCTGCGATGATCTAGCAGAGCCCTGCAAATTTACAGGGGGGAGGGGAGGTGCCTATCTGTGAAGGGTAGGTGCCTATCTCTAGGCTCTATCTATAGCTAGGAAAAACAGCCCAGGTGACTGCTGAGCTGAAGAGTTTGATCTGATGGTCCTAGTGTCCCCTCTTGGAGAGCTGAATACCAGGGAAATGCTGTAATACTCCAGCAAGGTGAAGGACAGGTCCCCTCACTTCCAGCAGGTAACACCATACCTAGAAAGTCATTAGCTGAAATCCTGTCATAATCCCAGACCTGGAGGACCAGAACAGCTGGTTCCCGAAACTCTGATTCCTCCATGGAGAAGACAGAGTCCTTTTTCTTGTAGGTGATCTCCTTCTCAGTCGGGAGATAACTGAAGCGGAAGATGAACCTCCAGTTGAAATTGCCTTCCCCAGTCAAGGAGTTAAAGTGAACATCTGTCTCCTGCTTATCATGGTCGAGACCCTTTATCCAGCTGCAGGAGAAACTCAGTTACCACCTACCCCTGTCAGCCAGCCTCAAAGGCAGAGCAGAAGGATGGAAGCACTGAACCCCATGCAGTAGCAGGAAAGGGTCAAACCAGAGCAACACCTGGACAACATCCCTAGGGGTACAGCAGCCCATGCAGAGAACTCGAGTGGGCACCTCACACCAAGGCAAGGGGGAGCAGAGGTTCAGAGGAGACAAGTGAGTGTGTGGGCCAGGGCAGGGAGCAGGGCAGCCAGGCTCTGGCCTCCCACTGGTTCCCACCAGACCTTTTCACGTAGATGTCACTGGACGGCTCTCCTGTGACTGGGTTGACATCATCAAGGATCACATCATCCGTGTTCCAAATAATCACACGAAGCTCATAGCTGTGGGAAGGACACAGAGGTGAGACATGTGCCCTTGTCCCTGGTGCCTGGGGTAGCAGGTCATTCCTGAGCACAGTGACAGAGCAGGACTTGAACCTTCCTAGCAGTGTGGCTCCCTGCTCCTCCAGCCAAGCACAGCCCAGCAGTCTCGCTGCCAGCATAAAACCTTTTCTGAACACTACAACCCTACAACACAAACACCCACAGTCAGTACAGGGAGCTTTTGCAAAGTAAATTCCTGGTGCATGGGAAACCCACTCATCTCTACTGAGCCATAGGAGCGCGGAAAAACTTAGGCAGGAAGGGATCTCTGCAGTCTCTGATCCAAGCTCTTGCTCTAGCTTAATAGTAGGTCAATTGCTCAGGGCCTTGTCTGCATTAGTTTTTAGCATCCCAGCACATCTGAGCTAATCTGTCCCTATTCCAGGGTAGCTTCACTCTCACTGGAAAAATGTTTTCCCTATATCCAGCTATAAAATGTTTTCCCTATATCCAAGGAGTTTTCCTTGCTGCAATTTGTGTTCATTATCTCTTGTCCTTTCAGGTGCACATCTGAGAATAATCTGGACCCTCCATCTCAAAAGCACCATAAGATCCTTGAAAACAGCAGATTTCCTCCTTCAGCTTCACTTCTCCAGGCTCCCAAGGACATCTGTCCACTAGCCAGAATACAATTTGATGAGTAGCTCTGGCCTGGGTTTCTATTACCTTAATGTCTAGCCATTAACCTGCCCTTCCCTAAACCTTTGTGCAGCTGAAGCTCTTACGGCCCATGCTGATACACTCAAGAGAACATCCTGTGGCCAGAGCTGGAGCAAAGAGGGCTGCATGCCACACTAGCACTGACCCTCAGCCTGTGCCCTGTGGCACATCCCACCAGCCAAGGCAAGGGACATTGACTCACCCTGCAGCCCACCACCCCCAGCCCCATCCCCACAGGTGCTACCTGACAGGCTGTCGTGGCTTGATGTTAACAGGTGGTGGCGCAGGAACATCATTTGGAAACATGTCAATCCACATGTGCAAAGAGCCCTGTTGAGAGAAGACAGCAGAGACACTTCAAAAGAGACCACTCTCCAGCTCTTCAAGGAGCAAGGGCTTGGTCTTGCAAGGAAAGTTCTCATCAGACATCCACTGCTTGGTTCTCTCCATTCCCAGCACTTGAGAGTGACACAAGATTAGATTTTACAAAGGGAAAAAATTAAGGCTATGAAAGATTGTTTATTTCTACTCCCAAGAAAGACCACTTCACTTATACTGAATCCATTTCAAACAGAGGCAAACATCCTTCTGTCTTAATAAGGAGCATATGGTGATGCAATGCTTATGCAAAACTAAGAAAACTAAGAAGTGATGGGTCTGACTCTGCTCTCCCCACATGCATTTCCAATGCCAAACAAAGCCAGCATGACTGCAGAACTCTGCTTTGTTCAAACCTCCAGTACCCAAGGGAACAGGAGATTACAGTGCAGGACATTAAAATGGTGAGTTCGGGTGACTGCATTGCACAAAACTAAGGATGGATGTTTCTTCTCCAGCCAGCAGTTATGTCATGCCCGAGGGAGAAGCCAAGGGTACAGAACAATGTTATCGAAAAACAGCAGTGATAAGGGACAATGCAGAGGAGGCAGGGATAGGCAAGGATACCATCACCCATGGGGGTGCATGGTGGCAGGGCTCAGAAGCAGAGCTGGTCTATTGCCACCCACACAGGATCCTCATCAGAGCAGTGCTAAATGGCCTGCGAAGACAGGAAGGACTCAGGATCACTAGCACTGTGAACACAACATCAATGGACAGAAGTTCCTTGAGGAAAGGCTATTCATCATGAGAGGTCAGAGAGTAGATATGAGCAAAGAACAGGACAAGGCAAATGTCCTCACTTCATAGCTGGGCCAGCCATCACAGATACAACTCCAGTCACCCACCCAGGAAGGGGATAATGCATAAGATTCACAGGAGACCAGACAGGGAGCTGGAAACCTGCTGTCCAGAAGGTCCTTCCCCGAAACAATGTTGAGGCTTGGCAAAGAAACACATCTCACCTGCACAAGCCCAGGGTTCTCTGGGTTGTACAAAGACCGGATTTCCACATGCTCTGGTACCAGCTTGTACCCATATCCTGGCATCTCTTCCCAGTGTTGCAGGACATACAAAGCCTTATGTTCAACATCCACCAGCAAGTTCTCATCTGCCACTCCTCTCTTGTTCCTCACAGAGGCCTCTGCAGCAGGACACAGCCAGGGAGAAGATGAAGGCTTCTGGCCAGCAAGAGTCATATCAGGACATCAGTCACTACTAGCACAAGTAACAGGAGTTGATGTACTGGGCAAACAAGCACCTCTCCAGAAAAACAAATGGGGAGAAACAGGAGGGAAAAGATGAGGCGAATGAGTTCAGTATGTTGCAGTGATGAGAGAAATGGCAGACAGGAAGAAAACAAGCCAAGAGAAATACCACAGAAAGGGCACTGGGCAAAAAGATCCAAGGGACGTGACCCTCTGGGGCAGTTTGATCCCCACATTTCTGTGGCAGTGCCAACAGATCCATGGATGAATTTTTGCCAGAGAAGTGCTACTGGAAAGCATTACTTGCCACTCTCAAGACATGCAGCTGTGCTCTGTGTTAATGAACACTATGTGCGACTAATTGAGTCCTTTGGCACAGCAAAGTGAAACTGCAGTTCAAAACCAAATCTTGCTGGTGGGAGAAAAGCCAGAGCCAACAGGTGAGGGCACAATGACCCACCCACTCCTGGGTTTATGGAGCGCATCTTCCCCTTGGATATCAGTCTGAGAACTAAACCATTCCAAGCAGTGCTCAAGCACAGCAGAGGTTCACAGGGCACCATCTGCAGCTATGTTGGAACCAGAGCCAGCCGTCAGAGAACACTGGGAGAGCACCTTATTTCTTCCTCCCCAGCTACCCAGTAACCTGATAAAAGTGGAAAAGAGCTTTTGGAGGCTCCTTGCCCTCTCCTGTGTAGCATTTCTTCTCCCTTCTCTGCATGAGCCATGGAGACCACCAGAAAACTGAGGAACAGTTGCACTGAAACAAGGAGAAAGTAAAGTTGGGCATACACATAGGTGTCCTCACTATGAGCAGGTGAGGCCAGGGATAATCTTTCCTACAAGCTACATAGCATTGCCTTGCAGTACTCAGTCATCTACAAGTGGGCCACATTTGCTCTAGTGTTTCCTTGAATTTGGATTCAACTGCACAGGTGTTGGCCGCAGCAGGGGCTAGCCTTTGCTCAGGCAAGTTCTCCATGACTGCTGGTGGAGGCTGTGAAAGGTTGGTGTGTTCTTAGACACCTGTGGCCCTGGCTCACTCTTTGTAATGCCAGTTAGGAGGAAAGAAAAACAGCAAATGAGAAGCAGAAACTGCCCACAAGGTGGAGATCAACAGTAGAGAGGAGCAGAGTGGAATCACCCAAGGCACCTGAAGCCACAGGAAGCACAGAGCATTCCTGGACAAAGCCAGCTAAAAACAGGAAAGAAGACTGAAAAAACACTTCTCCCCACCACCCCCCACCAAAAAAATACGCCAAAAAGAAAACAAGAAAACACCCACAAAAAACCCAAACCAAACCGTTAAAGAAAACCAAACAAAAAACCATCACCACCAAAAACCAGAACCAGCCAACCAACCAAAAAAAAAACCCACCCCAAAAATACTCCAAAACACCCACAACCCCAAACAGGACTTCATTATCTTGCTGATAGTGATCAGAAGCAGATGAAGGCACAGCTTTGTGACAGTGCCAGCCACCAGTATAAGCTGGCATACAACAAACCTCCATGATCAACACTGCCATGCAAGTGGGTTTACTTTGTTCCACCCACTGCTGGGGAAGCCACTTTGGTACCCAATTGTTGGGGTCACTGAGCCAGCAGCTGTGTTAGCTGATAGGCCTGAGAAGACAGAAATAGCAGAGGCCTGCTGGTGGAAAACTCAGATATTTGAAATACCTTCCTACCTCTGTAAAGGAAGAGCCTCTCTCACAATCCCTAGCGAATGAACTATAACCTTAGCCCCATACCCTCAGATTAAAGAACGCTACCTCTCCCAGCAGCCTGTGTGGCTGCATACCTGGCCAAGTCCCCTGTTCCACCCCTTCCCTCTGCTCATCGGTGCCCTTCCCCAGTCCTACCTTGGTACCACCCCTATGCCCTCAGACCATCGGCTCTGTAACCCTATGAAAAGAGAGCTTGACCTCATTATACCACTCTTCACCTGCTCTCCTCTGCAGAAGATGGAATAAACCTCAACTGCAGAACCTGCCACGAAGAGGGTCTTCCTTGCTCCTCGCCTCTGGTAATATTGAGCTGTCTGGTTTGAGTGTGTGTGTGAGATCAGCGCCTGAACAGCAGCGTGGGGCAAAAGCAGAAAGCTAGCTAGCAGCTATGCTGCTGCACCTGAGGGGGTCTCTCTCAGGAGACTCCTTTGGGGACACAGCTGTGATCTCCCAAATCGCCCCAGAATACACATCACTCATATACCTAATGGCCTGGATCACATCTTCTCCCAGTGCAACAGTGTCACCCACTGAAACCAGAGCACGGAACACCAAGGATGCACCCCACAGTGACCCAAAAAACTGGGCCATGCAGGGCACAAAGTTGGGAAGCCAGCTTGGACACCTGAGGGAAGAGAAGCTGGTGGGCTGCCAGACCACCCACCAGCATGTGCATTGCTGAACATAGGCAGCTATTTAAGGGAGCAGTTCAACAAGCCCTCTATACCTTCAGGAAAAGCCTCTGGAGGGATCTTGAATATTTTATTGTCCACTTTGATCTCCTCACATCTGTACTCTGCAGCAGGGATTGAGTTTTTCTTGCATAAACTATCCAAGATCTGTGTGGGTTTAAAAGCATCTCGCCACATGTTGTAGCCATTTCTGCATGGAAAAAGAAAACATCAAGAATTTCTTCAGCTTTTTTTTTCTAGGCTGTGAAACAGCCTTCCTTCCTTACAGCACAGGCCATGTCACTAGAACCCTGCTCAGATTTTCACTGGGAAAGCCCTGGGCTTAAAAGGGTTACAAAAATCTTAATGAATGAAAAGCTAAACTATGTCCTGACAGAAAACAAGCTGAACTTGCACCCCACAGAACTATTAGCTTCTGAGCAGCAGAAGCAGTTCTAGCAGTAGGAGCAATTCTAGCTTCAGTTCCTAAGTGGGAAAGAGGTTTTAGCTGTGCTGGGTACTCAACTCCATGCCCACAGTTAATTTTCCAATAGCAGGGTAGGAGAAGTTTGCAGAAAATTGGCTGAAGACACCAGAGAATCCATATGGGAGGAGGCCAAAGGAAATCAGATGTCCTCAGTGTTGCTGCTTACAAAATGCTACCAGAGAAACTGCCGTATTTTGTGAAAGGTCAGTGTCAAGAAAGCACTTCTCTCACAGAACACCAGTGTGAAAGCAATAAAGAAATTTTTTTTTATGCAAGGCATATTAGTTTGCAGTAGGAATTAGAGCTATCATAGGAAGCTGGTACATGTCTAAAGAGATAGTTATCCATATAAATTGTAGTGAATCTGTGGAGCACCTGCAAATGCATATTCTGTCTTGCAGAACAGGAGAAGCTCTTTCACCCACGTGTCACAGGTGAGAAGAATGTCTATGGCCCTAATGTGTCACATTGGTACCTACAAGTCATACTGTGCAGCCACTCCACAGTTGGCCCTGTGCTTGCTGTAGAATCGATTCTCCAAGTCAATCTTGGTCTCCCCAATCAGATCATCAGATCCAACCAAATCATGGTCAAATACTGCCACAGTGAGTTCTGATTCCATGGGAAAGGAGACTGTCAGCTCCACAACTCTGGACAGAATCAAACAGGGAAAGTGAAATTAGCAAAGAGGATGGAAATTTAACACATGGTCTGTTTTGATAATCCTATAAAATTAAGAACTGTATTTAACAACTTAAAGGCTTCTGATAAACTTTGGTTCTCTCTAAATTCAGCATGTGCAATTTTCAGTGTGCATGTTCAAACAAAGGAATTACTTTTCCAGGAATGTATGGTTTGGATAAAGGGCCTGGAGTTAGGGAAAAAGCTCTCCAGTGCTCAGCTTCCAATTTTAAATCTTGGGCATGCTCGCCTCTTAACCCAAAACATGATGGCTCCTGAGTTAGCTGGAGGCAAGAGACACGCCCAGGAGCTTTGTGTTAAAGCTCAAGATTCTCAATCAGAAAGGAACAGAAGACCTCACATGCTGAGCCACATCCCAAGCCCCAGATTCGCACTGTTCTTACTAAATCTGCAAGATGAAATCTTGCATACTCTCCAAACACAGGATTGAGCTGCTTTGGGATGTATCGCTCCTTTGTGTCCTTCTGCTGCTGCCCCACAGTCACCACCACATAGGGGTCTGCTTTGCCATTGGGGTCTGCTGGAGACAGATTTGTAGCCTGCAATATACAAGAGGTACTGCTGTACACAGCTGTGGAGAGCACCCTGCACAAGGAACACTACACAGGCCTGACATCACCCAAGCCCACTTGGTCAGGTTCCTCCAGCAACTACCCCAGCAGTGAAACAGCCACTTGTTCCCAAAGAAATCCTCACTCTACAAGCCACTGATGTCTTCAGCTGTGGACCCACCAACTTGCTCATGATCTCAAGGCAGATGTAAGGAGTCAAAAAATGCCCATTTGGCCTTTTAGCACCTCCTCAAGCTACAAAGCATGGAAGACTCTCCATGGACAGGATGTAGATGTCTTCCACTGGGCTGGCAGAGGCTTCAAGCCAGCATCACATTTTTCACAAGTGCCACTGCTCGCATTTACTGAGCAGAGAGTGGCAGAAGGTCCACAGGGAGGGGAGAGACCACCAAGCATTACTGCCACCTCCACCAGACTTACCTTAACAATGTAAACTCTTACGAGAACCTTGATGGGTCTGTTCCTTGGAATGCCCCGAGAGACCCTGGGCTCTGTACCGGCTTCATCAGTGGGGTAGACATAGAAGGAGCCCTGCAGAAAACACTTTTCAAGGAACAGCTAGATACAAATGGGAATATCTTAGAAAGTATTGGAGCCACCAGCTTTACCTGCCAACTAGAAAATCAGAGCCATTTCCCCATACAGACCACAGACACCCTGTGCCCATGGAGACAGTCCTTCGCAAAGGTCGAGTCATGTCCACTGGACATGGCAATCCCTGCTTGCAATTTAACCTGCAGGCTGTCAGACCACTGCCAATGTCAAATCTGAGCACCTCCAGGCACTTTGGACTGCCAAAGACAGAGGACACCAAAGGTTTTCTAGGGACAGCCACAGCTTCTGTAGCTCTTCAAGGGCTCCTGGGTGGGAGGATGATGCCTCTTTTAAATAAGTTTTGCTAATTTTAAAACCAGTGAAGCTTACTAATACTTAATTATATGCATACTGAATACATCCAGTGGCCACAACCAGAATGAGTCCTTTATGCTTCATGCTTTCTCCTTGTAGCAGCTAAAAGAATCTAAATCAGATGGATTTATAAGCTAACAACAGTAGGACCACAGTACAATTGCTTCAACAGGCACTAACAGTACCCTGGCTGTGCTGCAGCCCAACCTCATGTCACCCTGCACACCCACACACCCTGCAAAGCTTTGCTAGTGTTGGCTTGCTCTAAAATACAGGTCATAAGGATCTTCTTCTACAAGCAGCACAAGCATCATCCAAATGAAACAGTACCTTGTACTTCCCTACATAATGTTCATCCTCATTTCCATCTTCATCTTCATTTGCTTTGCCACGATGAAGGGGGAAAACACACAACCAGTCTTCAAAATTACCAAACTCATTTTCCAGCTCAGAGTTGTAGATCTGAAATAAGTAGAAAGTAATTTTGGGCCTTTTCCTGCCATCTGAAAGGGAAGGAGAGTCAGAAAGACCATCCTTTTTCTACTTCAACCATTTCACCTAGTCCTACCTTACTCCTGTTATTACTCAGTGAAGGGTGTTAATGGTTTTCCTGCATGTCCCTGGGGCTAGCCTAGGATGTGGATGCACATCCCAGCTTGGCTCCAAGGTCTTACTAGCTGCATCAAAGTTCAGCAATGATGGGACCTCAAAATACACTGCAGGTTCTCCTCCCAGCATAACTTCCACTGCAGGAAGGTGAGGAGGACATGGACAAAGGCCAGGGCTGAAAGAGACTAGGTCACCCCAATTATCACCTGAAGGGTGGCAATGAGCTTCCTCTTGGGTTGAGCAGGTTCAGCTTCAATCACCGCCTCATCCTCTGCTTCCATGTCAATGGAGGATGCATTTATATTCCCTCCATCTAGAAATGACAGTAAGAGATTAGGAAACACTCTGATTTCGCCCATCATGTCAAGTGTCTGACAATGAAATTATCCCGGCCACAGCTTCTGCTTTCACCCAGGACTTTGACCTGTGTCACAGCAACTGGAGCTGTTTGTAACAGGACTGGAGCTGTTTCACCCAGGACCTTGACCTGTGTCACAGCAAACTGCTGTTTGTAACAGGTGTCCTTCCAGCATCTCAGTTTTCCCAGCACAGCCTGGCTGGAGGGGTGGGGGGACAAAAATAGGCACAGACATGCCTGTTTGCCTGTATGGCTGCTGTTCAGACAGGAATTGGGCAGAAAACAAATGAAGGAAGGTGGTTGTACCAGCTCACAGGTGCTGTCAGGGAAGGCATAGAGGAGAGCTCACCCTCCTCTTTGGATGAGTGCTTATTTGCTGGCCTGCTGGTTTGGATGGCTAACCAAAGCATCACTGCCACTTTCAGCACAGCTAGCTGAGCCTGGAGAGACTGTGTCTAGACCCTTCTCAGGGGCACCACCAAACCAAAGACAGAGTGGGTGTGTCCTTGTCCCATTTCACAAGGCTCCAGATCCTTCAGGCACTAATGGCATGCAGGTACCCTCAAGCCCTCTCCTTAAATTGTATTTACATCTTTTTTTTATACTACTTTATACTTAATACATTTTTGTACTTTCTCAGGTCAGAGCTATATGAGTCACTGCTTATACCTCTGCAAACCTGAACCTACAGTATAACACTGTTTTCAGATGATAAAAAGTTTGTTAGTACTATCTTTCTGTTACCTCTGTTGCCTTCTGTTGCCTAATTCACCTGTACCCCAAGTGAGTATCCCATGAGCACAGTGATGGCCAGCTCTTGGACAGTTTTCCCTATCCAATATCCTCTCTCTCCATCCCACCACTGCTTCCTGGTTTCACCCAGACAATCCCATGATCCCTGCAGATAACTTTTCTGCATTTTTCTCCCACATGAAAGCACTTGCTTTAACACAATTTTACAAGACTCCACTATTTTCCAGGGCTTTTCTGACCATTTTCCAAACTTTTTTCAGGAAAGTTCAACATTTTCAACTTGAGATAGCCTGTTAGCCCTTGTCGATGTCTTCAGCCTCTCTGCTCACTTTTATGTTGTCATTGCTGAATGTTGTAAGGTTGTTCTCTGCACAGACACCATTCCTAGAAGCCCAGTACCCTCTGGGGTGCTATAAAATCCTGGTTCTCCCCATTAAAGAGTGGGGTATTGCTAGGGGACTCACCTGTATCATTCAAGTCATCATTCTCAGCATCTTCCTCATCACTGCATGCCTGAAACACACATAAACAGTCACCTCAGATGCCTGACAGAAAAGGCTTCTCCTTCCAAGCACAGAACACTGACATTTGCCTGCCAGCAGAGTAAGTAATACATAGCCTGAAGTCATTCAGCAATAACATCATTGCATGATGGTATCCAATGAGTGTCTTAACGGCTTTCTTTTCTCCCCAGATACTTTAGCTAGCTTATTTTGATTGGAATTTAAGTTGGACAGGGCAATGAAGGAAGTTTGGAGCAGACCTGCTCCCATAACACATACTAGGACATAACCAGGACAGAGTAAGCAGCGTGAAAACCCCTGTTAAAATCAGCAATGTCACATTTTCAGGAGTCCCTCAACAGAAGCCGCCTCATTCTCACCCCACTTGGGCACCTCAGGGATGTTTCAATACCCACCACCTGCTGAAATCAGCCCACCTGGTAGATGCTTGATACCTGGCTACCTTAAGTATGCTTGAAACACTGAAGTCCACACCTGATGCTGCTAGAGTGTTTTTGCAGTGAAATACTTTGAAGTTCTGTGAGAAATCAGACTTTCCCACATGTTGAAGTAAAACAGTGGAACAGTTTTGTAGACTCTCTTTGCTAGTTTGTATTTCGGTTAGGAAAACAACTCTCTGCTACATGCCTGAGTCTTTTGACCAGCCCCTCACGGGATGGCTGGCTCAAAGAACCAATGACCTTGTGACACATAAGACACCTTGCGAACTACTTTATAAAAACCGTAAAAAATTAATAAATATCGGCTCTGCCTGCCATTTTTCTATGGATATGATTTGTGTGGTTTTTCTACACTTCTGTGTTGCACAGCAACACACACCTTCCTGCAGATCCATGCCAGGAGACCTGCTGTGACACTCAATGTTGGTGAAAACATCTTCCTCAGGCCAGTGCAGCCTATATTCCTTTCTGTTGGCAGCTGTCACAAAATATTACCTGATTATACAGCTCTTTCAGGGATGCATAGTACTTGGACCACCAATCCAGTTCTTCCAGTTCTGGTTTTTCCTCTTCATATTCATCTTTCTTCTTTACAAGCTTATTGATAGGAATTTTCTTCAAAGGAACCTTAAGAGAAAAGAGAAAAGGATTCAGAGGGAAGAAATGACCACCCAGGACACTCATGCACCCTCCTCCTTCGAGCCTCTAGCAAAGGCTCAGCATTCAGGCAGAGCACAGGAGGTGCAAAGCTACCGGTGGCCCCAGGTTTGTTCTTTGCTACAAAAGAAGCCATTCTTAAGGCACAGGGCAGGTCTCCTTAGTCTCCCTGTGCCAGAGCCTGAGCACAGGCTACCAATGAGCAGGCAGGAGAGAGGAGTGTTTCAGTCCAGAGAAAAACCTGGTGGATGAAACATAACACTGAACTTCTGAACTTTCTTTTTTGTTTGTAACCTACAGTTTGGCTTTACAAACTTCAAAATTTGTTGGGCCCAACACATAACTCACCTTCACAAAACTAAGGGGGTGAATGCTGGAACCTGGGTCACCAGCTGCCAGTCCAATATTTACCACAGTCTGAGATGGAAGACGGTGAGATGAGACTTTCCAAGCTGAGATGAAAATAAAGAGCTTCATGTTTCCATGCATTTTTTTCTGCCCACTGCTTCCTACTTTTGGCCACAGGAAAACCCTCCCTGTAGTGTGATTGCTTTTAAAGCCTTTCATAGCAGACCCTGCAAAAAAAACTGCTGGAAATCCAAGTTCAGTACTGAGACTGGCCACCATCATCAACATGCTCGTTGATGACTCTCAGGAATTCAGAATTATGAGATATGATATCTGCTCAGAAATAATCACAGATGGATCAATATTTGGCTTCTTCATGCTTCCAGATCAGGAGTGCTGGCTGTTGCTATCGTAGAGCTATTTAGCTAAATTATTACCCAATGAATGGACCTTGACCTGACAATGTGAGAGAACCAAAAACTTTTAAATCCTTGGTCCTAGTGGACCAGCTCCCTAAAGATGGAGGTGTCACTTAGCAAATTCTTCCCTGTGAGGGTGGTGAGACCTTGGCACAGCTTGCCCAGAGAAGCTGTGGCTGCCCCATTACTGGAAATGTTCAGTGTCTAGTTGGACAGGACTTGGACTACACTGGTCTAGTGGAAGGTGGCCCTACTCATGGCAGAAGGTGGAATGAGATGATCTTTAAGCTTCCTTCCAACCCAAACCATTCTGTGATTCTATGACCTTGTGATTCCAGGGAGAGGACTTTGCTCCCTGGCTAAAAGGGAGTGGAAGAGCCAGAGATCTTTGCCACTGGCTAAGCCATCCTATTGTCTCCATGAGAACCTCTCCAAGCTTACCTTTGGGCACATCGTCTGGTTCCTCCTCCAGCTCTCTAGGAGAAAATTTCATCACATCAGACACAACATGGCTACCCACCAGCACAGTGCGCCCAAAAGCACGCTTTTCCACCACAAAGATGCTGAGGAGAGGGTGCAGGTATACCTGCTCTGGGAGCTCCTGCAAAAGAATTATGCATGGGATTCACAGGAATAAGTGTGATCAACCTTTGTTGAGCTATAAAACTATAGCAGCCCCATCAGGAGAAGCCTGTGAGCACCTTGCAGCTATGCCCAAAAAGCAAAGCCTTTCAGTGACAGGCCATGGCTAAGACAGTTCTTGGTGGGCAATTTCACAAAGGTTTTGTTCTGCAGCTGAAGCTTGTGGCCACAGGAGAGCAAAATCCTGGAGGCAGTTCCCCTCCTGCTATCTTGCCCCATGCAGTGAGGCAGTGCCTGGGTGCAGAGTAGCCACAGTGTACCCTAGCATGGCAGAATCCACCTTCCCACTCACCACATCCATGTATTTGACCAGCTCAGTGAAGTTGGGGTTCTCTTTGTAGGACACAATCACCTCTGACTCCACCTTCTTTCCAGCACATTCAATGATCACCTGGGGCTCATCCACCTCAAACAAGTTCACTCTCTTCAGGTCCCTCAGGCCCCAGAACAGGATCTGAAGCACAACATGAAGCTGCTGTTCCAAGACATGTAAGGCATGGCACTGTCCATACTGCCACCCCCCACCCACAGGACACAGTCCCCAGAAGAGGAACAGACCCACTCTCCCAGCTCAGTTGCCCAGCAGCTCTACCTGTTGAACTACTCAGATGGTTTCTCCCTCATGTCAAGCACCTCAATTTCTGGCATCTGCTCAGGCCTCACAGGCACATTTGAGCTCCAAACTGGACTCCCTCACGAAGTCCTGCCCTCCACCCAGGGGCAGTTTAAGGGGAAAGCCAGTGCAGCAGATGGCAGCGCACCTCTATGCGAAACTCTTTCAGTACTGGGCGGATGCCCTCAGGGATAATGAACCGTCCAGCACGGGGGTCTTCCAGGTAGTCGGGCTCTTTGGGCTCCACGTCCTCAGGCACTGATGGCTGAACAGGTGGAACCAGGACACAGCAAGTGATTAAAGTGATTTCTATGCCACGCCATGCCATGCCCCCTTTCCCCTTCTTCTAGTTCTGTGCTCACAGGTAGTCTCTGCAGTCTCCTTTCAGTTGAAAGCCAGATGTGGCCTCCAACTTGGAATCCTCTGGTGGGCCCTATGAAACCTCACCCACACAGCTCTCCTCAGAGCTGTGCAGCTTCCTACAAGCCTGTTACCTCCAAATAGCCACTGTAATCAAGCTCAATCAGCTCAAAAGTGGCAATGAGCTCTCCTGCTGCTTTGGTGCCTCTGTAGAAATCAAAGAACTGCAGGGCAGGTTTGGTGTATGGCTCATCGACCAGCTTCACCTGAGGTACAGCAAAGGCCTGCCCGAGGAATTCAGGGGAGCCCTGCAGGAAAGACAGGAATGAATCAAATCATCTGTTATCTTACCACCTCGAAGACCACCACTAATTCCAGCCAATCTGGGACAGTACAAGGCTACTCTTCCACTCGTGTCATCCTCTGATTTCCTCTGCTCCATCCAGAGCTAGGAACAGGGCATGTCTGCAGCAGCTCCTCTTAACTCATGATTCATCTCCATGCAGAACTTGTCAAATGACCTGGCACCATGCACCAGAGGACATCAAAGCTAGATCAGGTTTACAGTCTCTTCCAGACAGGGTTTGAGTATCTCCAAGCTCTCTCTAAACTACAGGCCCAGAATGTGATCTACCTCTGTGTAAAACTTGCTTCCTTATATCAAGATGGATTTTCTTCTTTGCCAGTTTGTGCCCATTGCTTCCCATTGGGCCCCTTGGTACCTCCATGAGAAGTCTGAACTGACCTTTTCTATCCTTTCCCACCAGGTAGCTGCAGACAGCGAAAAGACACTGGCTTTCCCTCAACATCTGTAGGCTGAATATACTCAGCTCTCCTCCTCTGTCCTGTGCTCCATCTTGGTGGTCTCCTCTGGAGTCACCCCAGTACAACAGGATTTGCCTGATACTGGAACCCCAGGAAAGCTGCTGAGTTACACAGGAGAACCTGGTACAAGTTATGTAATTAGCCTTAGAATAACAGAGGCTCCAGGGGACAGTGTGATTTTAAAGCACTAATAAAGCGAGAAAAGGGAGGACTGGAGAGGGATGATCCATGACACCTGGGGACAGAGGGGAAGGAACAGCCTTTAAGGCAATATCAGTTCCCCCAGGCTATGAGCCCTCTGCAATGTGAGCCTGCAAAGAAAGCAGACATAGTGTTTCTTCCAAAAGAAGACATCCTGGATCCAGTGAGCACTCATCAGCCCCTGATGAGTTCAGAGTATCTCTGAGTCAGAAAGTCTTAACTTCAGCCACAGTCCTCACCACTCACTGTCACCAGTGGACCAGGACCAAGCTGAGTCATGGAAACCAAATAGAGAAGTGGAAGCACTCAGACAGAGCTCCTCTCCCTTCCCTGTTCTGGAAACAACACGAGGAGGGCAGCATGGCTATACTTACAAATTTATTGTGGCTGAAAAGATTGATTATAATGATTGGGCTCTCTGTTTTCAACCCTTCTTTCTTCCCATCAATAATGACCTGGTCAAACAGAAGTAGCTCATTCCATGTAGGGCTCAATGTCTCCTCCAGCATCTGCAGACAGAGATAAAAGGCCCAAGTGTCCCACAGTCAATGGAAACAAACCACATGCAGGAAAGTGAGGAAATCTGGGCTGATTCCCTCTCACACAGCCACATGCAGCTGGTGGCTGGCAGGAGGGGAAGTGGTAAAAGTGTGGGATCAGCACTCAAAGCCAACTAGCACATGCCAATCAACCTCCGAGAGACCATGCTCAATGACTGTCAAATATTCCCTGAACGAAACCAAACTGGCCAGAGCACAGATACCTGAGTACTTGGAGATACAAAAATCCCAGGAGGACTGCCATAGTACTGGGCTTAAACATGTCAGTGAGGGCATGGTCATTTTTCTCTCCCCATGTTCCCAAGATCACAGAGGCAAGAGTTTAAGTGGTCTCACCCTGGTGGTCTGGCAATGAGTTGAAAACACCACCCTTGCAAAAGGATCTGAAAGGCCATTATCATCTGCAGGGAGGATCCCTCGAGCCTGATACAGATGGGCTCGGAGCTGGAAATAGCTGAAATCTGGTAAGAAAAGGAGAGAGGAGGTCCCCAACCAAGTCCAATCACTGCTGTTTTTCAATAACATTGTTCTGTACCCTTGGCTTCTCCCTCGGGCATGACATAACTGCTGGCTGGAGAAGAAACATCCATCCTTAGTTTTGTGCAATGCAGTCACCCGAACTCACCATTTTAATGTCCTGCACTGTAATCTCCTGTTCCCTTGGGTACTGGAGGTTTGAACAAAGCAGAGTTCTGCAGTCATGCTGGCTTTGTTTGGCATTGGAAATGCATGTGGGGAGAGCAGAGTCAGACCCATCACTTCTTAGTTTTCTTAGTTTTGCATAAGCATTGTATCACCATATGCTCCTTATTAAGACAGAGGGACATGTTTGCCTCTGTTTGAAATGGATTCAGTATAAGTGAAGTGGTCTTTCTTGGGAGTAGAAATAAACAATCTTTCATATGAGGCCAAAAAAATGCCTGAAGGAGAAGGCCAGCCAGATAGGAGTGGGCACATCCTGTGAGCAATAGCTACTATTTCTAGGGAATGTGGTTCTCAGGCTCAGTACATCTCAAAAGGTTTAGCCAAGCCAGACAAACTCAGTGGGCTCCTCAGACACCTCTGGGAAGTGCATGGCATGTGACATGAAATGTGCAGTGTTCTGCTATGAGCATCTGCTGCAGTGAAACACCACCAAGCCTCATCAGAGGGGCATACCTCATGCCCACTGCTAATTTGGCAGCATGTTCAGTGCCTACAAAATACCCATCCTATCAGCTGCTTTAGCTGTGAATGTGCAAATACATCCTTAGACACTGGATCAGGTCCTAATTCTCAGACATATTATCATTCTCAGATCACAGTGTGGCCTGGAGGTGAAGGGCTCCAGGGGGACAATGCATCATCACAGACACTAACCCATGGATGGAACCTCTCACCTCCCTGCTCTCCTGCTTATATGCAGAACTGGCATCTGCACTCACCATCCCTGCGGAGCTGGCTGGGAGGGCTGTATGCTGAGAGCTGGGCTATCTCTGGCTCAGTCTCAGAAAGGAACTCCTCAGGCAGCTCTGCCAAACAGTTTTTCATGTATTTGGTTACCCCAAGCCACATGTAGATTTCCAGTTTGGCAAAGATCTCACCAGTGTGTAAGCCAGGGACCTGAAAGCACAGAAGGTTTAGCAGGTTTCATATCTCAGACCAAGATAATCACCATCAGCCTGGGACTGACCAAAAAGCACAGGAGAGAGAGCATCACATCGGCAGAGGCAAAAGGGAGTGGTGGAGTGAGAGCTGTGTTTCCTCGTGAACTCCAGGATTTCAGGAAGAAGGGCTGAAAGCCAGGAGGGGGAAAGAGCATGAAGCAAGCAAGAGCACACAGTTTTGGTATAAACCCTACCTTCATAAAGACAGTCTGGATCTTTGCACAGTCTTTGCCTTTCTCCTCTTCAACTACTGAGTAGAGGATGTTCTGTGCAGGAATTCTGGCATATGCCACACGCCTGTTGTTGCTGAGCATCCAGATGAGTACATCAGGGAGAGTGCACTGGGGCTGGAGGGAGGGAAGGGAGGAACATCACAGCAGAGGAACAGCATGCGTCATCCTCCTTCTATTGACATGGTGAAAGCTTCATCTTCTCACAGGAGGGACTCTGGCTGCATGGTGGTTTAGAGATCCAGAAGCAAATAAAGGACCTAACATTGGCCACATGCTTCTGGAAATCATCCCTGCAATATGGCTCTGCAAGTGTTGTGGTTTAACCCCGGCTGGCAACTGAGCCCCATACAGCCCCTTGCTCACTGTGTCTCTCAGTGCAATGGGAAAGAGGATTCAAAAAGTAAAAGTGAAAGAAGTCATGGACTGACAAAAAACCAGTTTAATAGGGAAAGAAAAAGCTGCACACACAAGCAAAGCAAACCAAAGAATTCATTCCCCTCTTCCTGTGGACAGGCAGGTCTTCAACCATCCCCAGAACAGCAGGGCTCCATCACAGAAACGGTGACTTGGGAAGACAAATTCCATCACTACAATTGTACATCACTCTACCTTCACACAGCCAAAGTTGTGAAAATTATTTGACTTCACTTGGTGAAAGACTTCTCCAAACTTAAACAGCATCTGTCCACCTAATGTCAGTAAATATGGCATTCTGTAGTGTTGTTTACACTACAACAACACACTGCCGTTTTCAGTTACTTAAAATACAAACAATGAAATTCTGAACTTGGAGAGTCTCTGCTATGGATGAGAGTTTCTGCAAGTTTGAATCTGCAGAAAGCATCTAGGGTCAGTCCCTGGTGGAAGTGCAGGCAGCACAGGCAAGATTGTTTTCCCAGGCAAAATTGTCTGCTGCAGACAAGGCCTTGGGCTGGCGGGGCAGAGAGGACCAGGAGGCCTGGAGCTGGCCCAGCTCTGCCTCCTACGCACTGCAGAGTTGCTTGGACCCCTGCTCTACCACGAGCAGCCCTGCAAAGCTGCCTGGCCTCATCCCTCCTTAGAACTATCACAGGAAATATGGTAACTTCCAGTAGCTGGAACTTGCAATTTCACATAGTAAGGAAAAACAACAGAGGAAAAGCTTCAGCTCAGACTGGTGAGAGCCCCAGCCCACAGCTCAGTATTCTCTCCTTGCCTATCCTCTCCAGCTCCGTAAAGGGGTTCCCTAGGAGCCACTGTACCTCTTTAGCCACAAAGCGTATCTTTGCCAGGATCCTCCTTGTCTCCTTAACCTTCTCCTTGACATTGTCTCGAGTCAGGCGCCGCCTCACACGGAGCCCTTGTTTTGCATACAGGATCTGAACAGAAAGCACAGCTGTCACACAACCAGCCATACCCCACTGCCACCCCACATGGAAGGGTCTGCAGGGAGCTTAGTGTGTGCTGTTGCACCCTGAACTCCACCATGGCTCACTGCCCAGTTGCTGAGAGCAAATCTCCATGAACCTGTCACAAGCCATTTAGCAAAGGGTGCCAAGAACTGGAGACTCCAGTAACTCATCAGCCTGGTCAACCTCATCATCTGGTAACAGAAGTCCATGAGCTTTAAAATCATTTAGGGCAGAAAGATGTCTAAGGAATAAACATTTCAGAAGCTGGTGGTCTAAGGCTCCAGATAGTGCCTGTGGGAGACTTTGGCCAAGGAGCAACTTGGAGCCACAGAATATTGGGAATATGAAGATGTTGAAAGCTGCAACACAGGGCTTGGCTTTCACCACCATGATTACACATTGGAGATAGCGTACACATCTGAGGAGAGACTTTGGGTTGAACCAAAACTAATGATGAAATCTAGAAGGAATTCAGGGTGTAGACCCACTATGTACTGACAAGGCCAGAAAACTCATCTCTTGGGGGCTTCTCTCTTTCAGAGTGTCTCAGACTTAGCAGAGCATCTTCACCATAGCTCAGGTGATGACGCACAAGGAAGCAGAGGGAAGGGAACTGGGACCCAGACATGCCTAAATTTTGTTTTCTGCTGCTGTCATTGCATTTTGGTCAGCCTTTCAAAGTTTTGTAGTCGTACAGGGACTATAACTACAGCTGTGCTCTGACAGAGGGTATGTAATTGGGCTCTCATTCAGCTAGCTGGTCTTGTGTGCAAGGCGATAAATGCCCAAATGTTGCCCTTCCTGAGAACAGACAGATAAATGTCTGTTAGAGATCTGCTTGATATGTACCCAGCCAAGGAGCCGAGTTTTCAGGAGCAGTGGATCTCAGTGAGCCACGGCAAAACTGCCTGCAGGAGTACCAAAAGGCCTCCAGCAACCTACTGGGCAGCAATATGCACATGCTCAACCACATATGCCCCAGAAGAGATGAAGGAAGGCATCAGCACAAAACTGTGGGCAGCCACAACCAGACCCTGTCTCTGTTCCCTGTGCCAAAAGTTGTACTGCTCTGAGCAGGAGTTGGGAGATGCTGTAGTAAAAGCCTATGACTGATACCATGAGTCTTAGCTCCAGGTTTACTTCTTAGCATCAGTTCCTGCTGGTCCTCCAGAAGCATCCCCCAGAGCAGGGATTGCACAGGCTCCCAACAACCACCACCAAGCCCGACAACTTACAATGTTGCGCATCAGGTATTTTGTCCGACACCTGTCCAGGTTATTTGGATGAACCATTGTTTTTCTCTCTGCGCTGAGTGAATATTGCCTGCAATGAGAAAAGCAGCACAGACCCTGTATCCTCTGCACCCAGCAGGTTGAGCACAGCTCACAGCAGGGACACAAGCTCCACATCCCTGGTACCAATCGAGATGCATCAGGAGTCTCCTTTTCTGCAATGCCCTCTCTTCTGCAAGCTTGTTGGTTCAGAAGGTACACTGGGGATGCTCAGCAACTGAGGCTCCCATTCTACTGTTGCATAAGTGCATATCAGCCCCCACAGGCCAGTCATGGGGATTGAAACACTGGTCTTTTGACTGCATGACTGAAAAGAGTTAAGGAAATGTCCTTTGCATTTAGGAAACACACAGGGGTCCAGGAACACTGAGGCTGCTATCTATGACCCCTTTGATTCTCAAAACAGGACTGGAGTCTCCTCTCCAAGCTTGAAGAGCTACAGGGTCCTTTTCCCAAGTCATCCTCATTTCATTCTGCTCATCCACCTCAAAAGGACAAGAGAGAAAGCTGCACACAGCCCAGGCAGAATATGATACGACCTCCTAACCTGAAAACAAGAAACTTCAGAAAATCAGGGACATGCTAACCTGCATCCAGCTACAAATTCCTCCAGCACCTCTCTGAGCCGCTCTTCTGCTTTAGCCTTTGGTCTTCTCAAGAGCTTCTCCACATCATCCAATCCCTGATCCTGTAGCAAAATCACAGTATTCACAAAGCTTACACCTGGCTGAGGGGTCAGAGTAAAACCTTGCAAGGATGCATTTGCCATAAATGGTTTATGCCTTTCTGCAGAGCTGGGATTCATGAGTGCTGCAGATCAGCACTATGATGCCAGGAGCTCTCCAGAGCCTGAGGATAACCTTAACATTTGTTGTTTCAACACCTTGTGCCTCAGCCCTCAAGCAGCTGCTGACACACACTGTAGCAACCTCTGCTTTCATATTTTCAAGCCCAAAAGGGAAGTTCCTGGGAAGAGACTGCATCCCCTTCATGACAACCCGAGAGTCTGGCTGCCGAATCATCTGCCCAGGGCTTACACAACTCAGGACTGGCAGCAGAGGAACTTGTTGTCACAGACATCATATCACATCAGTCACTCCTCCAGGAACCACCACCAGGCAGTTGCACAGCTTGAGTCCATGTGCCCTACCCCACCTCTCTAAAGGGCAGGTGGGACTAAATCCTGTGAGAGACATAGACTTGCATGGGTAGTGAGGATGGCAAACATCTCATACAGCAACTGCACGTGCAACAAGGAAAGCACACCAGGAAGGAGCATGCCACAGACAAACACCCTGAACACAGTACCAGGCGCTCTGCCAGTTTGACAATCCAGTTGGAAATGCAGAGTCTCCAGGTGTGATCCTCCCAGTAGCTCCATACATACACGCAGGGTTTTTCATGCGTCATGGGCAGGCAGCTGTATGACCTTAGGGCAGCAAGCAGAGGAGGTTATGGCTACTGCTACAGGAAGCATATGCTACATCATAACACATGCGCTTGCACACCCAGCAAGGGAGCAGAGGCTGAACTCTGTCTCCTTTACAGGAAATCATTTGGCTGTTTTGGGCTTTGCAACATGGACATGCGTGCAAGCTGCTGGATCTGCCTTTTGCCATCCCAAACTAGCACACAAGGTTTCTAGTAGAGACAGCAGCACATGCTCAGATGAATGAGGCTGACAGGAGCATGGAATGCTGCCAAGATTTCTCACTGCTATGGGACTAAGTAATAGCAGGCAAAAGCCTCACAATGCAAAGACCAATACATTGCAGGGCCTGTGGGTCAAACTAAGCAGCATTCCCAGAGCAAACACATCATCAGAAGAGCTTGTGTATGTGTCTTGCCTGCTCAACATAGGACAGAATATGCCAAGAGTACTCCTCTCCTTCTTCCTCACTGGAAACAAGCCCTTAGGGTGCTGCTTGTGAAGCAGAAAAGGAATGACTGTTATTGACAGGTGTCAGTTTCCTTGGGACCCTGTCCTTGGCCATCTGCACACATCAAGCAGACAGCAAAGGACTTGTAGAGCTAGCAGGAAATCCTAGACAGCAAGGCCGTGGCAAAGCTGCAAGGTTGCAAAGAAGAGAAACCTGTGACGCATTGCTGAGCAGACCACTAATACCATCTGGAACAACCAACCTGGGAAGTTGTGACAGCTCCAGGAAAGGTGGGATAGAAAGACATAGAAGACTTACTTGTCATGCTCCATGAGCTCTGGTCTCTGGCTCTTTGTCACTGATTTGTTCAGTGCTGCTAAAGCTGGAGTCAGGATTTCAGCATCCACCTCACCACCTGAACCAGCATCCAGTAAAGGTTGCCTTTCTTCTTTCACTTCTCCCTTTTCCACTTTTTGCCATCCTTTGGTCACAACCTCTTCAGATTTGCCATAGTTTCCTTGAAGGTAAGCATTAGATGATAAACAGGTAAGTGGGATCAGGTTTTTTTAGAAAAGAAAGTTCTCTAGCTGGCAAAACCAGAGTGCAGTCTTCCTGCCAAGAGAAGCACAGGGATATTGACTGCTTTGGGAACTAGCAGTTCAGCAGTGTTCAGCCATCACATGGACAAACAGGAGGTCCAAGAGGGAGCTGGGCAATTGCAAGGAGGTCCTCATGTATGCCTTCTCCAGTTCTGCCAGCTCCACCAAGTGCCTGCTGACTACCATCTGCATCCCTACACTGGGGCCAGCATCAGCTCCTCAGGTAGTATATCAGCATCAAGCATCTCCACCCGTCCAGCTTAGCAGGTGGGGGCTTTGACCCACTCTCTGACCATTGTTTCCCCATCACTTCTTGTCACATCCCCTCAGTGCCATGTGGCCAACCCCAGTATCCCAGTTTCCGTTTCTTGCTACCAAACCCTTCTACTTCTTTATATCCCCACTTACTAGAAGAGTTTCCCCAAATTTTCCCAAAATGGGTAATTCATACATATGGTGCAAATCTCCAATCCCATAGAAGAGATCCAGGCTTTTCAGGTAAGTAAAGCACTGTGCACACTCCCTGGACTCATTCCCCATTCTCCTTCCCAGGTACCAGAGCTGACTTGATAGGGCAGTGTCAAGAACTGACTTAGCTGTCAGAGGGATTCACACTGTTCCCATGATTTCTGGACTTGGGGAATACCCACCTATAGAGACTTCAAAGCTGACAGGTTTCGAGCTGAGAGAGGAGTCCATCATAGTGGCTTCAAAGAAGGCAGCAAAGAGGAGGAATTCATCCTTTCTCCCCAACACATTCTGAGCAAGGAGACAGAAATCAGCCTGAGAGCCTTGTGTGCCAAAACACAGCCTGAGCATCAAGGCATGACTGATGCCTGCCAGCCCTGCCACAGGACCTCAGCAGGATGCTGCTGAAATCACCACTGGGCTGACAGAGGCAGGACAAGATTTCTTGGAAGTCCTGAGGTGTTGGTAAAGAGCCATAGCTTTGGGTGATGCTTGTGTGAAGCCACTGAGCAGGTTGTAGGCTAAGGGATGGCTATTGTACCAACACAGCTGCCTCCCGCCTTGCCTCTTTCCCATCACAACTGGTCATGCCAAAGACTGGCATGGATCAGCCATGTCAGCACTGCAGAACTCACCTCAGGGAGTGGATGAAGCTCTTCCACCTCCACAGTGACCTCCCTGGGCTGCTCAGACTCCTGAGAGCTCCCAGCTTCCCCCTCTCCCTGCAGCTGGCTCTGTTCTTTAGTTTTCTCCTTGGATTTTTTACTTTTCTTCTTCAGCTTCAGTTTGCTCAGGGCACCTCTTGTCCTATCCCCAAGCTTCCTCTCTGCTGTGCTGGGGCTGCTGAAGATATCCACTGTGATGGCCATGAGGATGCGCCCACGGTAGAAGATGCCCTCACCCATGCCTTCATTGAGGTCTTTGTGGACGTCCCGCAGAGCCGAATTCTGGGGGGAGCCATACAGGTTCACCCAGGCTGGGCCAAATGTGGGGTTAAAGCCTGCAGAAACAGGGACAGGGTCTCATTATGCTCCAGGGTGCTGCTGCAGAGAGACCTTCCACAAGAGGACAGCCCAGGACACCAGAATGTCAGTGTGCTTCAGCCACTCCTGCTCCCACCCCCAGGAGACCACCATGCTGAGCAGAAAGTGCATGGCATGGGGCTGCCCAGGACATCCTGCCCTGGGGCAGCCATGCCAAGCCTCACCATTCCTGTCAGGGTCCGAGATCTCCTGCAGGTCAATGTAATGTGTGGCAATGGCCACATCACCGACATTGGCATCATCCAGCACCTGGACTTTTATCTTCCTGGACAGAGGTGGGAACATCTCAATGAAACTGATCTGCTCATTCCACTCGGGCTCTGTGGTGTTGGTCTCCACTGATGTTTCCCCCTGGGAAGGAGAAGGTGTGAAAGCCACATAGTTCCAGCTAGTGCCCAGAAAAAGGGATGCCTCAGAGCTTGTCTGGGAATGGCATGTACTCTACCAGACGGTGCTGGGCAGGCTCTGGGGGTGGCAGCGTCTCTGCTCCTATTCCCCCTCCTGCACTTCCTCTCTGTTTCATTAATGAGGGGCTGTTCCAGGCGCACAAGGCTGCCCAGGGATTGATTCTCGTATTAATGGATATTACGGGACCAGAAACCCTTGTGTGCAAAAACTGGGCCATTATCTCAGTAAACTCTCTCAAAGGTCTCAGGCTGAGCCCAGCTTGACACAGAAAAAGGACTCCTGTCCTACTCCAGGATTTATTTGACCCTGTCCCTATGTTTAAGGATATGAATCTCTGCCTGCAAAGACAGCAGTTCAGCCAGCAGCTGTGCCCAGGGCTGGGGCTGTCCCATGAGCAACTCTCTGTAGAGACAAAAGTCAAGAAAAGCTTTCTCACCCAGATATCACACAACCATGGCCACACAGCTCAGGCCATTGCTAAAGACAGCAAGAACTGGGCTCTCCCAGGCTGTTTTCAGTGAGACTGCTGTGCCCCATGGAGGCTCCTGGCACCATGAGCCCATCACATGCTGCTACACAGCCAAAGGAGATTCAGCCTGTCCCAACAGTTTCCCCCCAAACTTACCTGCTGCCCACAGAATGAGACCTGCACATATGGGTCGATAAAGACTTTTCTCTCCCCTATGATCTTGGAGATACCACCCATGATGCCTGCGGTCATGCTGGGCAGGCCCTCAGCACGATACAGTTTGATGCAGATCCTGCCCCAGGGTCTCTCTGCAGGGACTCTCCTAGGCAGCAGCAGGTTCCTGAAAAACAAATTCATGTTCTGCCTCTCTCCTGGAGTCCACGGAACACAGTGCTCGGAAATTCACTGACTGGCAGGAAGATTGGATCCTGCCTCACCACAGATCTTTTTCACTGGGTCTTTGCCCATTAGAAGAGGGGAAAACAGGGCAAAAAAAGGTAGTGTGAAGAGAGACATGGCAGGGTTCCCCAGGGCCATGCAAGATCCCACTGCACCTACTTTTCAATGTCCTCATCCTGGTTCCTGGAATAGGTGGGAAGGAAGCCCACAGTATCCCCACGTGCAGAGACAGAGATGTTGCACTTCACAAAGCCTTTCACGCCTGCCTGGGTGTCCGTGGGGTCACTGATAACTGCCCACTTCTGGAAAAATCTGTGATCTGAGAGGGAAGAGGAGGAGTTCCCTAGGGAGTAGGCCAGGTTACCATTTCACATCCAACTCTGTCCGCACAAAGACTGCCCTGACCCTGCCTCTGAAGGTGCAGGAGGTGTCATCTGCCTTCAGACAGCTGGGAGGAGAAGCGAGCTTGGGTCCCCATGCAAACTAAGTGCTTTAAAGCCAGGGCCCTGTCCAGACCCATCAGAGCATGAAGGAAACACCATTTACAGACAGAGCCAGGGTCAGGCACAGGTACACAGTGCATTCCCTCATACCTGGCTGGCTGTACACTGTCTCAACATCCATCTTGAATGTTCCTATGCAAGTTCCCAGAAATGGTATCTTCTTTGAGTGAAAAACCTGCAGACAGCACAAGTCCCCCTGAGCACCATGAGGTGTGGGCAGCCAGGTGATACATCCAGCTATCTCTGAGGAACACAAGGCTGCCAAGAGCTTGTTCCAAAGCCTAGCTGAGGCAGTGGATGCAAGCTCCTTATGCAGATTGTGTTAGCCCTGGAACAAACCTGCCCAGCTACTCCCACAAAGCCCAGCAGCCCATAGCCCTCAGCCAAACCTAGACCTAGGCATTCATGCGCAAACAATTCAGTTTCTGCAGTCCCAGATAAGCCACATCCCTACAATGGACCTAGGACAGATCTGTTTTCTGCTGGGTTAGGGCAGAGCCATGACCTCACCAGGCTAGTGTCTCTCCCAAAACCCAAGTTTTGCTCAGTGCTTGCTGAACTCACACCATCAGAAGAGACGTGCAGCCTTTCATAGGGCAAGTGCTGGAGACCACTTGGCAAAGGATATGCTGGCTGGGTTTAACTATCCTCAGAACATCCCCATGTCTTGGGGAAACCCTTGTGCTTTGGGCCAAGGGATTTTCATCCTCACTGCCTGCCTGGGCTTTTCTGCCGCACAAATAATTTCTGAGCTCTCCTCACACCAGTCACTTACCTTCAGGACCTGCAGGATGAGGCTCTAGGGTAAGGGGCAGTGGGGAATTGCTGCCAAAACAGCAGGGCAACAAGGCAGCAGGCAAGAAGGTGCCCCAGAGGCCCCACTTCAGTCGCAGGGTGAAGAAAAACCCTGACCTGGAGGAGGTGGGAAGGCAGACTGCCCAGTGCTGGCTCAGAGCAGGGCTACGTCTCCACCCCAGTGCAGCCACAACAAGGCCCTGTGGCTCTCTGTGGGCAGGTGTTTCTGGCTGGAATACATCAATGGTATTGGTACCCTTGCTTTGCCCATCCCTCCCAGTGTCTACTCACAGAAGCATTGGGTTGTACCATTAACCAGTGTCAGATGAAGAGGAAGACATACATACCGAGATCTCTATGAGTCTGTGGAATAAAGTGTCCCTTGGCTCATAGAAGTCAAAGAAAAAATACTGAAAGAGAAGAGTAAGACAGCTGAGCCCCAGGCTCCCAGGCATCCCTTGCAAGGACGGTCCCAGGCACTTGGGACACCAGTGGGGCAAGGACAGACCTTCTGTCCATGTCACATACTTCATTGTAGAAGGGGCAGTTTGTTGACTTCTGCGTTGCCGTGTGCCTCTTTTCCTCTCCAACCTTGACTACAACAAAGGGATTGATGTTCACCCCCACCAGCTTCTGGGCTTCAATTACATTAATCCCAACCTGAGAAAATGTGGGAGAAAATCAGCACTCTTGTTGTTTACATCTTTGTCCTGAGATTTTTTCAACAATACCAGTATGCACAGGGCACTCTCAATGCAGAGGTGGATGCCTAGGGCAGACAAAAGCATGGCTGCTGAAATCTGCTACAGCCAGAACAGACCAAAGTGGTATTTGAGATACTTGTTTCTTTCAGACAAGCATGGAAATAACGTGTTAGAGCCCCAGTACTTTCGACAAGAGCAGACCTTGCCAGCAGCACTAGAACCCTCAGTTCCTGATCCCAAGGGGTTGCAAACCCACTGCTCCCACATGGCAGGGAGATACTCCTCTTTGAATCCTACTGAGATGGACACCATTGAAAAGACTGGAATGCAGCTGTCTCATTTACTGCAACTGCTCATGAGTCTAAGATATGCAAGAAATGTTCTCACATTTCCTCTGAGTACAAGTAAGCCATTGTTAAGGTACAGAATAATCACTTCAAGAAAACGATGGTAGGAAATTCAACCCTCACAAAAGCTTCCTGCTTGGCTGATAGGACCAAATGTGAGTCCAGATTTACTTAGAACCAGGGAAGGATTTAAATCCATAGCCAGGCTGGGAGACCTGCCATGAAATCAATTTAGCCTGATGTCAGATAATCAGCCAGAGCCACAGCTTCCTTCCTACCAGCCTCCCAGCATGTCCAAACAAGCCCCCATATAGCCCTCCAACCCTGGTCGTGTCCCACAGCTGTCCCTAAGAAAGAGAGAGAGGGCTGGGAAAGCTGGCAGGCACCAGCCCTGCCTGGTTACTCTCTGAAGCTCTGCTCAGGCAGTGTCTTGCAACTGTACATGTAGCTGGTTCACTTCTCCTGTTTATCCATAGCTAACTACATGGGCTCACTGATACTGGGGCCAGCACTCATGGATGCAATCCATTCAGGGAACCTTACATCTTATCCAGGGAAGTCACACAAAATATGATGGTGTTCATGTTAGAGGCCTCGATGGAATATGTGGCAATTGGAAAAGCCCAGGCCCACAGCAAGGCGGTAAGGGACTGGCTGCAGGGCCAGAGGCAGCTGCAGGAACATGCACCCAATGCTGCAGTACCTGGAAGCTCTGCGGGGTTGGGGTGGCAAAGAGGTCCCGCGCAGAGCAGAGTCTGGAGCGGCTGCACAGAAAAAAAAGCCCAGGTGAGCAGGTGTCTTTGTCAACATGGACCTGAGTAAGTCCTCATCAAGGAAAATAACAGAAAACCTGGCAAATAATGGCCCATTGCCCTGGGAATGAGCAAATCCCCAACACACCTGGTCTAGGGCCATTAGAGATGGAAGCTTTCTGACATTTTGCCAAAGCAGACTGCCATGAGCTGCAGGAATTCTCCATAAGCTGCAGCACTTTCTACCCCAGGACCCAAGCACGGGCAAGAGAGAAGAGCAGGCCATACCTCTTCACAGGGCTGAAGATGATGCCTGAGGCCTCAATCTCAGATGTATCATAGAAATCTTCCTCTTCTTCCTCTTCTTCCTCAGTCTCCAGACCTTTTGCCAGCTTCCTGCCTAATGCAGCAGCCTTCTTGTCCAGTGCCTTCACTCTCAGCCCCTCAGCAGTCCTGCAAGCCCCACCCCTGCCATGCCATGAGCCATACATCAGCCCTGACAGTTGGGCTGTGCCCACCCAGGAGGGTGAGCCAAGACATTCAAGTAGGGCTACTTACTCCAGCTGCTCAAATCCAGGATTGCGAATGATTAACTCTGAACTGTAAAAACAAAAGATGCTGTGCTGCAAAGACCAGTGTGCTGTGGCTGTTCCCTGGTGCATTTAAGTAACAGTGGCCCAGCCATGGTCCTGCTTGTTTCTTGGCAGGGACACCAGCACTTTTCTCCTAGGCTTATCCACTGTCCACCCCAAGTGTCTGCTGTTTTCCCTCTAGTGTTCCACAAGAGACACTCTGCAGGCCTTGCTGCTGCCTGTCATCCTGTCTGCCCAGAAACCCACAAATCCCCTGGCTTTGGGCACCCCCAGCTTGCAGGGTGCTTGGAGTTGCTGGAGGCCAAAGCCATGCTCTCTGCAACTTTGCAACCACAAGCCAGGCAGGCAGCAGAAATGCTCTCAAGGCTCTCCCAGGACTCCCAGCACCTACAGTGGATCATTGCAGTCAAAGGCTCGTGATGACAAGGTATTTCTGTCCAAGAGCCCTGCTCCCTTATTGCTGCTGTAGAGTTGAGATGCATCACCCTGGCCAGAGGTGCACACTAAATGAGGCTGGATTGCATCTCAAAGGCAGCTGTACAAACTGCCTGGAAATTTGCTCTTCCTAGGATTTCCATACCTGTCTTTCATAGGATAGACAAAATCCTCTTCAACCCAGCTCCCCGCTGAGCCATCTGGAGGTTGGTAGCGCAAATCCAACTCAAGGTAGATCTACAAGCAGAAAGTGAAGTGGCTTGAGAGCTTGGCAGCCACGAACACTGTCAGAAATGTCACAAAAAAGAGAAATGGGTGGGGGGGCCATGGAAGAAAAAAAGAAGTGAGAAGAAAGGTGGCCACATCCCCACAAGAAGCCTATTTATACCAGACTCCCCTTGTCTGCCTCCATCAACAAGCTAGACAAAATAAAACTCCCTCCTCTGCAGCTTTCCAAAATCCAGGATTCATTGAACAGAAGCTGGCTTAAGTTTACAAATCTGCCATAAAGAGGCCCCAAGTGTCACCTTGAAGCATTTTTGACACGGGAAACTGGGGACAGCCCTGCAAACTGACATGCAGGATTTGGGGCGGTCTCTCTAGGAAACACACAAGACAGCTGGCAGAGCATCCCTAGGCAGGACAGCTTGGATTAAAAGGCTGGAGAAGCCATCAGCACACTGAGAGCCTGCATCACAAGAGACATGGAAGGACAGTCAGAGAAGTACAGAGCACGCTGGGTATTGGCACAGCCAGCACAGGTATGAACACCCTTGGTCTCCAGGTGGCCAGCCTGATCTCAAACCAACACAAAGAATTTCCCCTCAGAGGCCAAAATCACTAGCATGGAGGAGATCACTCCTTAGTAGGCAGGGGATATACAAGCTGGGTTCAGAGCTCAATCCCTGGGAAACACACATTTCTGGGAAAATAAATGCAGCCCAATAAAGCAGCAGTGATCAGGAAAGGCAGCAGCAAAGACCGGAGGGTGAAGAATCCTGAGATGAAGCTGAATAAAAAGCCAAGGCTCTAAAAACTCCTTCAAACCACCAGGAGAAAAAGGTGCACAAATAACTCAAGTCCCAGAGAAGAACAGGACTTGGACTAGCAGGAAGTCCAGTGGCTTTATTCCCACTTTATAAAGGAGTAGCCTCTCTCTTGGGGTCATGTCTCTACCAAGCTGAGCTGAGAGGGTCCCAGGCTGCTCTTGGATGGGCAGTCTTGCCTGTCCTATTTCTGTCCCCTGCAGCTGTTGTGCAGCCAGGGTTGCACAATCCAAAACTAATCTGGCAAAACTGAATGGGGTTGGATTTTGGTTGAAGCAGCTCATCAGCACAAATGTGGCTGTTACCACAAGGAAAGAGGCACCCAGGGGCAAAGGGCTGGGCCACAGGGTAGCTCTGACCTTACACAGTGGGGTCCCTTCAAAGCAGCACCAGCACCAAGGAGTGAGTCTAATCCCTGTCTCTTTAATGGCACGAACATTTATCCAGTGAGCTGCATAGGCTAAAAATCATCCTGGAAATGCTCAATTTCTACCTGGACCTGCTCCGTGATCCAGTAGTCCAACAACACAAGAAACCTGTGCCTGTGCCACTCAGGCTGGTGCTCTGGTGGCCACAGAGCTGCATTCCATGTGCCACCACATGGTTTAGTCATACAGCCTTTTTGAAGAACAAGCAGAGATGCAGCACCTTGCAGGACTGCTGCCTCCACCTCTGCTCTTCCTACCTTGCCAACTGCCTTGGCACACAGCTCTGGCAGTCTGGAACCTGCTGAGCTGTGCTTGCACACCAAGCTGGCAGGAAACAGCTCATTTTAGGATAGTGTTCATCTTCTACAAGCACAAAGGACCCACTGAGCCTCAATGCCAGGGCAGGAGGAGAACAGGACCCACAGAGCAGAGCAGAGGGGCAGTCGGGTGTCAGAGCAGCTCGTGCTGTCCCAGACACTCGTTAAACCATCCAGTTAGTGCTAGTGTCTAACCCAAAAGCTTGCTGGGGGTCCAAAGGCACCCTGCCACCTTCCACCCCACTCTGTCACTGCAGCAGCCTGTACACATGCACTGTGTGGTGCATGAAGCACATGAGATGCCACTTCGTACATCCATTGCCTGGACTTGAGAAGGTTTTACGAAGCCTTCCTCTGCTCATTCAGGCCCTTGGCAGGTCTCCAGGACCCCCAGCCCACCCCATGCATTTGTAGATGCTCCTAGAAACCTGTTAGTGGATGTGAAGCATCTGCATCCCTGTGCAGAGATGGCACAAATGCCACAGTGCTTCCCAGCTCAAACAGCACTTTGGATTCCCCCCACAGTCCACCTGGGGAGTACTCCATGAGGTTTCCCACAAAGCTTTACTGATTACTGATAGCTGGGCTGTCCGTGGAGGACTTACACCAGTGACTCTGTTGTTCTTGTCCACAAGGGACTCCCGCAGGATTAGCCTTCCACATGTCATCAGGTGCTGAAGGCTGAGGACAAGGGTACCAAGGAGTCTGGAACAAAAAGAGAGACTACAACAATACTGTACATATCATCAGCACCTGCATCCTGGGGAGTACTGGGATCTCCACTCTCCTGCTCATAGCCCCTCCAAGCTGCCCTGAAGTGCAGCCTGGCAGCTGAGACTGACCCTGCAGCAGGTCCTGCCTCCACCCTAGTCATGCCCAGGCTTGCAAGTGAGCTGCCATTGATGGTTAAAGGCTTCTGCAGATCCAGATTCATAGAGAGCAAAGGAGATTTCCCCTTCAGCAGCTGGGCTTCACAGGACCCAGTCTGTGTCTGGGCACCCAGCAGAGCTGGGGTCACTCTTCCCAGATAAAACTGGAAAACAGAGGCTTTACACAAGGAAATACAGAAATAAGACCTAAAGCTATGACCACAGGAATGTCTGCAGCAAGTCAGGCTAAAATTTACCTACTCCAAAGGGGCTTCTCCCTGGAGAAGGGTCATCTGGCTCCCTGCAAGTGGCAGTAAGGCATGCAGGATGGCATTTGCCACTTCTAACCCCAGCTTGTGTGACACTGTCTGCATCCATGCGTACATGGGCCTCCATCTCCTTGTGGCATCTCTGCTGGCAGCCAGGCTAAGCCCTGTATGAAGCAGAGCTTCCCAATGCCAGCTGGGAACCACCACTGGAAGAGATGACTGCCCACCCAGGACTCAGACAAGAGGAATTGCTCCTCACACATCTCAATTTCAGCTGTGAGCTGTTGATCTCTTGTATTCCTTCTCATGTCCCTTTTCTCTGAGATACAGAGAGAAACAACTTCCAACAGAGAGACAACTGTCCAACTTCCTACCCCCAAGGAAGGGGTCTCTCTGCTCATCCCCCTCCTTTCCAGCTTTGCCAGCTTGATGCTGCTGCCACAGAAAGGATACACACACAGAAGTCCAGAGACCACAGATACAGCATTATTACAAATTTTTCTCTTCTGTCCTTCCACACTCCCTTTCTATTTAATTTTGACCATCCCAGTGCACAGACCAACTGCTTTTGAACTGTACTGTCTGTCACCTGCCATTACACTGCTCCCCAGCAGTGGAGGTATGTGGATATAGTGTCAGTCCACTCATTTCCCACTGGACTCCTTTGCTCCAGTCAGGTCCTACTGTTTTGTTACTGTTATCTCTTTATCCTGTAGCAGTTTCTATTGACATTTCAGTCAGAGACAATTCCTCTGATCCAGCTCCCATAAGAAAAGCATCCAGGAAATAGTGACACAACATTCTGCCACACTTTCTGCTCTGTTTTTATCTGTGTCTCGCATGTGTTGTGCTCATCTGTTTCCTCCATGCCCTCTCTGACATTTTTTAAAAGGTTTGCATTATTAGCTGGATGCATTTTCCTTCAGTTCTAAAAATTTGCTTATCAGAGCTGGCACCTCTCCCTGCATCCTCATGTTTCACACACCCTGAAGGACATGCCTCTTCTGCCTTTCTTGCTCCACCACCACTACTCAATCTATCATCTCTGTTCTTGGGTTTCCCTGCAGTGTTTTACAACTCTTGGAATAGCCACTGCGTTCCCAGTGTTGTGTCTGTGCCACCTAGAAGCATTTTAAATTCTGGCTGATCTTTGAAATTGCTGTCTTATTAAAGGTTAAACCATAACACAATGGATTCAGGGCTTTTCTACACTGTCAGATATGTTAAATTTGGGTGCAGCATGGTCACGGTCACCACAAGGATGGTTCAGAGTGAGAGCAGGCCCCCCCATCTGCAGCAAGATCTGCCCTTGTAGGTCTTGTTTAACCTTTGTCCCAGCTAAGAGTCTGATCTGGATCCTTATGCAGTCCCTGTTACTGCTGGCACAACTAAATCATTCCTCTTATTTAACTTAATATATACAGCCCTGCTGCCCCACCAGAACAACCAGCTCCATCCTTCCTCTATAACTGGCATCCTGCTCATCTTCCTTCCATCAAATTTTCAATAAACATTTTCTCTTCCCAGTAGACAATGTAAATACCAGTAGGTCTCCTCCCCCACCACTACTGGTCACCCCAACAATCAAAGAACCCACCTGTTACTGAAAACCTTGCTGCAGTTGTAAACCTTAATGGACAGCGTTTCACCCATGACAAGCTTCCCGTAGTGAGGCCAACGAAAGAGCTGCAAACAAATGGAGCAGGAAGGGATGACAACTCATTCTCAGCCACAGTTTCCCATGTCTCATGGCTGCTCGGTTCCCCTGTGAGGTGACCAAGTCCATGGGCATGACAAAAAGCAGCTCTGGTGGGAAGTTACTTTCCTGCTGGCCAGGCAGATCATAGAGCCCCTCCAGCAGCACAGAGCCACAGGTCAGCTGCTAAAGAAGTCAGAGCAGCACCACCCTGAAAAAGGAAGGATGCTTGTGCCTGCTGGGGTCCCTGAGCTGGGCAGGTTGTGAAGTGAGACAGAATGTGGGAATGTACAGAGGTACTTGGTGAGAAGAGACCATCCAGGCAGGAGTCATCTGGCTCATAGAAAAGCTACACCCTGAGACTTCAACTTACCACACACCCGAAATGGTGGCTGTTCCTCCTGCTCCCCCCC
>VXAC01004950.1:72816-128071 GCA_013399225.1 Rhipidura dahli
CCCCACCTTCTGTGCCTTTCCCCAGCCAGCGCATTGGCACTGGGACCTGATCAAGGGACAGGTGGAAACCACCCACTGGCACAGCAGAGGTGGGCTTTCACAGGCTTCAGTGGGGATGGCACTGGAGAGGTGGACATGCTTCCCAGGCCACGTCCATCCCTGCCCCTGCACACACACACACACATATGCACTCAAACACACAAGTCCCACTCCTGCCCCACAAGGCATTGACTGCAGTGACAATCTGGCCTTCTGAGGGCAGGGAGAGCTTTGCCTTCAGCTTTGATGTGCCCAGGCTTCCAGGCAGTGTCACTCCACTGAATTTCAGCTCCAGCAGCTTGTACGCACAGGTCACAGACACTGTGAGGGATCCATCTGTCCCTCTGAGCAGAGCGGAAGAAGGACACAGCAGAGAAATTCCCAGAAAAAAAGTAGTGGAAGGTGTCCCTGCCCATGGTGTGGGGATTGGAACTGGATGATATTCAAACCAGTGCAAACCAATCTATGATTTTATCACCAAGACACTGACCTCTCCCATCCCTGTCCCACACGTTCCACATGATCCCAGTTCCCTCACCTCCTTGAAGATGGCCTCTGGCCCACAGCAGACCTTCCTTGTCTTCTGGGTGAAACCTTCAGAAGGAGAGAGGAGACGTAAAGGTGCTGGCAGGGGAAGGCAGCCCCCAGCCCTCAACCCCCAAAGCCCAGCCCTCCGTGCCACCCAGAGCCCACCTCGGAAGCTGAGATGGACCTGCCGCTCGCCATGGCCTGGCAGCTGGGAGAGCCGCTGGACACCGACGCTGAGAGCCATGAAGCCAGCGGCAGGCCCTGCTGCCCCTCGCTCAGCCGTGCACCGCCAGAGTGACTCAGCCTCGACTCACCCAGCCGGTCTGGCCAGACACTCCACACCCCAGTGCCCCATGGGCTGGGCAGCCCCTGCTGAGGACACGGGGAGAAGGGGGAAGCCTTGGCTGTACTGCCTCCCTCAGCCCAGGAGCACCGAGCTGAGCCCCCCAGAATTCACCTCGTCCGGCTGAGGGAGTCCTGAGCCTCGGGGGACCCCTGGGGAGCGCTGCAGGAAACGGCAGAAGTGAACCCATCATATGGCCACGCTTCAGGTGGTGCCTGGAGGGACGTGGGCTGCTGAATTCAGGACTGAGAGACACGGGTTGTGAATACAGAGTCTGGCTCCACTTTCAGCCACCCCAGCTCTGTGGCCCTGTGCCTTCCCCAGCACAAAATCACAGGTCCTGTGGCTAAAACCCTCCAAAACAAACAGAGGGAGGGTGGGAAAGGACAGCTCAGTACAGCCCTCAGATTGTGAGGGTTGGACTCTCCTCACACGAGGAAACAGCACAAGCTCAGCAGCCCCCTGGGCGGCTGCTCAGTGGGGGTAGGATGCCAGAGCACTTTGGGACAGCGGCTGCAGCCCAGCTGTCAGATCTCTGCAGAGCAGAGACAAGTATCAAAATCCACAGGCAGTGGGGCAGGAGCTTCAGCTGCTCCACAGGGTGCTGGCAACCTCACAAGGAGGGGGAGGAGGGAGACCTGGGGCACATGGTGCCAGATGCCGGCTGTGCTCCCTGCTGCAGCCCCCGGGTCTAATCCAGCTCATCCCATCTACACGGAAGCTGATAGAGATGCCAGAGCTCTTCCAGAACACAAATTCAGGCCAAATTAAAGCAGTCGAGCAATCATGAATTGAGCAGATTTTGGAGAGCATTTCTTTCTCCTGGGGGTCTGGTTCTCCCTCTCAGCACCCAGCACCAAACGCTTGTGATAGGAAAGATGTGTGCTAATGTCTTTACAAACAATTTGATGGGTGAAGCTATGTGCGTTAACGTCTTTGAAATGGGTCTTAATGTCTCAGCATGCTAACTTTGGGCAGCAGGTTTGTTGCAGAGCCCGGACAGTTGATGGCTCCTGAAACAGACAACTGGGTCTGCACAAGCCTGAGTTTCTGAGCTTTGGGGTAAAATGACAGGTTCAAGTGGGAATACTGTAGGCAGCTCGGGAAGGCTGCACCTTCCCAGTACCTCAGCCAATGGGCAAAGAAAGAGGGCAACATGCGGCCGGGAGTTTAGAATAAAAGGAAGCTGCGCTCTCCGAAACCTCGAGAGTGAAAACCCCGCGGGCGTGTGCCCCAGTGGACTCTCTCCCTTTATTCAAGTAAAGTTGCAGGACTCCTCTAGCTCCTTTGTGGGCACTGGTTTTTCATAGCGGGATTTTCCATACACCTGCATCCACATACGCTGTACAAGGTGCCTCGCAGCAGGGCAGGGTGGTTTATTCAGCTCCACAAACACGAAGGAATGAATCATACCTGTGTAATGCCAGTTGCTTCGAAGCTAGCCCTGCGGATATTCCCTTTATTCCCCTCTTGCACAAACACTTCCTGGAGCACCTGGAAAGCAGTGCTGGGGGCGGTGGAACCATGCTGTGGTGGGAGGATACGGCTTCACCATGGTCCTAGCTACAGGAGTATTCTACCCACCTCTACATCGTTTCTGATGAACCTTGATGATGGATCGTTTGCAGGAGCTGCCCAGAGCACTCCCGACCCCTCAGGCTACGAACTGGGTGTTAAATGAGATAAGGAAGGAGAGGCAAACCCTGCGAGGCAGGGCAGTGTATCTTTCTTCACACCAATGACTCAGCGCTGATAACTCCTTCCGGGGAACACCAGCACAGTCCAACCCAGCCTGAGGGGTCATCTCTGCTAATGGGCCATAGAGGATTCAATGTCACCAGCACAATGGGCAGCTGTAAGGACTTAAACCATCAAGGACTCTCAAAATATCCCATGACTCACAGTGTTACCTCAGGAATTGTCAAACTCCCTGCCCTGAAGGAGGTACTGAGCATTCCCACCTGAACCTGAAAGGAATGAGAGGGATGTGTCTTTACTGTGGGCCTGTTTACTGATAAAGCCAGATACTGATAGGTGAAAAAAGCGATACGAGGAACCATAAATTCCAGAGGAATTCCAGCAACTGGCTCTGTTGCTCAGTGTGCTAAATTCTTGGACTTACGAGTAAAAGAACAGAGATACAAAGAAAAACGGGGTGGGGGGTCTGCTCATTAGAAAGGCGTCTGTATTAGGCGACTCGGGAAGTCTGTACTTCTCAAGTACCATGGCCAAGAGGGGAAAGAGTGAGGGAAATGTGGCCGGGAAATTAGGATAAAAAGGAGGCTGCGTCCTTCATCAGTTTGAGAGACCCTATGGAAAATGTCCCACTGGTCTCTGACTTTATTAATGAATAAAGCTACGGGACTCCTGTTTCCTTTTTGGACATAAACCTCTGGCGTTGTGGACTGATTTTCCTAATAAACCTGAGCATATATAATCTTTGGGCCAGGGGACTTCAGGCACCACCACTCGATGGATTTGGAGAAGGACCAGAACTTCAACAGGACTGGTACCATCACCCTGACCAAAAGAGTGCCAGGTTGTATTCAGTCTTTATGGGTTAAAACCATTTTTTTCTGTATCACTGTATTTGCAAAAAACAAGGTTCACTCTCCTGTTAGAATTTAAATAAAGGACAATAGGGAACAAAGACATTGAAACAAAGCCACAGCGTTGGGTGCTCTGGCACTCAACCAAGAACACACCTGTTATTGTGGAGACACCCTTTATATACCTGTCCTATTGCATTAGCCTAATGCATATTCATAATCAATTATGCATTTTCAAACTTTTCCCCCAAACTGGTTTGCATGTTCCAGGAACTGTTTAGCATGGCTCCTCCTTGGATCCGCCTTTTTAGAGCATGCACATTTCTTGGCTGTGGTTTTGGTCAGTTTTTCTTATCACCTCCAGACTGGGCTTTGGTCGATGGTTTCTGCAGATGGCAGTTGCCGGTAGTTGGCATGTCAGTAGCAGGGGTGTTCATCGTACGTTCATTGGATGTTATCCAACCAAGCAGATAGTTCAATTACAACAAGCATAACTATATTAGCTATTTCACTATTAAGTTTAGTTAACGACAGAAATAAAGGCATTAGTTATTGTTACAAAACTGCATCTTTATAACAAAGCTACTTTAACATTATACATTAGCATTCATTTTAATATTTGCAGAAAGCCAGTATTATGTATCTGTCACATATTTATCATAATCTCTTTAATATATTGTAACTCTGACCTGTAATCTCTCTTAAGGTTGTTGAGTGGGGTTCATTTTTCCACCAGTTTACTTTCAAACCAGCACAACCNGCCAGGGGACTTCAGGCACCACCACTCGATGGATTTGGAGAAGGACCAGAACTTCAACAGGACTGGTACCATCACCCTGACCAAAAGAGTGCCAGGTTGTATTCAGTCTTTATGGGTTAAAACCATTTTTTTCTGTATCACTGTATTTGCAAAAAACAAGGTTCACTCTCCTGTTAAAATTTAAATAAAGGACAATAGGGAACAAAGACATTGAAACAAAGCCACAGCGTTGGGTGCTCTGGCACTCAACCAAGAACACACCTGTTATTGTGGAGACACCCTTTATATACCTGTCCTATTGCATTAGCCTAATGCATATTCATAATCAATTATGCATTTTCAAACGTTTCCCCCAAACTGGTTTGCATGTTCCAGGAACTGTTTAGCATGGCTCCTCCTTGGATCCGCCTTTTTAGAGCATGCACATTTCTTGGCTGTGGTTTTAGTCAGTTTTTCTTATCACCTCCAGACTGGGCTTTGGTCGATGGTTTCTGCAGATGGCAGTTGCCGGTAGTTGGCATGTCAGTAGCAGGGGTGTTCATCGTACGTTCATTGGATGTTATCCAACCAAGCAGATAGTTCAATTACAACAAGCATAACTATATTAGCTATTTCACTATTAAGTTTAGTTAACGACAGAAATAAAGGCATTAGTTATTGTTACAAAACTGCATCTTTATAACAAAGCTACTTTAACATTATACATTAGCATTCATTTTAATATTTGCAGAAAGCCAGTATTATGTATCTGTCACATATTTATCATAATCTCTTTAATATATTGTAACTCTGACCTGTAATCTCTCTTAAGGTTGTTGAGTGGGGTTCATTTTTCCACCAGTTTACTTTCAAACCAGCACAACCATGCAGCAACAAAACATAGAAGACTGACAGCATTTGGCACTTTTGTGAACCCAAATAAGTGAGCCCATCAGTTTAGAACAGACAGAAATCTCAGTGTGCTGACCCCACATCCAGTCATGGGTATGTGAAAAACGAGGTTCACTCTCCTGTTAAGATTTAGAAGTTTAATAAAGGACAATAAGGGACAGAGATAATAAAGCAAAAAGTCACAGCGCCGGGTGCTTTGGCACTCTGCCAAGAGCACACCTGCTGTCCTGAGGACTCCCTTTACATACACATCGACTTATTTCATATTCATAAACAATTATACATATTCAACACCCTTTCCCGGAACAGTTCTCCTTTTCCCAAAATCAGTGATCTGTGGAGATAGGCCTCATGGCGACGAATATTCAACACCTTTTCAGGAACAGTTCTTCTCTTCCCAAAATCAGTGATTGCTGCGGAGATAGGCCTCCTGGCAACGAATATTATCTTATTTGCTGGTCCCAGCAAATAGTTTATAGCTATTTCTAAGTCTCTTAGTTGAATAAAAAGTAAAAAAAAAAAAACTTCATCCTTATAACCGAACTACCTTATAACATTTATTTGTGACAAAGCCACTACTTTTAACATTACTTAACATTTGCAGAAAGCCAATATTCCAGCCTCTATTTATCACAGGTAGAATAGAGCAAGGAGTGCAACTTAAGCAGTTTAATGAGACATCCAGACCACCCAAGTGTGCTGAGTGGATCCAGTACTTGCTCAAAGCTGATCAATAGACAGCACCTCCCTGTGAAGTTTGTGTGGCTTCCTCAAACACCTGGAGCAGTCTCATCACTGCACCCACCTGAAAACAGTGCCTCATATTTAGCAAAACAGTCCCCTCTGTGTTTTAGACCTCAAGGAGGGCCATTAACCCAACCAGTTATCCAGGCAAAAAAGGCATTATCTCCCATTACCTGTTGGGTAGTGCAGCATAGCTTGGCATGAAATGTCACCAATATTTATTGCCACATGTCCAGGAAGCAAGAGGAACCCTCCCCACTGAGCCCCCCCCCCCACATGCAACAGCTTTTGATTTTTTCAAAGCCCTGAGGCAGAAATACCTGTGGGGATCACAAGTACAAAGGTGCTTGTTTAATCTTGGTGAGGGTAAAAAGACTTCTGGGGTGTTGCCTGTGCTCACTGTGAAGATAAATCAAGCCAGTCACTGAGGGACACAGAGAGCATGCACAACATAGTGTCCTGAGGAAAATAACCTAACCTCTCCTCTAACTCAACCATGTGATCAGTCTGCATTCCAGCTCCACCCAGGGAATTACGTGGCAGAAAACAGACCCGCTAGCCTTCCACCAAAGTGCCCAGCAGCTGTCTGCACTTCCTCTAAAACCTGGTGTCCCGGGGAGAGTAAAAGACAGAAAATGGGCAAAATTCTGCCATCCCAGGTCAGTAGCTTCCAAACTTACCTTTCCTTGGCTTTTTATCTGGGCTCAGACCCATGCAGCTCTTGTTCCTAGGTGACAGCTACAGGACTTGTGTCCCTTTTCTTGCTCACATTTTAGCCACTTATCTGTGGGTAAAGAGCATCTCCTTCAAATTCAGGTCTGCTACCACAGGGGGAAGAACTTCCTCAGACCTGCCTCTACGATTTCTTGGCCTCTTCCCAAAACAGGAAAGGTCTCTTCTACTACCAATGAGTCCAGCACCTGGAGATACCTCAGCTAGGTGCAGAACAGTGACTCCACTCCTTACAGCACAAACACAGAGGATTCACTCTGTTTTGCATGGCAGCTGGCAGAGGTTTAAAAAGGAGAAGCAAAATGAGCTTCAAAATACACACACAAAAACCAGCCTTAGGTTTCTTGTATGCATAACACAGAGAATGAGAGCTCTGTCTACAGGCTGTAAGCAGCTGAAAACACAAGAGAAGGATGTTCTCAACCACAAGGGCAGTTTCTCAGAGATGACCTGGCAGTTTTCCTCTTCCACACCTGTAACACATTTCAGTTTAGACAGACACTTGAGAGGTTGCTTGGTTTCCTTCAAGACTGTCTTGAAGTGCAAAACTTAAAAAGTGCAAGAAGTGCAAGAAAATGCGGTGCTGCAGGCTAGGTGTCAGGAAAGACAGTCCAGCTTTCTCTAGCGGAAGCTGGCTGCTGTTTATGTAACCTGAGAGAACATACCATGGTCAAAATAGGTTTGAATAAAAAACTAGAACAGACTGATCTTGGCTCAGCAGTGGTCCTGACCCCACAGCCCTTCAAGCACAAGCTATGTAATGGTAGTTGGTGGCAGAGTCCACCCAGAACAATTAGTCTAGTTGAGGATGTGAGTTCAACCTCACAGTTGTGTCTTCACTCAAGCTTGTAAACTTGACCAGTTTCAGGGCCTGGATCACAGATGCAGTCTGCCAATGCATTCTCACAATTTTCTGGTTTATAGGGTAGAATAGACAAATTCTTTTGTAACTTCACAGTAAAGGAACATCTCATCTTGCTGCAGGAAAGGGCTGTGGAATTCAGCAGTCTTAGTGATTAAAAGGGAACAAAATTAACAATAATGGACAACTGGCTCTGTTTTTCTTTTGGATCACACTGAACCTAGGCTCATTCAGATATTCAAACACTACCATCCACATTGCTGGAAAACAAAGGGAAAAGTCCAGGAAGGAAATAAAGAGTCCAGACATATTTTCTAAGCCAAAGTAGAATATTTATTTATGTAACTGAAAGTGATGACACTTGAAGCCCAGTTTCTTTAACTCTACTTGGAAGTGAATGATCTCCTCAAAATATTTGTGCTTTGCTGTTGTGTGCCTGTTCTACAGTCCCCAGACCATGTAATGTGTTGCTGTTGCAACGCAGACGGGTAGAAAAACCCCACGAAGTCCAGGATTTTGTATCAATGGCGGCAAGCGATTTAATGTTTTTTCCCAAAGCTTTTATATGTTAGTTCCCAAAAGTGTGTTAAATGGCATAAGATAATCGGTCCTCAGGCCATCCACCCCTTTAGGGGATTTGCCAAATTCTAAGACATCCATTCCCAAATATTTTGCTAGTTAGAACCGTAACAATCCAACAAAACAATCTGCAAGTGCCAGTATTTACAAAATGATAACTTTGTTTTGGATAGCTTGCATGGGAAAGAGAGCTCTCATAAAATGCTGCAGAAAGCTGAAAGATTTCTCTGCTAAAAGCTTTTCAGCATCCATAGTAATGCACACTTCACGCTACTGAGGATAAGGAAGCACCTCCTTGGAGTTCCACAGATAAGTTACTTCTTCATTTTGTAACTTATGTAATATAAAGAATTCACCCAAAGCATCTTCACTTCAGTGTTTCCAAATGCTGAACTTTTAAAGTCACATTAATGTGACTCATTAATCTCACCAAAATCCCATTAATTAATGATTAATCCTCATTTATCCCCCATAAATAAGCAAAGTGAAGTGTTCTTAAACTGTAACCATGGCTCCAAGCAGTTCATCACAAAAAGAAATTTTGCTAACAGAAAAAATGTGATTAAAAAGAACACAGAAAGGTATGGTCACTGAAATATAAAAAAAATAAACTGGCACTTTATGAAGGCATTAAAGGAACTGCCTCAGGCATCCAACCAACAGTCTTTGGTCACATCCAAAACAGAAGGGTCCCCATTTCAAAGGCAGCTTGATAGAAGAAAGACACCTATCAAGGAATACACGGTAGGTGTCATTACAGCAAACACAGGTGCAACACTTCTCCCACCAGGCTCAGCACTGGAGCAGCTCAGTGCAGAGTCCCACCCTGGTAGCAAGTAGCGGATGGGATGTGTGGTGTGATGTGTCACAACACGTCGCTGTTGCAAGGTAAAAAACCAACAAGGTTGATTTTTCTGTGACATAAACTTCCAGCACTTGGGGGTTTTTCTGTATTTACATTTCTTCTGATAGCAGAGGGAAAAATCAAAGACTCAGAGTGCAAGCAGGTGAAAGAAGAGGTGTGACTGATGCGATCTCAAGACACTGAGCACCCACAGAGTACAAGGGAGAATGTGGCTGCAGGCAGCTCTCCTTCACCCCAGTGCTACAGGTGGCCAGGGCCAGCCTGAATCTACATTGCCTTGATTGCTGGCAGTTTCAGGGGGGGCCACCCCTGCCATTTGTAGTATGACACCAGCTGCTTGGGCACTTCAGCCAGAACCATCTGAGAAAGTGCTTCCTGGGGAGCCTGAAAGAGAATGGGAAGAATAAATCAGAAATACCACTGAGAAGAGATTAGTTAGCCTAGTGAAAAGCTCTTTTAGAGAATTCATAACATCTGTCATGCTCATTTGGTTTTAAGAATTCCTTGCTACAGCTTTAGGAGGACTTCCAGTCAGTCTCAGTGAGCACTGCTGATGAAAACCACTTATTCTCACCTCAACTCCAGACTTACGCAGCCTTTATACGGCCCTATGAGTGCAAAACTGCCCCAGCCATTAGCAATGTCTTACTTTGGGTTTTCATTTGAATCACTCAACCCAACTGACCATGCAAAGTGCATGAACGCCAATGCCAACAGTGGAAATCACAGGGAGCTTGGGAGTGACTGGACTGCTTTCAACAGCAGGGAAGAATGATCTCAACTACATCAGAGATCTCAACTACATCTCAACATCAGAGACTTAACAATATGATCTCAGTTCCTTGCCTAAATGTTTGCATCCCAGGACAGAGAACATCCCCTTCAACCCTGCAATAGCCAAGATATAGTATGCAAAATAAATTATACAATGAGGGCTCTCAAGAACTGCAAGACAGCAAGACACACAGCTTTGAACACAGAAGTCAACATCTCAAATTTCACCTGGAACAAGCAGCACAGGCATACCCTCTTGAGCATGCAGCTTGCTGCCTTGTCAAGACCATGGTCATTTTTAGGATGCATACATCCTGGAACTGGGAATCTCCTGAATTTAAAAACAACCTACATTTTTGAACTGTCGGAAAGGCACAAACTGGACGATGTCCCGTGCAGCTGGCTCTCCTGTCACAGATTTCAGAACACCATTGTCTCCATCAAGGAACTCCATTGCTTTAAAGTCAGCTTCACCAACACCAACAATGATGATGGACATGGGCAGCTTAGAGGCATTAACAATTGCTTGCCTAGTTTGGTCTAGATCAGTGATCTCTCCATCTGTGATGATCAGCAAGATAAAGTATTGCTGAAAAACATGAGAAAGCCTCTAGTTAGGTATTTCAACACCAGAGTTCACGTAACTGAAGGCAGATAGAGCACTACTCCATGCTAAGAAAGAAATAAGATGTTGCTGCAGATGAGACAAAACCAGAACATTAAAGAAACTTATATTCAGCCACATTTTCTCCTATGCTTAATGATTTTCATTGTGCCCTTCCAATTTTCTCTGTATTAGAAAAAAGATAAAGGATTAAGTTCAATTTATAAAGAACAGTTACATCAATTGGCAAAAACTACTAGAGACGAAAAGTACTACTAAATCAATACAGCCGCATATGAAATCCACTGATGGGTGCTGTTTTACTGACTGACATTCAGAAAGGCTAAAGATATTTAATATCCCTGCAGTGTAATTCAAAAAGACTTATTTTGTTATCAATAGTTTAAATTCGAAGCATTAGAAGTATTAGAAATCTCAAAACACAGCAGTGACAAATAACATGAGACATTCTAGAGATAACACAAAGGGAAGAATAGAGGAGCTTTTCTAGAAAGAAAGGAGTACCTCAAACCAATGTCTTAGAATGGTTAAGTGTTTAAAATTTCTATAGTTTTCCAGAAACTAAAGTTTAATACCTGGTTCTGAAATGAGCAACTGCTGATTTAGAGCAACTATTTACAGACTTAAAATGAGGCAAACACAACAAAAATAAGAGCAAACCGAATTTCCAATTCCAAAGCACAGTCAACACAAGAGTTACTATTGCTGTACCCGACTGCTGACAGATTCTTTATTTAAATAGCTTTAAATATGAAAGAAAAAGTAGAGATATTTAACACATTATGAGAATTAGAAAGATTTCCCCAAAGTGCTGGGAAGGTTAAAAAATACCCTCAGAAATGCAAGAAATGGATCTCCTTTGTCCAAGTGCCTCACAGCATAGGAAATGTATTTGATATACACACAAACATAAGTAGCACCAAAAATACTGACACAGCTAGGTGATAAAACAAGTAGCAAATATATGTTTCTGATTGGCCTGTCAAAATGCAATCAACTAAAATCTATCAGGACATCCAAGTCCTTTATCTTTAAGCAAAATGAATGAAGTTTAAAGAAATTAAGTTGATTTTTAACAGCAACCACAGCCACAGCAGCACACAAACAAGCCCATGACCATAGAGGAGCACAGATGCTCTACCATCAGCACACTGATTGAACAGTTCTCACACTCCATGCCACTATGGTGGGATGGATAGCCAAGCCCTCTGGTAGTTTCTTAGCGGCTTTTTCTCAACATTCTTGAGAGCAAAATTGTTTGTCACAAAACTCTATTCTATGTGCATGCCCTACAGATGACAGAGCTTGGCAAGAAAGATTAGAGTGTGGAAACTCCTGCCACAGTCCAACTGGTCTAACAGCCAACAAAGCACCCCTGTACAGTGCAACAACAAGTACAGTGCCAGCAAACTGGGAAACAGATAAATATCACTTGAGCAATGAAACTAATGTGAATGTCTACCCAGTATAGGTTCCTAGCAGTATGTACCAAGAGAGCACTGACATGTTCTCTGTAGGCTGACAACATTATGACCAAACTTGGGATTCTAAGGAAAGCAGATAATGTCAATTTACTATTTCATTCTATGCAATCATAAACATGGAAAATTGAAACACCAACCCAAAACAGTAAAGGCCTTGCACTCACTGCAGCAGTTCCTTGTTGCTGTGAGTGTGCTGCAAACCTTGCCACGTGGTTTATAATAGGAGAGAAGTTGGTTGGTCCATAAAGTCGGATCTGAGGCAGAATCTGGCGGTAGGCATCCACTATTCCTTGGATCCCTGCAACACGAGGAAGGAAAGCTACCACAAGAGCCCACAATTCCTCCAGTCATTATTTTATAAGCATTACTAGACAGCATAGCCAAAGGACAATTCACACAGCTCTGAACTCCTGAAGGGCAAACAGGCAGCAGCATAACAGGAAATACAGGAAAACAGATTATGAAAACAGTGGACAGCTGCAGAGATCAGATTTGCACATTTCTTCCCCATTCTACATTCTTCACATCAGTCTTTGTGCCTTTGACATCACAAAGCTCAGGATTCTAGCTTTTGAGTTGGCTGATGGAAAAGGCTTTAAACTAAGTTTGAAGGGGAAAGGGGATAAGACCAGGCTTGGCAGACATGAGCCTAGAGTTGGCATGCCAGTGTTGGGGGTGAAATCAAAAGCCCAGCTGAAGTCCATCTATACCCTGCTGACTTTGAAGTGTGTGAGTCTCACTGGAACACACTTGCACACTTAAGGAGACAAGCCAGGAACTCCTATGGTAATGAAAGCCAAAAGGGAAACAGCATAAAATTATCTCAAAGGAAGGCAAGAGAGCCAACAGCCCAGCTGAGGTGCTTTACACCAATGCACAGAGCACGGGCAACAAACAGGAGGACCTGGAAGCCACCATGCTGCTAGAAAGCTACAACCTTGTGCCGTTATTGCAACTTGGTGGGACACCCTTGGGAACCTCATGACTTGAGAACAGCTATCGATGGCTACAGGCTGCGAGGAAGGAACAGGTGAGGAAGGAGAGGTGAAGGGGTTGCCCTCTATGCCAAGAGTTGGACTGAGTGTGAAGATCTGTCTCTGAAGAACAGCCATGTGGGTAAAAATCAGATAGAAAGCCTGGGCGTAAAAATCACTAACCAAGGCAATGAAGGGAAGTTCAAGGTTTGGGGTCTAATACAAGCTGCCTGATCAAGGGGAGCCTGTTGATGAAGCCTTTCTGCTCCAGCTACAGGAGGCACTGCGCTCAAAGGCTCTTGTCCTGCTGGGGGACTTCAACTGTCCTGAAATCTGCTGAGAAAATAGCACACTGAGCTGTAGGCAATCCAGGAGACTCCTGAAATGCATGGATAACTTGACCCAGGTAACCAACAGCTCTGCCAGAGAAGATGCATTACTGGATCTGTTGGTCACCAATGCAAGGCAGCTAATTGGGAACATCAAGATCAGAGGAAGCCTGGACTGCAGTGATCATGCACTGGTGGAATTGGCAGTCCTGAGGAATATGGGTCAGGTAAGAGTAAAGTCAGGCCCCTGAAGGTTAGGAAAGCAGACTTCCAGCTCTTCAGAGACAGACAGTGGGATCCCCTGGAAGACTGCCCTTGGGGACAAGGGAGAATGTCAGCTAGCTCAGCTTTGATCCAGTCCCCTTGGTGGTTTCTCTCGGGCTCGGAGCATGCACGGAGGGATGCGTTCCCGCAACCCCCAATTACACAGATGGCACCGGAGCTGGGACTTGCAGAATTGTTTGACCAGGCAGGGTTACCAAGCAATTAAGCGAAGACAAAGAGATGAGAGAATAGAATTCTTGCAGCTTTATTCCAGGCTTATTCTCTCTGCCCCTGGGGGGCAGAGAGTCCCGAAGGGAGCTAGGCAGAAGACCTCTTTGGTCCCCCGTGCGCAAACTTAAAAGTTACAGAAAGAGAGAGAGGTATATCAAAGATATCCAATCAGCCCTGGCCGTGCATGGCATAGGGCCAATAAGGTATCCCTGGGGCAGGGATGAGACCTAAACTGGCTAATAGTAAAATAGCTGAAGGAAATTTCAAACCATGCTATCCTCAGAGGCTGGTTCCAGCGCCAGGTAATCCACCCATTCTGAACCCCCCACACTGCAGGCAGTCTGAGCGACTGCAACAGGAGAAGAACAGAGCTTGGCAGATTTTTAAGGAAGCCTTCCATAGAACACAAGAGCTAGCAATCCCAGGAGCAATAAATCAGCCAAGGAAGGCAAGAGACCAGCATAGCTCACTAGGAAACTGCTGGTCAAACTAAAGGGAAAGAAGCAAATGCATAGACAGTTGAAGCTAAGGCAGGTCACCCAGGAAGATTATAGATTTGAAGTTCAGTTGTGTAGGGAGCTGGAACTGAACCTGGCAAGATAGGCAAAGAGTAAAAGGAAGGGCTTCTACAGGCCCATTAACCAGAAAAGAAAAGTCAAAGGTGTTAGCCCCTGATCAACAATGCTGGAAAACTGGTAACAATGGATGAGGAGGCTGAGGTGCCCAATAGCTTTTTTGCCTCAGTCTCCAATGGCAAACTCTTTCCACACCTCTTGAGTGGATGGACAGCAGAATGAGGACTGAGGGAGCAAAGTGCCTCCCGCTATAAGATCAGGTGGGTGACCACTTGAGGTATCTGAATGTACTTACATCTATGGGACCCAATGAGATGCATCCCAGAGCCCTGAGGGAATTGGCTGATGGAGTTGCCAAGCCACTCTCCATGATATCTGAAAACTCAAGGCAGTCAGGTGAAGTCCCAAGTGACTGGAAAAGGAGTAACACTGTCCCCATCTTTTAAAAGGGTAGAAAGGAGGACCCTGGGAACCAGCCTGTCAGCCTCACCCCTGTGCCTGGGAAGGCCATGGAACAGATGCTCCTGGAAGCTCTGCTAAGGACATGGAGGGTGATTCAGGACAGCCAGCATGGCTTCATCAAGGGCAAGTCCTCTCTGACCAATCCAGTGGCCTTGTACAATGGCGCAGCTCCGTAGACAAGGGGGGGACACAGATGTCCTTCATGTGGACTTCTGTAAAGCCTTTGACAAAGACCCCCACAACATCCTTCTCTCTAAATCAGAGAGATGGATTGGATAAGTGGACTGTTAGATGGTGTATTGCTTTGGCACAGCCTGGTGTTGGTAGCAGGGGTGCCACAAAGATGGCTCCTGTGAGGAAGCTGCTGGAAGCAGCCAATCCCTGATGGCTCTGAAGATGGACATGTTGCTGGCCAAAACTGGGCCAGTGAGAGAGGCTGGTAGCCTCTGTGATGACGTATTTAAGAAGAAAATCAAAACAAAGTCACAGGATTTTGGATTCTAGTCAGAGAAGAGGAGGAAGTGAGAACATGTGAGGGAAACAACATGGAGACACCAAGGTCAGTGAAGAAGGAGGGGCGAGGAGGTGCTCAAGGCACAGGAGCTGAGATTCCTCTGCAGGCCATGGTGAACACCATGGTGAAGCAGCTGTGCCCCTGCAGCCTCTGGGGGTCCATGGGGGTGCAGAGATCCACCCGCAGCCCCTGGGGGAGGTGCCCACGCCAGAGCGGGTGGATGCCTGGAGGAGGCTGTGATCCAGTGGGAGTCCTGGTGGAGAGAAAGGGCCCTGCTTCCAGGCTGGAGCAGCCTGTCCTTGCAGGACTGCACCCCGTGGAAAGAGAGACCCACAGCACAGCAGTTTTGGGAGGACTGTGTGCCCGTGGGAGGGACTCACACTGCAGCAGTCGTGAGAGTGGACCCACGCTGGAGAAGTTCACGGAGAACTTTGTCCCATGGGAGGGACCCCACAGGCTCACAGGGGAAGGACTCCTCTCCCGGAGCAATGGAAGGAAATCTCGGTGATGAACTGACCAAACCCCACTCCCTGTCTCCCTGCACTATCAGTGGGAAGGAGGGAGGGGCTGGGGGGTGGAAGGTGTGCTAAGGGCTTATTTTACCTCTCATTATCCTCCTCTGACTCTGTTATTACTAAATCTACTTCACAACTTAAGTTGAACTTGTTTCACCCTTGAAGTGTTTTATTCTCCTGGTCCTTATCTCGCTCATCTCTTCTTCAGTTTTCATGTCATCTCTGCTGCTCCTTCCTCACTCAGAAGAAAGTCTTTCCTCACTCGTCCCCTGCCCCAGCATGGGGTCAATCCCACAGGAGACAATCCTCAATAAACTTCTTCCATGGGAGTCCTTCCCACAAGCTGCAGATCTTCATGAATTGCCTGTGTAGGTCCCTCCCACAAGATGCACTCCCTCAGGAACAGACACCTCCAGGGTGGGGCATCCATGGGCTGGTGGTGGGTATTTGCTCCCCCATGCACCTCCATGGGCTGCAGGGGCACAGCTGTCTCACCATGGCCTTCACCACAGGCTGCAGGGGAATCTCTGCTTGAGTGCCTTAAACACTTCCTTCTTCTTTACCAACTTTGGTGTCTTCAGTATTGCTCCTATCACATATTCTCACTCCTTCCCTCTGATTGCTGCAACACAGGGCTTTTTCCCCCTCCTTAAATCTGTTATCCAATCATCACTGATAGGCTTGGCCTTTGCCAGTGGTTAGTCTGCCTTGGAGCTGACTGGCATCAGGTCCATTAGACACAGGGGAAGCTTCTAGCAGCTTGTCAGAGAAGCCACCCCTGTAGCCTCCACTACCAAAACCTTCCCATGCAAAGCCAATATAACCTGAAAGCACCTCCACTGAAGAAGATGGCTATGAAAAACAAGCTTTTAAGACAAACTTTAACAGAACAGTCAAACAGATCCACATACATCCCAGTGCTGGTGAAGTAACCCTGATCTCTAACAGCCTCAGCAGATGGTGGCTCTGGAATCTTATTAAGTACAGGCACGGGGCTGAGCTGAATCCACTGCCAACCTAGCAGAAGTAACCAAGTTGAAGCAAAAAAAGTTTAGTACAGATTGACAGTCAATTAAATCCAGACCCCTTCACTGGAACTTACAGAGCTTGCACAGCAATCTGCATCAACACACATCTGCTTTTGTCAGCATCAAGGTGAGAGTAAATCTATGTTTGCCCCATGTCTTGGTGCTGCAATTTGATTTTCACCAGTTATGAAATAAACACAGCACTTCAAACATCTCCCCCTCTCAGTGACATTATTAATATGGAGATTATTAATTGTCCTCACCTTGGCAATAAGGGTTGCTGGGGTTGAAGTTCAAAGCAAACTCATGAGATACCTTGGGAAATGGGACATTACAAACAGTTAGGGAATGCAGACACAGACAGAGCAAGGGCCCAGCATTGTGAAGGCCCTACCTGCCAGCTAGGAGGAACTTGAGCTCCAAACCCAAATGCAGGAAACAGCTTGTCCCTGGAAAGAAAGGGCAACAACAAAAAATGAGAAAGAGTAATTCTTTAAGAACTCACTCTTCTATTTTATTCACCAAAAATAGCTGGAGACCAAGGCAAAACTCCTGCCATGAGGAATTGGTACATCATCTAGCTGCCATGGCCTGGCACCAGGTATCCGAGAGCTTCAGGCTTGGGCTGGAGAGGTAGATAATTTCTTTCAGTGTAGCACCCCACAGGACTCTCAAGAAATTTCAAAATAGCAGGAGAAAAACCAGACCAACCCCAGCCTGGCTACAGGACAAAGCAGACAAACATGTTCCCATTCCCATTGAATCAAATAGGACATTCATGTTTGTAGTGCATCATCTGCAACAAGGGATCAGTGCCCAGCTGAAGCACCAAGGGACTCAGAAGGGACAAACCAAGAAAATATGCCAAATTATGAAGGGCTGCCACTGCCCTCCCTAGCACTGACAGAAGCAAGAGGAAACAGTAGCAGTTCCTAAAGGGATCTCCCAAGGAAAGGCAACCCCTCAATCATTAAACCGTACAGGGCTAGAACAAGCCTGGACATCATGATTAGATCAGTCAAGATCATTACATACGTATCATAATCCTGGACTACACGTCCCACACTCCAGATGGCAATCAGGTACTCATTTATCCCATCTGGGCTGATGTAGTGAAGAGAATCTGGTGACTTGGGATCTCCATTGGAGGCAGTGAAGTCTACACCCACCTGATCAGGCAACATGATGGTAGCAAGTCACTGATACAACAGCACAAACAAACGAGAAGAACTAACTATATCCAGAAACAGGGGGTAGCTCAGGCCCACACAGTTCCTTTCCTCCCAGGCACACAGCAGCCCTACACAGGGACAGGCACACATGCCTGCACCCCTTTTCCCGCCTGGGTGCAGGTGTTTCCAAGCCATAGCACTCCTTTCCACTGAGAGACTGAACCAATTTCTCAAAAGAAGTTTGAGAAGCCCTAACTCCATTAAAGTGTTACTTCATCGCAAAAAGTAAAAAAACAGTATTGTTTGGGTTTTGCAGACTTCATCACAGCAAATTCACACTACATTTGCAGTCACTCATGCTGCCAACAGAAGAACTAAACACAACTTCACTGCTTTTGTCCTGTCATCTACCAATACAAGCAGTGGGGAACAACTCACCGTAAAGTTAATCTGGCAGCCTCCCATCACATAGTCCAGAAATGAATATTCTGTCTCGATCTAAAGGAACAGACAGACAGTGTTACACTTACTCATTTCACTATGACCAGAAAATAAAAAAAGCAAAATAAACCCAACAAAAAACTTCCTACCTTGCATGATTTTATCCTAATAATGCCAGAGTTTTTGTAGTTCTTTTTCTTTTGTTTTTTCTCAGGATGAATGCATTCATATTCCACCTACAGAAAGTAAGCACAGAAGAAGCAAGTTCCAAAATATCTGCCTTACAGGAGAGCAAATTACTGAAACAAACAGTGTCACACATCCCACAATTTCAGAGTTACCAAATTACCCAGCAGAATTAAGAAATGTAATTTTAAAAGGTCTGCAACTACTTTGGCTGCTATCTGACAAGCTAAATGGAGTGCTTTTACCACCAGCACTGGGCAGAGGAGGCAAAAATCTTGGGATGGGGAAGCCAGAAAAGTCTAGGCCATAGGTTCCCAGTGGCAGTATCTCCCTGTTTGGATTCACTAGCATCGGTTCTGAATTCACAAGGGCTGGAAAAAAGGCAAGAACCTTCCACCTACTTTTGGATTATGACCAATCAAGCTGGCTGGCAACTGGAGTAGCCCTGGGCTACAGCCTGCGTATGAATACATATGCCTCAGTTCAGGCAGGACATCTGCAGAAGAATGAAATGTCAGGTTTTCACTGCAGACAACAAACCAAAACCAGCACCACCAGCATGTGACTCAACTTTTCTAGACTAGATAACCAAGACAAGTGCCCCTTGGAAAGACTGCTGCTTTCTGTTAGCAAGGTGACCACAGTGCTCAGGAGGGTGACCAGCTCCAGCACAAACATCATTAATCTGAGACAAGCTGTGCTTTGGACTCATATGTTACGGCACCAACAAGCACTTTTATTTTCACTTGACTCGGCAGAGGCCAAAGCAAGCTGAACTGCTGGGGAAAGTAGCTCAGCAGACAACAGGGCCAGCAGGTAACAAAGTAACAGGCTCAAGGATATTTTTAGAAAAAAGAACAGTAACAGAACCCAAAGAAAACAAAGAAATATAATTCCCACACCAGTTTTTATTCTTTCCAAATGTTGGCTTAGTAATACAAAAACACAGACAAAAATATGCACGTTTGGAAGCAACAACTAAAAGTGTATGTCTGAGGTCAATATTAAAAAGGGTGTTTGAAAGCTTGAATTCTGGACTAAGTTAGCAGGGGCTGAGGAAGCTCACCAGAGAGCCGGCACCAGCTGTCTGCATCTGCGCCAGGGTCGTTTCCAAAGTGCCTATCAAGTCATGTGAGCCATCGTCATCATAATCTGCACACTTCACCTTAAAAGAGGAAGAAGCAGGCAATGGGCAGGCATCCTGCATTAGGGAGACCAGCCACGGCTCACTGCCCCACCTCCTGTCTAACAGCTCTGCATCGATGCTGGTGAACTCCCCCGTACCATCAGGACTGGGGATGTTGGCCACATCACTAACTGAAATTCAGGAGCAAAGACATAAAGCCAGAGTGAATCTCAAGAGAGGAACATATTCACTTCCTCACCCATTTAAGTATGCATGGTGAAAATTTTAAATAAACTCTTTCTCTGGTTTAAATGTAAGAGATTAAATAAATAAATAAAAATTTAAAAGAAACATTAAAAGCCCCTGTCTTGGTTTGATAGACAGGTGCCAGTCAAGGAAGGCTGGAGCCTCCCCTGAAATGGAAAATGCAACCCCCTTCCCTCCGAATTATTATAATTTTGAAATGAAGGGGCTTTCAGACAAAGATGTGAGGAACAGGAGTAACAGTTCTTTACTAATATATTTATATAANTCAGAGCTGCAGAGGGAACCGTGGGAGGGTAAAGCACACAGGGCGTGCGAGCTACAGAGCAGCAGGGGCTCAGAGCAGCAGCAGGGGCAGGGCATCCACAGCCCGGCTCCCAGCAGGGCAGGGAAGAGCAGGCTTGGGAATCCCGGGGTTCTCCCTGAGGCACCGAGCAGATGGTGAACACGTCCCTCTTTCAGTAAGGTGGGGTGGTAGGGTCCAAGTGCAACAGGCACCCAGTGAGCAAGTTCCACTCACTGTAGAAGGAAGGCAGCCGAAAAGCAGAAGCCTGGCGTGCTGCTGAGTTCCTTCCACCACGATGGCAGCTGTCTCCCTCTCTGCCCGAATGCTGAGAGCACACTCTGCCCCAGGTGTGCCCCCAACCCGCTCAGGTGCCAAGGAGTAGCCCCTTGGTACTCTCCCTCTGTGGCCAGCTCTTTTGTCTTTCTTAAGCACCCAGCAATTTGTTCCCCCAGCAACATATATGGGAAAAAAATTCCTCAAGAGAAAAGAAAACAGAAGAGGAAAACTTCCAAACCCCAACATTATCCACCCCAACATTTCACACCCCAGATGTGTAAATGTGAGATCATTCAGGACAAGATATACAACTGGGATAATGGGAACAAGCAATTAAAACTTTGTTATCTTAGCTATGCTCTTTTTTTCTGTCCAACAATAGTATCAATTTAAAGGAAAATTGTAATTTCCACGGAACAGTAAGTTTGTCTCTTTCTGCATCTTATACCAACCAACTTATGAATACTTTATTAATAAACAGTCATTTTTATATCAGCATGAAGGCTTCAGAACTAGATAATGCAAAAGAACAACGCATTTACAAATGAAAATATGCTAATAACTATGGCTTACATCAACATGGTGTCATAGCTCTCCACAAAATCACCAGTGAGGAGCATTTCTAACACATTTAGTGCCTACGACTGCAGAACACAAGTAATTCCAGAAGCAGTCAACTAAGGAACAGTTGTAAGCAGCTACCTCCTCCTCCTCCTCTGAAGCTCACATGCCACACAGATTCTGGAACTCTCTGAGATCTGCCTTTAGTAATCAGGAAGTTGATGCTACTCCAGTATAAACCACAGTGACAGCTTTCTCCTAAGGACAATGGGACAAGGTGAACCCATGGGTAACACCCTGATAAAGATGTCAAATTCAATGGCTAAATATCTGAATTTGACACAGGGTTCTTTAAGGACTACTCAGATCTACTAGGGATCTTCCACTGGTATCAGTGGAAAACCCATACAAACAGCCAAGTGAATTATGGCCTAACATAGTCACCTAAATGGGAAGTACCACAGCATCCTTCAGTGTCTTAACAGCAAAAGATACCACAGAGACTGTTCCCCCTTCTCCTCCTCCATCCTTCGCATCCCACTTCTGATCATCTCTTCCAGACACTCTATCATGAAGCAACTCTCACCCCTCCTGCCTGAATTTCACTCGGCTTCTCTCAACAATTCTGATGTTTGCACATCACCCGAAAGCAACTGGATCATGCCTGGGAGGCCAAGGAAGGAGGCTCTTGCGCAGAAGCCACGGTGCAAACTCCCAATGAAGGGTCTCCTTTATGCCAGTACACCTGGAGAGCTGCAGGGAATTCAGCAGCTGCCACCTCCACACACCTCCTCTTCCCTCCTTCTTGAACTTGCTCCCCTCATAGCCATGACAAGGACCAGTTTTGTTATTAGTTCACAACATGGTATGGCTTAAAACAAACTTCTTTTTACAAGGGTTTTTTCTAAGACTGGCCAAGATTCACTGCAGGCAGCCCAAAGAGCAGTGTTGCTGCAAACAAAACCTTCCAAATACTGCAGGACACTGTATAGAGTTAATTACTGATTATTTCTTTGCAAATGAACTGCCCAATACTCACAACAAGCCATGGAATACAATCAGCTAGGAAAAGACCCCTTTCATCACAGAAGGAACTTTCAAAATTCACAGAAAATTATTTTGCCTTTGTGTATATGCCATGAAACCCGTGAATACCAACACCCACAAATTTGTTTTGCTACTTCTATTTGCTACATTTGCCTTCCATTTAAATAATTAAGGGGGTGAGCCACTGCTTTCACTTATTTTTCACAAAACTGTCACAAAGATTAGGCTATGTTACAAATATGAGCTGTTCTTAACACAGAACAAGGAGAACATCACTGCATCACAATGAAGAACGAATTACCATAATACTAGGTAGTATTTTATCAAAAGATTTATGTTCACACACATATTCAGCATGTCATCCTCATACACAGCTGGCAAAGTTGTTGTTTAGGAGATACACCAAAATGTCTGTTTTCATTGTGCTGAAGTTCAAGTTCTCCCTTCACCAACTAACAGTATTTCATGCATAATTGCTCCTAGGTAAATTTCTGAAAGCCTCAAACAAGAGGTTTCAAGGAATAAATTCCAAATGAAAAATAAAACAGTAGTGCAATATCATATACTTGAGTATTGTTAGTGAAATTCCTGCCTGTCACTTTAGACTCCCCTGACTAACTTCCCCAGCCTGTTAAGGACAAGATTAATTTAATCCTATTTCACAACTGCACTGGGAAATTTCATAGATTATTTGCACATGCATCAAGAATTTTGGCTTAAATGAACCAACAGCAAAAAGCTATCCTTTTGAAGAGGCACGTCACTGCAAAGTGGATTCTAAAGCCCAGAAAGCTTCTAGAAAACAAAACAAAAAAAAAAAAAAAAAACCAAAACAACAACACAAATATTTTTGGGGTATAGCAAATACAGCCCCATAAAACAGCATGTGTAAACCATGCCATGTCATGTCAGTTCTAACAAATGACAAAATGCACTTCTTAGCCACCTCTTCTACATGCTTGCTGCACACTTTTGAACCAAGATGACTTCCTTCTGTTGAAAGACTGTTGATTCCCCACCAATAGGAGCTCACAAACACCACTTAGAACACTGCCACCTATCAACAAGCCCAGCACTACCGTTGGAGGTTAGGATTTTTCCTTTTTTTTTTTTTTCCAGGGAGTTTTTATCCCATTTGTTGCCTGAGAGATAAGAATGACGATACTTAAGAGAGACAAAAGATGTGGCCAAGATGGGGAGGAGGGGGGCAGGGGTGCAGTTGGCTGCAGTCTCTTAGCTGGGGAGTGAGCTTGGTAGCTGGGGGGGAGTTTCTCTTGGGAAGTGCAGATACCTGGATACTTGGCTGGGGGCCAGGGGCTGGACTCAGCCCTCTCTCGCTCTTGGGATCAGAGGGCAGATGGTCATGGTTTTCATGCCGGACTGCTACTGCCTGGAGGATTCGCTGCCACTGCACAGTTTTGTCCTTCACTGCTTCTCCTTACCATGGGTGAGCCTCTGCTTGTAAAAGCAGCCATTGAACTGGGGACCTTTTCAACACACAACCTCACCGGGAGGGACCCTCACCATTTGCTTGGGTGCCTTGGGGAAAACCCAGGACCCCCTCTCCCTTTTTGGAGGGAGCACCTCCCTGCTGCTTGTGGGAGCCTGGTTGCCGCTGCTCAGCCCCGACATCTGCTGCTGCTGATTCAGGGTTTTTGCTACACTTTAACTCGACTCCCTGCATCTGCCCAGACCCCTGCTGCTCCTGCTACAGCTTGTGGGTTTTCGCTACATTTTGTCTGCCACGCAGGTGTGCCCGCCTCTGCCGTCCCAGCCGCCGCTCCGAGGGTCCTGCTGCGCTCCGTTCCGGGCTGTGCCCGCCTCTGCCGTCCCAGCCGCCGCTCCGAGGGTCCTGCTGCGCTCCGTTCCGGGCTGTGCCCGCCTCTGCCGTCCCAGCCGCCGCTCCGAGGGTCCTGCTGCGCTCCGTTCCGGGCTGTGCCCGCCTCTGCCGTCCCAGCCGCCGCTCCGAGGGTCCTGCTGCGCTCCGTTCCGGGCTGTGCCCGCCTCTGCCGTCCCAGCCGCCGCTCCGAGGGTCCTGCTGCGCTCCGTTCCGGGCTGTGCCCGCCTCTGCCGTCCCAGCCGCCGCTCCGAGGGTCCTGCTGCGCTCCGTTCCGGGCTGTGCCCGCCTCTGCCGTCCCAGCCGCCGCTCCGAGGGTCCTGCTGCGCTCCGTTCCGGGCTGTGCCCGCCTCTGCCGTCCCAGCCGCCGCTCCGAGGGTCCTGCTGCGCTCCGTTCCGGCTCCCGAGGGACACCGGGCCCGGCTGCCCCTGGGGCTTTGCCAAGGAAGCCCCTTTTCCATCCCTCCCGCCGGCCGAGCCGCCATGACCGCGGGCAGAGGCGGCCGAGCCCGCGCCACAGCGCCCCCTGCAGGCGCGGGGGAATCCCCGCCCCCGCCCTGCCCGGCCGGGAGCCACCAGCGCCCCTGGCGGCCGCGAGCGGAACTGCACCGAGGGGAAAGGGCCTGCGGCCGAGAGCGGCTGGCGCTGGGTTCTGCTGCTGTTCGTTGTTGCTGCCGGGGCTGCTGTTTGTGTGCCTGCTTATCCATACACATACTAGTCAAGAACTGCTCTTCCTCTTCCCAAAGCTCTGCCTGAAAGCCCCTTAGTTTCTAAGTTACAGTAATTTGGAGGGAAGGGGGTCGTGTTTTCCATCCCAGGAAGGTTCCCACCTTCCTTGGCAGACACCTGTCTTTTAAGCCAAGACAACATCTGGACACCTATTTCCAGGTGTATCTCAGTAATTCTTAGGACCTGCCATACTGCACAAAAAACAACATTAGCGTGCATGCTTTTTGCTAAACCTTCCACATCAAGCTTTCAGCATGAGATTTCTTCAAAGAGAGGATGAAGCAGTAAAATTCTGCAAATGTAAAGCATTTAGGTGTTAGATAAGTAGAGAGAAATTATACTCACACACAGAACTATCTATGGATTTAAATGCCTTTAAAGTATCAATGCATTGCTTAGAAGAACAATTAACATATTAAGCTGCTATCATATTTTATTTTGTAGAAACATATTAAAAGATGTAATTGTTCTGCTACACCTCCACAAGCCAGGACCACAGAGAATTAGTTATCATATACAAGACCACAGGGAAATGCAGTTCTGACTCAAAACCTAATTTCTACTTGAAAAAGATAGAAAAAGAGTTAGGAAAAGCTTCCAGTCTCATGAATGGATAAATCTGATAGATGACTCAAAGTCCTCTCTTGTGTCAGTATCACAGGGTACTCAAGTTTGTCCAACACCTGCAAGCTTCTCAGTAAACTCAGAAACAGTGCTAGAAAGCCACAAGGAAAAAAAACCAAAACAACCAACCATCCAACAAAACAAGACACCAACACCAAAGCTCTACTTGAAACCCTGGCCAGAACAGTGAAAAAAAAAACAAAAACAAAAAACAAAAAACCAAACAGTTATAATTCTTCTTATGACTAATAACTAGAAATTGTGTCACTCCTGCATTTCCTGAGATCTCAATTTGACAACTCATAATGTTTTAAAACAAACATATAATCACTTATCTACCACACTACAATTCTAGAAAGGTAATCTAATAATTTAAATATGACTAGACAACCTGATAACTCACAGTTAGCATCAACAGAGAATGGATGACTTGCAACAACAAAGAGAATTTCTGAAGATTGTACCTTGATAGGTTTATTAAAATCTCCACCACAGAAAGTTTGCAAAGGAACGCTGAACTTCCTCCAGCATGGATTTAAGTTGTTCTTGATCACCTTAAAAAAATTACAGCATCATGTCACATGAGGAATACAGCGTTCAACTCACTAGGAATCATGACATGAAGGGCTCTTCACAGCAAGCTAAGAGCAACCTCAAGCAGTTCAGCCCATGGCCTATCAACAGCCAAGCAACAGCTCTGTAAGAAACAAAAGCCTGATGCTCTGGTTAAATTTTACAGCCAAGCTCAACACCATTGAAAAGGAAGAAAGACCCTCTTCTCACTTGCTGTCCATAGTCAGACTCCTCACTCAGGTAGCTCCATCCAATCACCAGGCAGCAAACAGCTGTAGCCATAGTGAGCAGAATACCTTTTTATAGGATACAACTTTCTCTGCAAAACTGGTGCAAAGCATGACCAGGAGTGGGACTCTCACTTTTGTTAAGAGTAAGCCATCTGATCAATTCAAGGAAAACATCATGTGGAAATACTACCTCTGATCTGTACACGAGCTGCCAAGTTCCAGCATCGCTCTGCTTGTAAAACTCCAGAAATGGATCCGATTTACCTAAGAAATCCTGCAAACAAAAACCCACCAGAAATAATCAGCCTCCTCTATATTTTACCAAAACGAGTAAAGAATTGGCTAACTAGTACACAGTATTTCAAACAAAGAACAAAGTCAAACAAGCTATACATTTTGTCTTCTTCCCTCAATTTTATTTTCTTTTTTAAAACTATTGCACTCTATAAGTCATCAGAATTTATCAGCTACAATTCCAAGACCTCCTCCTCAGATCATTTTTGTCCCTAAAAATCACATCGTTTTACTGAGAGTTAGGTCACTAAATCCCTGTATTGGTCTTTGGCTTAAAACAACATTGAGCAGTACACCTAAATTTCCACCTTTTCTTCTTTAACAAAAATACAGAAATATCAGTTCACGGCTACAGTACTCACTGGAGACAATTATGTAACTGATCTGTATTGATATACAGAATGTTCCAAAGCCAAAATAATACCTCAAAATCTAAACCTGGAAGTTGAGTTTCTGGTTTGACATTGTGGTCTTCAATATGCAATTGTATCTCCAGTTTACTCCATAACACAAATACAAAACAATAATACAACACAATAACACAAAACACAGTGAGCCTTTGCTTGCACACAGATTACTGTCTTAGCTGAATGTCTGCAAACACAGAGAGATTCCTGGCCAAAAGGTACAAAAAATAATTTCTAGAGAAGCATGCAATATAATTTTTTAAAAATCAATACCTTTTTGTCCAAGTTTTGGGCTTCGATTTCCAAGTATACAACCCTGGTATCTTTAATCTCCTCTGCTGAAATCTATGCCACAGAAATTGGCGGGGGGGTGGGGGGAAGTAAACAAGAAATCACAGTTTTGCTTATACTTTGTCCATAAAAGAAACTGTAGCTTCTTTTAAATAGCTCTCTTCTGTATACATGTAGCATTTGAAAATATACTGACAGAAAACCAGAAAAGCCACTTTATCCCAGACAACATATTGAGAGAGTTTTTTCACACAAAAGCCTTATTTACCGTAATAGTGCCCTTTCCTGCTGGCTTTCCCTGCTTCAATTCCAGTGGTCGGGTGAAAACTGAGCTGGACACAACCTAAGGTTAGAACATAGATAATAAAAATATCAAGTTAGACAAAGAGCAAAGAATTACTCTTCACGTGCAAAGTTTTCAAAATCTCGTAAAAGTTCTAAAAATATTTAAATGTGTTTCCAACAGTGACAGCCATCACTCTGTGCTCCTGAACAGTCTTAAAATTATCTTCTCTCACTATCCAGGAAACACGTCTCCAAACTTAACTTTAGCTTCTTGTTTTTGCTCCTTCTTAGACACAAGAGGCATTGTCATCAAAAGCAGCCAAAAAGCTGCTAAAACCAGAAAATACTATTTTATTTATCAAATCTTTCTTTAACAATATGAATCCCACCTTTCTTCTCCTGCCTAGCTATACAAACCCCTTCTCAGGAAATGAACATAGAATCTCAAGCAGCCTTATATCCCCACATTTACCATCTGATGGTCACTTTGTGCAAAGGAAACTCCATGAGAGCCCTCCAAGCACCATGCTTCCTTACTCCCAGACTGCTTTCAGTGCTACAAGTGCCTCCTAAGTTAAGCAATTATTACAAACCACATGTGTATTTCTAACCTTTGCTTTGTGATCAACATAATGATTTTTTTAACTACATTAAATGGTAACACAAATGAACATGTTTAACAGTGTTTTCAAGTTAGAATACGTTGAAGCCTTTGACAAAGCAGATTTTCACTTCATTTTGCATAATAAATCCAACTCTTGCTGCTATTTTGTACATTACTTAACACGTGTCTACACGCACCTGTCCCAGTGTGCACTCAACCCCTCCCAGGCAGTCATCGTCATTTAAATCAAAGGACTGATTATCAATATCATACACGCTGAATTTCAGCTTCTGCACTTTCTCAAAGTAGTAGTCCACAACCAGTTTCTTGCAGAATTCAGGGTCTTGGCAGTTCCTGATCTTTTCTGTGCGATCTAGCTGCACAAACAGAGGAGCAAAACTGTTGATAATGAGTACGAAGCCCATACTCTCCCACACAGCTTTTTACCCACACCAAGTGAACACAGGCTACACACTCTGGACCATGCCTTGTGCTAAATAAACTGGGCTGACCAATGGCTCGCAAAGAAAAGAAATGGCATTGAAAAATAAACACTACCATATGGGAAAATTCTGAAAATTAGGGGAAAAAAACTGCTGAAACACTGTATTCTGGAGTGTGTGCTCTAGGGCAAGTCATACCCTAACAAGCAAATGAGCCTCCTGCTGCAACTCTGAGCAAACAAGTCAGCAATTAACGAAACCACTGAAGGTTTGAGCGTGGGCAATGAAACTGATCATCTACTGTAAATCTGAATTACGTACGCCATGCACCTGCCAGGAAAACCTATGGGTTGTTAAGGGAGAGACTCGGCCTGTTTACATCCACCGGCAGCGCGCGGCTACCGGCCGCTCTTACCTCAGCCCACCGGCCACCGCCCGAGTCCTGCAGCAGGACGCAGAGGGGGTCCGACTTGGAGCCCAGGTCCCTGTCGAGGAGGTTCCGGCAGGACACGGACAGCTCCACCCGGGACACGCACGCGGCCATCTGCGGGCAGAGCACAGCGTCAGACGGCCCGGCCCGGAACCCGCGCGCCCCCGGTGTGGCGGAGCGGAGGCACGCGCGGGCTGGGCGGGGCCGCGGCTACCGGCGCTCCGCGGCCCCTCCCGCCCCGGGGCAGGCGGGCACGGACGAGCGCGGTGCCTCCGCGCAGCCGGGCCCCGACTGCGGCCCGCCTCGCTCCGCCGCCGTCCCTCGACTCTTGAATTCACCTATTTCTACCGGGTTCTCCCCGCTGCTCCCGCTCCCCGCGCAGGAGCCCTTCCCTCTGCCTCCGTGCGCGCTGCTGCCTCAGGTTTCTACAAAGGGCCGGGCCTGTCGTCCCCTCCCTGGGACCGCCGCTCACAGCCCCGCACAGGGACAGGGACCTCCGTCCCGCCCCGCGCCGAAGAGTCACCCCACGCGGTGAAAGCAAAGTGCCAAATCCCCCCCTCCCGGCTCGCCCACGGGAGCCACAAAGCCCCCGTGCTTTGTCGTGCTGGCCTCCAAAACACCCTAACATCATCCCGCAACCAGGGGATAACTAAATTTTATTACACATTAAACTGCAGACGCTTCTGTTTGAGGAACAGCTATAATTCTCAAAACTGAATAAGATGAGCCTTCAAGCATCAAAATATTACAGAGACTGGACAATTTGAGGGCTCTAACGAGTGCTTTAAACAGGAATATTTCATAGAGAAGTTCCTTCTGAGTCTGGAAAATGAGAAAGTACTTGCTTTGGTTTTTTAGTACCCGAGTATCCCATAGCTTCCTCATACTTTTAGGTTATATATATTTAACTCAAAGAGATGAGCTTTTATTGTACAACATTTAATCCCTCGGACATCCCAGTCTGCAATCTACTCTTGACAAATGTTAACAATGTCACTTAATATGCCAGTGCACGGCACTCAGGTGCTCCAGTGATGGTGGCAGAACAAAATTAGCACAGCTTTAGGCAAAGACAATCATAGTGCAGCTTTCAACTAAGGTCATCATCATAATTTGGTTTAACACCAGCATTTTCAAAAAAAAATTGTTTGAAGTGGTCTGGTCAACTGTTCAAACTACTGGCAGGAGCCATCCATTTTCCACTCAGTCACCTTCAGTCTCAAGTAAGATTCACAAAGAAACCACTGCCTTTAATAAATACATTTCCCTAAAACAGAAAGCCACAGCAATCAGGTTTTTTCTTTACCTCCACATACAATTCCACCAGACCAGCTTTCATCTCACACAGACTCACATCTGTGCATTTGGAGTTCTACAGATGACAGCAAAAATTTGTCTGACACCCACTATTTTGACAAGATTAGGACATCCAATCTGGGCTCTTTTGCCAACATTTTGCCTCTGTTTTTCTCTACTGAAACAGAGATTTCTGTACTAACAGGAGGCACCTTTCCTCCCCACTAGAGCTCAAAGGATCAGGAGTAAAGTTAACCTCAAAGAAACAGCTCCCCATAAGCTTTAGCATCCCCTGTCAGCAGTGGTCCGTTTCTGGGAGGAAACCATTACTGCAGATCTTAAACTGCACACAGATCAAGCCCACAAATATTTATTCCATGTTACAAAGACACCAAAGAGGAAGAGCTTGAGATGGCAACTGTTAAACCACACAATGGAGCAAGGATCACAGTGAAGGGATGAAGGTCCTCAAACCCAATCACCTCTTATCTGCTACCTGAATCTCTTCTCCACATCAGTAGCAATGAAATTATGAAAATACTCCACTGTTTCAGAGATTTGACTTCCAGTACCCTAATGCCCAGAAGGCTGTCTCATCTGATTGTTTTAAATTTAGTAATGGCATAGGATTTCCCCTGAAATACAGCCCAGATGTTCTGCTGAGCCACTGGGGATGTTACAAACTACAGAGGATCCTTTCCCACTACATCCTCTTGCCTTCATCAGATCACAGGGCACTCACTGATGCACACAACCACCAAGACACAACAGAGCACAACCAGGCCGGCTGTTTGGAGAGGCTGAGCAGGAACGGTCCTAGCTGGCTGTACTCCCTTCCTCACCAACTCAGGGGATAACAAGAAAGCAGGTTTAACAACTACAGACAGAAACCTTATGAAAAGATGGACAGGTCCTTAACAGATTCAGATAAAACACCCTTTTTTAACCTGAAAATACCAGTTTAAACCTCAGCCAGCAATTACTTATAGATTACTGCATATGGATGTCCTTGAAGAGCCCATACAACCTTCTTTTCCCCTCATGGCTGCCCAAACACACAGCATGGGGTTCTCCAGGATCAGTCCATTCCTTCAATAGCAGCAGAAGAAAATCCTGGTCATAGACATTCCAGCAGCAAGAGCAAGGAGTAGTTGGTCTGTTAGGACACAGCATCCATTTCAGCCAAGCCTGAAGAGCTGCTTAGTCCCCAGGTGTGCAATTTTGCCCAGATACGCTGTTCATGCAGTTAAATGAGCAGCACAAATCTCTGGAAATCTGCCTGCATTTGAATAACTTAGGAAGATCAAAAGTTTAACATATTTTCATCCCCAAACACACACATATTAAAAAAAAAATTCAATGGGAAGAAAAAAATAGTGATGTTCCTCACCAATTAGAAAAACTAGCTCCAACTTGATTTTTTAACAGGATTTCATTATGATAACATTGGCTCAAATTTTTTCTTTTCCTCCATAAAGTAAGATTCCTGGAATTCACTTTCATTTCTCACCGTAAACTATAGTGATTGCATCTCTCCTTCTATAAAAAAGTGAATAGTTTATGTGAAATATTTCAGCTGACTTTCATCTCCACTTCTCCCCATAAAGTCCCAGTTCCTTTCATCCAAGAGAAGTGACAATTCCAAATGCCAGCAATTAGTGCTTGGACTTAGAACCATGCCACACCTAACACAACCCCCCACCCTGATCCTCTTTAAGCAGAAGCCTGTGATGCTTTCTCTGTTTGGCACTTCCACACAACGCTGCAACATCATCTTGGCATTTCATTACTCACTGCAAGGGACAAGCACTACAGCATCACCCAGCGCTGACACTGTCGGAGCAGTAACACTTCACCACTTACCAGTGCTGTGCAATAGACACATGATGGGAGAAAAATCTTCTAGTGGTTACTAACCTCAAACAGTGCACGAAGGCTCTGACCTCAGGCTAAGCACACAGTTTGGTGCAATTAAACTGAAAGAACTTGGGGTTTTATTATTTTTATTAACAGCCTTCTTTTTCCTCAACATGCATTCAAGAACATCAATTGTATTCAGCTTGCAGACTGGAATCAACATTTCAAACCCACATTTCATGTCGTTTCACTGAGTTTTCACAGAACATACTTATTTGTATCCATTCATACACACAGAATAAACTTAGTTTTTATACTTGCAACAGTATTTATAATGACAGAATATTATTTACATTTGTTGTAGCACTCAAATTATTCCAACAGTTTCAGAAATTCTAAAACGCATTTTTTCCCTATTTTCCCCCTCACCACTCTTGATAACTACTCCTTGAATATTCTGGTTCACAGAAGACAGTAGATATTTCCAAAGCCAAACCAGCAGCTAAAGCAAACTACTTTCCACACAGTTATCACATTTCAATTATAAAGGATTTATTATACATCAATCCTGATCAGCTTGCAATAATGACAGTTTAACAACCTCTAACTGCCACTGCTACATTAAAGTACAGCATAGTCCAGCAGTCACAAAACTAATCTAGCCACAGAAATTCAGAATGCCAAGTGAAAACGAACTCCGAAAGCAGTAATGAATTCAAATTCTCTTTAAAATACAGGAAACAGAGCTACTGGGTACATCCTGTATAGTGGTTTCAAACGAAAAGGCAACATAAGCAAGTCACCTGTTAAGTGCTGTTGCTTGAAATAGCTTGTAAAATACAACTGAGATTGTGTTACACCCTCATGATCAACAATTATGTGGACAATAGCCACACACATCTGATCCAGTGCTCCCACAACCTGGGGATCTTACTGGTGAGAGGCATCACCTGTGAAGTTTCCTGTTGAGCCAAATTCTGTACATTCCCTCAAGGGAAGGGTTTCCAACACATAGGTTCAGATCCATCAGGTACCTCTATTTTTTTGCTCTTATTTAGAATTGCACATGATATAACACTACATTTTGAAAAAAAAAGTAATACATCACCCATGTTATCCCTACCAACACTAGAGCAAAATACTATCCATAGAAATCTGCAAGATCCCAAGCATATCCTCCAGAGAAGTCTTTCACTGCCCAACCAGATGTCATTCCCACTTAGTCAAGTAAAACGCAGAATGGCTCCATACTAGGTACACTTTAAGTGCTCAGAAAACCAAACTGAGGTCCAGTTTAAAAAGTCAAAATCGTTTTTACTATGCATACCACCTTTTCCCTGTAAAGATGATCATAAACTCCAATAGGTATATAATACATACAAAAAGATAAATCTCAGCTTTTCAACAGAGCTCTTCTACACTGAAATGAAGCACAGCAGCAAAGAAGTTGGTCCTAAACAATAAAACCAAGACCAAAAATAAAAAGCTGCATTCTAGGAAAATCACACAGGACATCTATGCTACACGTTCAGAAGAATAAGCACCTAACTACATTTTGCTTTCTGGAGTTTCATAAATGCATTTCAGAACTTCCAACTTTTTTCACATTTCTGCAGAACAAACAACTTTCCTTTCACACAGAAAAGAACACTTTCCAACATAAAGAAAATCAACACATAGACAAGTCTGTAATATTAAATTTATTATCCCTCTAGTGATTCAGCTTAACCAAAGCTTAAAGCAAGTCAAATGTTAAGAGAATAAAGCACTGTACACTTATGGTTGAAGAAAACTCCAAAACAAGAGTGATTAAAGGCTTTAACTGTCCCGGTTCAGAGGTTTGGAGGGTCTTGCATTTCCCCAAAACACAACATATGAGTGCCTGAAGCATAAGTAAACTCCTCTTTACTTATCCCTCCTATATGAGTGCCACCATTTAGTCAACTAAGGATCAAGTGGTGGACAACCTAAGGTGAGACTTACTGAATTACACAGTTTGTTTTATACACTTCCATCCCTCAGTAAGCGTGAAGACCAGAGGTTCCTCTTCAGGCTGGCAGGATGAGGTGAAGACTGTGAGCACTGGGCAAGAGGGGCACAAGAGGGATCACCCCAGCATGGCAGCTCATAGAACCCACAGGCACCCAGAGGAGAAGAAAAATCTAATAACTTCAGGGCATCAAACACCATCGGCAGTAATTTTAGCAGTGCCAGGAGGTGGTATCTTCTGGAGAGAAAATGGTAGCACTATCACTGATTTATAGTCTTGTGGGTCATCCTGGTTCCGCTGCTTCACATAGAATGAAATATAAGCGAGGACTCAGCACAAGAAAGCCTGCAGGTTTTTTGTATTTAATCACACTAATAAATTCTCATTAAGTACATAATGCTATACAGAATACCCAACCAGCTTTATTTCAGTGTACACCAAATATTAGACATTAATTTAACCCCTTGTTTAACTCAAACTTGAGGCTTTAATGCATGTGCTCCAGGACCGATGATTTCCAAAGAGTTTACTCTCTACTGGACTGGCCATAGCTCCTGCCTTACATTCTGCTTACAAACCCAGCACAAATGTCAGCAATCATGCCAGCAGGATGCCCCTACTGCAGATTTCATCATCTTGGCCTTTTACTATCCAACAACTCAAGAAATTAACCCAACAGATATAAAAGAACCTCTCCATTAATTAATCTTGCACTTACCAAAACCTGTCCCCTCCCCCTTGTCTCTTGCTTAGTTTAATTCCACAACTTCCAGTTATCACCCAACTTTTTTCAAAACACCTTCTCTTTTTCTGCTGTGATCCCAAACTATGCAGACCAACAGAAGCAATGTTTTTTCTCATTATTAGTTCAATTTTGAGGAGGCAGCCTGTTGCATTTTGAGTTTTGATATTACAAAGCTGATCCTGGTGCTGAGATCAGGATCACTTTCTCAATGTGTCATCAAAATAAAAGTTATAATTTGATCCTTCTTTCCTGAGCAGCATAAGGCTCTAAAAGAAATCATATAGTTAGGTTTATATCACTAGTTGCACTAACATGCATCTTTATTTTAAACTGAGATTAAGAGAGTCTAATGAGAAGGACCACAGTCCACAAATTAGTAGTCAATAAGGCCTTTTCCGGTACACTGGCTCTTCCATGGGCCACAGAGCCTCATCCCACAGCCCTAGATGTTCTGCAGAAAATATAAATGGCTGCCTATCTCTTATTTCACTATTTCTGGCAGTTTGCAGTGGGGATGCAAGTGGATTAAGATCACTATTGCTACAGGCAGGGAATAAATCACTATTCTCCATACTGTGTTCCAAGCTGTCACCATACATACAAGGGGTTAATTAACTGCTGTTACAAATTTGACATATAATCTGAAACAAAAGGCATCTCCTAACTGTTATAAAATAAAGAGAAGAGAGAATACTATTAAGAACAACTATCTAAACAAACCACTGTCAACTTGATTCAGTCCTGGTAAAGAGTGCCCCATGGTCCATCAGCCAGCCTTAATTCCAGGGATGAGACCTCCCAGGGTGGACAGACATGTTTCCTCCAGGGTGAAAAGCAGAGGCTGTGCTGATGCTGAAACTCTGAGCCATGACCAAGCGTAAGACCCCCAGCCCAGCCCCTGAGCTCAGAACTGGACTGCAAGCCTCACCAAACACTTTTTTGACCACTGCGCACCTGTGGGGCTGCTGAACACGCAGGAAGGTACAACCCGGCTCTACTCACTGAGCTGTCTCCACATGAACCCTGAAGCTCCAGTATCACCACGAAAATGGGCGGAGGGAGGGGGGTGTGTGTCCAAAGTCAGCCAATGGGTACAAGCTCTGACAACCCAACCTCTGAGAAGCTCCAGGTAACTGACAGAGGAGGCAAAGCTCCCATTTATAACAACAAAAATAACTAGCTTAGAACAGTTAAAAAAAAAAAAAAGCAAGCTGTAACAAATCACAACAATCACAAATGGGATGGTAATTTCCAGTAAAAAATGCAAACAAGAACTTCAATCAGTTCATCTTCTTTACTGCAGTTTCCCCCACCCAAGAGCCAAGCCCCAACTCTGGGGAAAAAACACCTTCTACAAATTCACCTTTACAGTGTTCACTGTTCACTTGTACACTATCAGTATACCCCTTAATCATGAACAATAAGCTCAAAGAAATGCCTGTGCATGTCTTCACTATAGATACATTCTCCACTTTTCTGAGAAATAAGTTAAGAAACTGACAGGTCAATATTGAAACTATTTCGAATATTAGTTTGGAACATATTAAATTTTAAAAAGTTTCAAATTAACACCTGGACTTAAGCAAAACCTATTACTAAACCAACCTCTTCATGCAAAGAAAACATGTTTCAAAGTTCTTCGTGATATTTAATAGCAGAATATCAAACCCCACTTCTTTGAAAAACTAACTTAACAGCAGGCTCGGGCTTTGGAGTCAATCACTGGAACAGTAAGTGCAATCCTAAAAGTGTTCACTGACCCCTCCCATTAAGTAAGATTTTTTTTCCCATTCCTTTCATATTTATTCAGCTGCTTTTCCTTTCCCCTCACCATGATTCTCAAGTATTTATTACTGAAACTTAAAGAACAACTTAACTGAAAAACAGACTTAACAGCTCAACCACACAGACCTTTGTAACAACCCCAAACATGTATTTTACATTGCAAGTAATCTTTGCCTTTCTCCAGTAAGGTCTTGTTCTTTCCCTTAAAACTCCAGTAGGTCTAAACAGCTAAACATTTCATCCCATTCCCCAGGTAAATCCAGCTGGCTACCACTCAATCTTCCACTTTTCAATCCAAACTCCTTAAGGTGAGATCGAAGACCACATTGCAGTTTCACCAGCAAGTACCTCCACACACCATTTCTCATTTACATGCACCCATGATTTTTGAAGTGATTCCTCAGCATGCATTCTGCCTATCCCTTTCACAACTTCTACCCTTCCCAAACACTGGAAATCTGAACTATAGTACCACTATCCAGTAGTTACAGTACATCAATGTAATTTTACCCATTACTCCAAAACCAGGCATGGTGACTTCAAGGCAGAAACACTCTAAGTCCATCTATGTCAACTAGTCCATACTACGTGAACAGCATTAGTTCAAAGTATAACTTTACATACAAATATGCCAGCAATACATTTTACTGATCTTTGCTATTTTATCAGATTCACATGAAAAATTTTGGTGGCTACATGGTACCAACAGCCACTTAGTCAATGAAAAGCTTGTCTTACCTTCTTTTTATTGCACTTTCTGAATCATCACTAGGAAAGACTGAAATACTCCAGAGGAATTCTCTAGACTATTCGCAGTCACCCTGCAGTTATTATTGCACAGTGACAACTCTTGCCTAAAAAATTAGTACGGACATAAAGCAGAAGTGACCTTTCCATTTCTCACACTTTAAGAACCACACTACCCCTTCACATTATATAAGCCAGGCTTTCTTCTTCTCCTTTAATCTTGAATCTAGCTCACAAAATATGATCTGGAAAAAAACCCCAAAGGTTAATATTGATTTTGCAGTACTCCCAGGAAATTTATTTCTTTGATTTATTCATTGCAAGTTCAGCCTAACTGCCAACAGTCTTTCAGTTCTTTCTGCTTTTAAGTGTATGCTTCCTTTTCAGAGAGAGATTCACACTCTGATACTACTATTCTCTCATTATTACCATCTATAGTATGAACATCTTAACTTCTCCATCTTAATCTGTTGCAAAATAATGTCACTTCAAAAAACAAAAAAAACCACAAAAAAACCCCAAACAAAACAAAGCAAACAAACAAACAAAAAAATACCACCGCCACAAAAGCCTGACTTTAAGGAAGAAGAATAAAAGGAAGGATATGGAAGGAATTTTAAAAGTTGGTTTTTTTTCCTCTCCCCCATCCAGACTAGCAATAGAACAATTTAAAGGCCACAAACAGCAAACAGACCTCATGTTCCCTTTATCTTCGGTTCCAGATCCAACTTCTCTTGCCAGTGCACCTTCACAAAAGCACAAACCCATTACAACAATGGATTAATGCCATTCTGTTTGTCTCAGAGGCAAGTGGGCCAAAACGATCACACAATCTTTCTGCATTACGAGAGAAGAGAATACACAAATGCAGGCCGACAGCTATTTCCTCAAGTGCTCTTCCACATCTGCTATCCACAGTACACACACTGTAACAGTTTCCAATCTACACCGTGAAGAAGACTGTTGTCATCAGGTTCGAATTTGCTACAAAGGTGTTCCACACCCTTAAGAAAACAGGTCTCTGCAAGCCAAGTGCTGGGAAACCATTACAACTTCCACCAGGGACCCTCTTTCTTTTCTCAGGGACCCTCTTTCTTTTCTCAAAGTGAAATGAATAGGTTCAATAAACTTTTAAGAAACACGACCAAACTGTAGCAGACAGAATTCTCCAAGCAAAAACCTCTCTGATTAAAAACATAGAGTAAATTTAATAGCTGTAAAAGAATGAAATAGCCTACATTCACTCCAAGCAGACAGACTTGGGGTTACCACCATTAGGTGGAACCTGCAAACTTGGATTACAAGCTGCAGAACACTACCTGCCTCAACCAGGCAGCAGGCAGGACAAATGTCAGACTGACTCGGCACCACAGTCATTTGTCCAACACAGATTCTTCATCACCAGATCTTTTATGTGAACCTAATGCAGTACTAGGAAGATTTGAAAAACACAAAAAGATTAAAACAGTATCTGCGAGCTGCCCAAAAAATTTCAAAAAACAGGTTCTTTCTACCTAAACTACTTCTTCAAACCTAAACAAGACAGAGAAGAAGGTTATATTACATCATCACACCATGGCTGGCACAGAACGAAGTTACAGGGATTCCTCTCACCTTTCCTAATAACAAAATTAAATGTTCCTATGGTTATATTCATTCCAGTCAATGCACTGAAATGGCTGGTATTTCACAGAGATAAATCACCTGCAGACTAATGAGGATTCATAGTATGTTCACGCATTATTTTGTTTAAAACTAAACATTTTAGGCTTCAGAAAACTTACTGTTGTTTCTGCTTGAAGCTATTTTTACAGAACCAACTAATGACAAAATTTAATGCAAAAAGTAGCAGAAATTACTATGCAGAAGAAAAAGATTGCAAAGTCTTCTGCTCCTGGAGACATTAAAGTAGCCAAATACTACCTACTCCTTCAAAGAAATAGCATGATGCAGTGCTTGTGCTGCAAGGAAGAAATGCCATTTGGATTACGGTCTTAACAAAACCACAGTGTCAGTTACCCAAAGGGAGGGCTAAGTGTCCAGATGACAAAAAAAGGCCTTCAAAAAATTCAGGACATTTATGCAGTAGGTCATGTGTTGTATATGTAATTTTCCACATATACCTGAAAGGCCTTTTTAAGAGATGCATCCAGTTAAAACACCTTTATATACATACTGACTTAAGTGATAACAACTACAGTTTTCTTTATAAAACTTTAAAAAGACTAACCGTCAAAAACTATACTGATTTACAATCTAAGAAAACACAAGACTGTGCAGAGTTCAGGTTTAACAGCAACTCATTTATCTAAATTACCTATTTCATACACTCTATCATCAACAGCTGAATTCACATTTCAGATCAGTTTAAGAATATAAGTATTTAGTCACTGGTTTATTGTGCTCTTTTTCACACAGAATAAGTACTGAAGTTTCTGAACCCACATACATTCTTTATTAGATTAGGGCAGCACTTGGTTGTTTTTACTACAGCTAAAGCATGAAAGTTTGGCCTCAACCTTCCAATTTCCCCCCCTAATGCCCCATCTCTGATGACAATGTTGGAAGTTCCCTTAAAGCGAGGATGAAAACATTCTGCCACTGGCTTACCAGTTACTGGGAGACAAATCAGTTATACCACCACCACCACCCTGCACAAATAGCTCCCAAAAGCACTCAAGTCCATATTTGAAGAGAGCTCTTAGCGCCATTAAAAACACTTATCTATTCATATAGGACTGGACCTGCAACACAGAAGACTGGCTCTGCAGCAATGCTGGAATGTAGTGGGGGAATCCTAGGCAGATGAATTTGTGATATTTAATAACTCTGCCTCCCCTCCTTAAGGAACAGGGCTTCCCCTACAATCAGTCAGTGAACTGCCAGTGTCTAATGTTAATTAGCCTCTTCCCTTTTATAGCTGGTTGCACTAGTGTTGCTCAAGCACACATGGTTTATAAATTCTGCCCTTGTATTAGAAACATTTGCCTAATAATGAAAAAGTACTGGAAACCATATTTTCACTTTAGAGTTGAGCTTCCTATTCAAACAAGCAAGGGTTTTCCATAATCCATGTCCATCCCCCCGTTATACTGCTGAATACAAAGAAGTTTCATAAAAAGCTCATTGAGAAACACATTCTGGCAAATGCCACCACAGCAAGGTCACTGAACTAAATGGGTGCTACACAAAGGCTTCAAATTTTACTGACAGAGATCTTATAAATTTCATCATAAAAGGCACTCAACCAAAATTATCTGAAAGGAGTTCTTGAAGTAGTTCAGGTTCTGACTATATCCCCGTTTTCCTCCCCAAATCTGCCTAAATGACTAGAAAGCATTTCTAAGCTTTCTACTGTCACACAGAGCAGTGCTACAACCACACATTCACATCCAATGGAAAATAGTCAACATAAAACTGTTTCAAACTCCGAAATTGCTAGCTGGAAGTTCCACCTGCCTTCAGATGGTCAGAAATCAGAGCTGTACAATTCAACCAATTCCTCGTTTAACAATACTGTAACTACAACACAGAGTTCAAAGAGTCACCAGCCTTCTTGAAGTAGTGACCAACCCAAAAGGCCAGGCTATGCCAAAAACAGTTTTAGGCAGGATTAATTCCTACTTTCCCTGTGCAAGCACCTTACATGTCCTTACTTTTTGGTTTTAAACTTTACAGGGAAATTAAATTTCACTCCCGTGTACTGTGCACTGTAAGGGCAATTCCCACTCCAGCCCCCAAAGTCTTTCCTGGCTGTGATCTATGATCGACCAATTCACTGGTTACTCACAGCAAAAGAACTCAAAAGTTCAGGAAAAACAGTGAAGCTGGTGTGAGAATACAAAATACAGAGTTACAAATTGATTTTGTGGAATTCAGACTCATGCTAAAAGAAAACACATTCCCCATTTCTGAAAGTTTAATGTATTTGAGAAGCAACTAGTAAGACCATTTGAATTTCAGGCTGTAGACATGAGAACACAAGAAAGACAGCCACAAAGGAGTAAGCTTTGCCTCTGCAGAAGAAGTAAAGGAACTCAGGTCAGAACTCATCTGGCTGCTTCTCTCTGAAGCTGCCATGCTGTGAATACACAAACAAACCCAAAATGATAACTAAGGAAGCTGCACAGAAGTGAGTGCCAGCAAGTGAAAGGAGTCACAGCCAAACCAGATGACACCCATGTTCAGTCTGCAGTTACCAAAAAGGAACACTTTTAGGGCTGCTTTTCTTCCATATGATGTTTATAGCCAGGAGTGAAAAGCATCTAGGTCAGGGAGGTGGGAAACACTCCCTGCACAAGCAACACCTGAACATGCAACACAGTAACAAAGCTCCAGGAAAATCACTAACAATGTCATCTGTACAGAAAACAAGCCACAGTTAGACCTACCTGATCATGAGATAGGGGAAAGAGCAGTGGATTTCAGTACACAGCCACAAATCAATGTGTGTACTACCAACCAACAGGTTTTCATTCCATGGAAAATCCAAACTGTGGAAAAAACAAATCTTTGAACTGCAATCACATTCTCACTGCCAAAAACAGATAGGAAGAGAACACTTTGAGGTTACTCTTCCTGCAGGAGCATTAAACAGCTCCTCTCCCTCTCCCTCTGTCCACAAACTCTAGCTCAGTTTTCCCAAAGCCATGAAAAAAAATACAGCCACAGAACAGCGAGGAGCATCAGCAAACCTGGAAAAGAGCAAAGACAAGCAAATGCATTTGGCAACTCTGCCTCCAGGCCAAAGCAGAGTTTATGAAAAACCTTACAGCAACAGAATTCAGCATCTCATTTTCTTTTCAAAGACATGCACATCTAAAGCAGCAAAATGACATAAAACTAATTTGTATCTTTCTCTAAACTCAAACTAACCGTTTCCTAATATGTCCCATTTCAAAACTGCTTCTTTCCAACCAATCAGCAAATATAGCAACTAGTCATTTTCTTGCACCGGAGTCCATATGGAACAGGAATTGCAGTCCTTTGTTTCAGGATCTAATCCACATATCTGAATAATCAACCTAAACCAACTGCTCTATTGGCCAACCAGAGGTTTTAAATGGTGCATAACACATAGTAGTTTCAGTTTCGCAGATCAGAAGGCCAGACGGCCAACAGCACTTGCTATGGGAAGCAGCAACTTTGGAACCACCAGGGCAGAAGACTGAGGAGAAACAAAATAAAGAAACCAGAGTCATTATTTACATTTAATTCACCACTGGTGTGCCTCAAACCTGGAAACATACTCTTTTGTAGACTCTAAAGTCTTTAGTGCTCCAAGATACTCTCAGCAAAACAAGCTGCTGATTTCCTGAAGTACAGGCAATGACTTTAAGGACAGCATGAGCAATGTAGAACTGAGCAGCACATATGTTTTTTAAAAGGCAGACCTTCAACGTCATCTGGTACATAACTACAGTCTTCATTTTTGCATCAATCTTCCTCTCCACTCACCACAAATTCAGAGCATAAACACTCAAGGAAAATACTACATGCTATGAAGGAACACTATTTAAAGCATCCCTCAGGTTTCTTTAAACCTAAAAAGCCTCAAACTTCTCATAAATCTAAATTTAGACCACAGCAACAATTCATCAGTAAAGAACTGGTTTTAATGCTGGTATTACAGAATTGACTTGTGTTGGCAACAAAATCTGACTGTGACATTTATGGGTAACTGCCTGAAATTTGGTAATACTAAATTATGCTTTTACCCAGCTACTGAAGTCTTTCATGCAAGTCATAATTTTATCATTGACTAATTGCATTCATTTCTATTTAGAATGGAAAAAAAACCCCATATGTTAAACAAATCATGTTGTGAATGTATCATTTTACTACTTTTTTTTTTAGGAGTAGTACTTAAGACACACATTAAGAACTGCTAAAAACACCAACTTAGCCAGTTATATAAACACAAGTACCTTCTTTCCATTATTTGGAGAAATCCGGATATCAATGTCACTGACTGTATTGCTGCAATGAGGCTAAGAACTGGATGTAAATTCCTGACACTCAAGGCATCAAGATCAAAGCAACTACAGACTTGAGCAGCATCTATTAGCTGATTCTGTCTACTGCTACCTCTTGCTAGCAATCAGCTTGGGGTTTTATATGCAAGGGTAGTTACATACCTTCCACATCAGAGATGGGACCTCAGAGGTCCTACCCCTTATTTTAAAGGCTGTTCATGAATATAGACAAGCGCTAAGTAAGCAATTTTATGAACGCTAGACCTGTAGTCTGAGGGTGAAAACTTCCTATGTTTGCATCAACCCTTGATAATGATCTTTTCTCTATATATGCTTTAAAGGTTCAATTGTAACTACTTGCGTTGATGTACTGTTTCTCATACATACAGAAATCCTAAGTATGCCATGACTTCCTATTTTTTTCCAAGAGTCTACTCTTAAGGAAGAAGGGGTGTTTACTAACTAATTTATGCTAAAACAAGCAGCGACTGCTTGGCAAGATGAAGAGCCCCTGCCCCACCCCAAATCCTCCATTTCAACATTCCATCCAAGTCAACGTTCCCAAGACCAATGGCTTTCTGGTTTGCACTTTTTTTTCAGATAAGCATTTAAACATCTTTAGACCATACAGAAAAATCAAGAATCAAAATAAAGCTTTCCAAAACAAACCTGCCCTTTTAGCAAGTCCAAAGGAACAGGCACACAAGCATGTCTCACAGCATATGCCGTGTCTAACCCAAACGCTAAAAGCCTTGGATCCATTACTAAGAGGATCACAATGTGAAATCAAAAGACAGTAACACAGAACTGTGTACCTAATTTCAGACACCTGTAGTTTAATTACATTTCACAACATGGCAAGCATTGCTGTGATTCATTTGAACTTGAAAAAACAGTAATCACCAGTTTTGGTGAGTCAACATACACTAAAATCTTAAATCAATTCTGTGAACAATGAAGCCAAGTTTTCCTTTTCAGTAATTTTATTCTAATGTGAAACATGAAGAAACAAGCACCCAAAAAAATCCAATATAGTATGAAACTTTAATAAAAGTTGCTTAAAAAACAAAGAGCAAAATTTTAAAATAAACTGACTTGACTCCTAATCACACATCTTTCTGACATCAGGAAGAGTACTTTCAGACTTTCGGGAAAAAAAAGGAAAGAAACAAAGATCTGCTGTTGAAACATTACTCCCAAAGACTGTTGAAACGCGTAACATGAAGCTTCAGAGACAGACAGTTTTATTAACAGGAGGCTTAATTTTAAACAGTATATACAAATCACATGACTTTTCAAAGTTGGGACCACCTAGTAATCTGTCAAAAGAAAATTATGCTAATGAATTACAGAAGCATCTGTATAATGCAACCGCCTCTTTATTGAAGTACACCTTTATACAATCCTTCCACAGATTCCTGTACTGTGAATTCCTCTCGGGACGCAGCGCTGCACAGGTTTGCAAATCTCTCCTACACACCACATGAATAAAACTGTTGCCACTTGCACCTCTCAATTTTGCCTGCCCATACACTTTAGTGTTCCATGGTATGCAACACCAAAAGGCACTGTTCTTCTTTGTCAAAAAAACCCAAAACCAGTTTGAAGTTTACTATGTTTAAGTACAATGATTTGCAGGGAATAGCAGGCTTTTTTTCAGGCAATGCCCAAATATTAAAATTTACCATAAGCCAAGCAAGGACAAAACAAAAGAATTCTACTTTTCACTTGTGTAATTACTTCCTTTCCATTTCTCTGTTTTTCCATGGAAGGTTTCACTGCACAACAAAGAAAATGGCAACTCTTTACAGACTTTGAATACAACAGCACAACTTTATTGCAAAAATATATAGTAAACTCAGTATTTTCAAGTTTTGGAGAAAAATAAATTTTATCTCTGAATTTACCCATAGCAGTAATTCACAACAGAGTTGCTGAAGATACATGTTTCTTTCATTATAACCTAATTTAAAACTTTATCTGGACTCCAATCTTCTAATAATCACCACTTTGGTTCTCTTAGCAGAGACTCCATGTGAGGAGTTCAAGAGACATGTGAGAAATACCAATATCCAACTAGTGCCAAAGATCCTTTCTGAACTGATTTGTGTAATCCTAACAAATCAAGCTACTTAAACAATAATTATTATTTTCAACTGCAAACGTTTTAAATGTACTATAAAAACTCATATGATTTATGTTTGAGGTTAGCTATACTTGTGGCAAAAGTCTTATTCGGCATAGTTATAATTGCAATATATAAATAACTAAAGGTTATACCACAAAGAACAGCTTGAATTTTACAGAACGATTCTGCTCATACTCATAGGAATTAGTTTGGTAGACACATCAGCAGAGGGCATAATTCAACTGTTCATACAGTGAGAATTTTGGAAAAAATAAAGATACATACACAAAACAATTGATCTGTGTACACTGAGAATTCATTCAGTTGCAGAATAAAATAAGGACTTTAAACAAAGCTTTGACCTGTGAACAAAGCAAATTCAGCCAGCTTTTAACCAAATCTAAAAATAGCTATCTATTTTACAATGGCTTACAAGAACACCACTGAAGAGCTTCACTGACTTCATCTATTTCCCTTAACCAAAACTATGTCAAACCAATCTCAGTTTCTCGATAAGCACCGTGTCCAGAAGAGTTTACCAAACTTTTATGACGAATAACAAGCTGTCCAGCTTCTCCGCGAATTTGTACGAGGAAACTCCACCACACCTCTCTCCTTGCAGTGTTTCTCATGTAATGGCTAACTCAGTGCTCTGTCTTATCAAAACCAATCTGTTTTACAATTTAAGCAATCCACAGGTTCTATCCTGGAAATACTATAAAAACCGATCCAGATGCATTTATCACAGCACTATGAATATCTATTCTACAACTACTTCAGATGAACAGCTACCCTAAAACAAGTTTTACTTTTCTGGAGCCTATAGGCCTGTCATTTAAATCAACAACAGCTGCCATAGCTTCATCACGAGATTCAAATGCAACCATTGCTTCTCCAGTGGGCATGCCTTTTTCATTGTATTTTAAGCACACTGAACCAGGGATCACTTGGTAACCATAAAAGAAATCCAAAATTTCATCAACCGAAACAGTAAAGGGCATATTTTGCACTTTAATGACAGTTGGCCCTGGCTTCCCCGACCCTGTTCCAAAACCTGGGGGTCCACCAATATGTATGTTTCCTGGTCCGGGTCCAAACCCTGGAGGTCCACTTAAATGTCCAAGACCACTAGCAATCGCTGGAGGACCAGCACCAAAGGCAGGGGGCCCACTTAAATTGCCAGGACCATTGCCAAACGTCTGAGGACCCCCTGCAAAACCTGCTGGTCCACTCAAATTAGCAGGACCACCTGCAAAACCTGGTACCTCAATACTTGCACCAGGTAAACCACTAGCTGCAACTGTGGGTATTCCTGGTCTAGAATCAGGAAACCCACCAATTCCAGGAGGTGGTAAAGGGGGACCAAACGTGCCAGACCCACTGAAGTTACCAGGGAAATTGAACGGAGGACCATTGTTTGCTTCTTTAGCATTTCCCCCCAAGAAGGCATGCTCATCCCCACCAGGGCCCTGTGCTCCTGGCACAGCCGCATTTCCCTGGATCGGTATTTTCAGGATCTTTTTCCCTTGAGATGGGGGGTTTCTCTCAATATCTCTCATTTCTTCTACAGTTATCAAACGCAAATTAACATCTCTTCCATTCAGTTTTTTACGGTGCAAACGCTCTGCCTTACGAGCATCATCTTCAGCTTTAAACTGAACCAGTGCTTGTCCTAAACCTTGCCCATTATTATCAACAAGAATTTGTACAGAGTTTTCTTCTACTGCCAGTCCCTCTAGAAACTGAAGTATTTCCATTTTTGTTATATTGTATGGAATATTAGATATATGTGCACACAATTTTGGCAAGCCTGGTTCTCCCTCGGCATTCAGCAGGATTTCTCTCTGGTCATAGCTGAAGTTCTGCAATCTTTTACGAATCATATCTATCTTTTCTAACATTGCCTTTTTAGTAATTGGATGAACCTGAATGAAGCGATTCCCTATGTACTGCTTATGATGACACAAGGCTGCTTTATAATCAGCTTCATTCCTGAACTCAACAAACCCCTCTCCAATTGCCTTCCCATTAGGTCCGTAAGCTATATAAATGCTGTCCTCAACTATATCCAGCTTTTTAAAAAAATCTATCACATGCTTGTTCTCTGATTCAAAGGGAAGACCTTTCAAATAAACACAGAAACCGTGCTCATGGGGAGATCTCGACCGTGACCTTTTCTGTCCACTGGGAGATTTGGACCTAGGATGAGCCTGGGGAGGAGGATGTGCCTGCCCAGAGGGACCCATGGTTTGCTTGAAAGTTATGTGGCCTCCAGCAGCTACCCACTGTCTCTCTGTTGCAGGACTAACTTCAACATAGCGCTGAATCATCAGCATTCTGTTTCGCTTCAGTGCTTCAAATGTATCTTGAGGAGAAAAAAACTTAACTAGTCCATTTCCATTATTTCGACCTACATGATCCTTCAGCATATGGATTGCATCCACACGGAGCCCAAGGAAAAAGTCTTTCACATCAGATTCTGTTGCAGTAAAGGGCATTCCATGAACGCTGACATATAAATCATCTGGATTGATTGGAATTGGCTTGACACTACCTTGAGAATTCATCTGGATAGGATTTACAGGATTCATGGGACCAATAAACAATGGATTCAAGCCGCTGTTCATATTCACTGCTGCTCCAGACCCATTCATTCCAGTGGGTAAGGGTGCTACAGGTGGAGGATTCATAGGAGGCATTCCTGATATGGGAGGCAGAGGCGTCATTGGAGGTACAGGGGGCACAGGGGGTATTGGAGGAACTGGAGGAACAGGAGGCAGTGTGGGTACAGGAGGTGGAACAGGTATAGGGGGAATAGAAGGCATGGGTGGCAAAGATGGCATAGCTGGGATAGGAGGGATTGGTGGAGGAGGTACTGTGTTCATTGGGGATGCTGTGCTAGGTATAGTTGAGCTAAATGTTGGACTACCAAAGGTACTCCCAAGATTTGGAGGTGCAGTCCCCATACTGGCAGTAGAAAACGTGGATATGTTTTTATTGCTTTCATGCACCGTAGTAGAAGCAGTTACTACACTAGGAGAAGGACTGTTAAAGTTAGGTACAGTAGTAGGTAAGTTAACCCTTCCACTCATTCCAGAACTAGGTGGTGGTCCTGACCTGCTAGCATTTGCTGGTGGCATATCTAGATTGGCAGTTTCAAAACGCCTACGACTGAGTTCTATCATGTTCTGCATTTCAGTTTTACTGCTCAGCAACAACGTTACTTTTGACCCTTTAATTGTACCACCTGTGCGCATCATACCAAGCCTTGCATCTTCATCAGTGGCAAAAACGATGAAAGCCTCACCCAGTTCACCCCCTACAATATGCACGCCCCCATCAGGAATGGTCAATCCAGAGAAGAAGTGGCGAATGTCCATGGTCCCCGCCACAATCGGGAGACCTTGCAAGCGGATGACCACAGCCATGCTGCGCTGAAACAACACACACCTGCAGATGAGAAAAGGCAACGGCTATGTCAGACTACTGTTCGTGACACCATGCAATTACCTACAGACACCATCTACTGTATTTGCTTATATATACCTAATAACATCTTGCAAAGCTTAAGCATGTATATACTCCAAGTTCCTTATTCATGTTTGTTTACTTCACACAGACTGAAGTATTAAACATTTACCAACACAATCAGTATACATTTTGCACTGAAAATTCCAAAATAGCTGTTATGCTAAGACCCACAAGTGTCAGTTAAAAAAAAAACAAAGGAACATCAAAAACCAGAACTATTAAATCAGTAGTTCAATATTTAATGGAATTTAAGCAAAAGGAGTGTTTTAGCTATGCAAAACAAAATTAATTTACTATATACTGATACAGTATCCACTGCATGTGACAATGTGACTGAAAAATTCCGCACAGCTATGGGAAACAAACAGTTCCCTTTCACTTGGGGAAGGATTTTACCTCCTGCCAGGTGAAGACAACTAGAAAGGTAAGAGTGGGTTGAGTTAAGAACAAACACCCATTATGGTCAACTAGCAACTGTGAGACTCACAAGACATCCTGACAAGAAGCATCTGTATTATACTGACACGACATTTGTTCTCCTAGCAAAGGCAAGAGGTCCAGGTGACCTGAAGCTTGCTATTATAAACTAGCCCAATACATTTTGTGACAATAGAGACCTCACCTAAATTAAATTAACATCTATGTATACCTAACTAGATATATGACCTTTACAAATTTAAACAAGATATTTTTTAATAGCTGTGGATATACCATCTAGCATGACGCCTTATGTCTCAGACACAAGTAAGTGGGTTTTACCTCCACAGCTGACATTAGCAGATGCTTAAGGTAATTCTGAACAGCTAGATCTAGACAGTTACCTTGTGACAGCAGAAGTCTAAGGTCATATCAGAAGTTGAAAACAAAGAGGAAAGTAGGATACTTGTCACCTATTCAAACCTTCGGCAAAGGCTGAAAGCACCATATTAATAATATTAGTACAATTCAACAGTTCAGAAGCCAGTCTCTCATCCTAAACCATCAGCAATAGCAACATGCTTCACCTGAACCACTTCAAGTCTGAAATTTCTTGACTTCCTAAGCACAAGCCAGTTCAGTATCTGTATAGATGATCTCCAAGGCTCCCATAAATCACATACAAATTAGTGTTAACTCAGCATTTGAAATCAAGGATGAACCAGATCACAGAATCACAGAACTGTTTAGGCTGGGAAAGACCTTAAAAATCAAGTCCAACCAGACAACCCAATGCAATACCACAAAGCCATGCATCAAAGACTACTGGCCATTACTGACCATCTGACCAACTACAATCAACTATCTCCCAACGACTCAGCTATAACCCAGCATTACAGCCAAATCTGTAAATTGGTTCCATCTGCTTGTCTAAGTCATCCAAACACTTTAGAGGAGTCAAGACTTGAAAGACAAGGTAAGGCCACAATTTAACCAGGTAAGGCTGAATTCAGCACTTAATGAAAACAAGAGTAACAATTCTTCTGTGGGGTGAAGAAGCAACAATTCTTTTGTTTGCATGATGGAACTTCAGATTACTAAAATGAGTCCTTAAGTATTTTGTTCTGTTGACCAATACACCAGAGCTAAACCCTTCAACACACTAATGAAATCAAGCAGCATCCTGGGGTGTTACAGGGCATTGCCCCGCAACTAGTCAACACCAGAAAAGTGTGGAAGAGCTTTCTCCTTCAAGGAAACAGCAAATGAGCCCATTCACACCAAGTCAGCTCTGCTGCACTAGTTGCTGTGAACGAATATCAGATTCCTTACTGCACCATCCTGAAAGAGAGACTAGAACTTGGAATATAAACATAAGATGATTTTTAAAAAAAGAAAAAACACCACTAAGAAAACCCCTACTCCACCAAGGGAAGACAGCAACAGAAAGGCAATTATATACTAAGCTTCAGGGATAACTTTTTTTAAAAGCAACTTTCCCATCTCCATGGTGAGGTAACAGAAGCAACATCCTTGCCTTTATCTCTTATAGTGGAATTACATTTAATCTGAAAATAAAATTCATTGCCCAATCATTTTCCAACAACAAAATAACTTGCCCATGACAAAAAAAAAACATAGAACACGTCAAAGTAAGCACTACCTATGCTATCCAAACATATAAAAATGTATCTAAGACTTCTTGCACTATTTTAAAAAGCAGTGTTTTACAAAGATTCTGTAGTTTTATTTTAAATTTGTCTAGCATTGATGACAATCTCTGAAATTAAAGTTAAATTTAAAATTTTGCCACCTTTAAAGAAGATATATTAAAAAGTATTGTAAACCCAAGGTTTAGTATGTTGTGCTACAGGACTGCTTTTGAATTAGATGATCCTGAGGCAAGCAAGCAGTATAAAAGTATCCCTGGGCTTTGCACCTATGCTTTCAAAACTGGAATACTACTAAAAGCAAATCTTGCCAGGAGGTTTAGATTTCTTCTATAACCTATTATACATAGAAATTCGTTTCAGAAATTTTTATGTACCAGAAGTTAAAAGACATTTGAAGTTTTTCCTGTTAAATGAGAGACTACTTTTAGCTATTTCCTTAATGCAAAAAGGATGACAATCTGATATGGCCATTGGTTGAACAAAGGCAACTTGGGAAGGTGTTTGTACTGAGGTCTGCTGGTTTGGAATGCCTTACATTCTTTTAACAGAACTGACACCTGCTAGATAACTGCATTTATAAACAATTTCATTAATCCAGCCCAGAAGATGAAGTCACAAAAGAGTTTGTGCATTTGAACATTTACACAACTTTTGGGATAATGCAAGTCTTTCAGTTTTGCATTATATTCAGAACTTCATCACAAATACTAAGGGAGTCTTTGAAGTCTCATTACTAAGTACTCTATTCAGATCCACTAAATCACTATTGACAAAAAAAATCCAGAGCTGCTTAAGCATATAGCCACTAGAAAAATTATCTGCAATTACTTCAGTGTACTTAATTCCATGCAGAATATTAAGCAAATGCTTGCTTAATACTAAGCAGGAGCTGACAGTAACATGGCCTGAATAAAAATAATTTTAAGGACTCGACTAATCAAATATTTTTGACAACAGAATATTTTGTCAACATGTAACGCAGCTGCTTCATTTTTACAGAATTTCGGTGCCTAGACAAAGTAGTAGTGTCGCTTCTGTGATTTAAAGAAAAATCTCAAGGACCAAAAGGGCCAAATTTTAAATTTCTAAACACTCACAAACCACATTTTTTCCAGAATGCACTTAGGAGACAATAACCCACTTGCTCAAATTTTCCAAATAATGAAAATGCAAAGCCTGCTCAAATATTTCACTGTTCACTTGCAAAAACCAATACAAGCAGAGGCAACATTAACTTCAGACACACAACAGGCCGCGCACCAGTTCAGCAGGCACTGAAGGCCTTTTGTTGGGCTGTCAGACATGTTCTCAGGCTGCCTGATTTTCTCCTGGTACAAAAAGGTACTTCAAGGCAAAAGTGGGTTTTCTTGTAATTTTGTGCGTTTGGTATATTTGTGGAAGGACAACATTCTAGGGGTGTGCTACGTACAATCCATCCCCATTCGCAAGCCGCGATCAAAGCTGGAGATTAACAGGCTGCTGACAACCAACCTGATTCAACTCATTTGATTAATCTTAACATGTCTTGACAGAAATATCTTTAAAAACGTTGATGTTACACTGAAAAAAAAGGCATAAAAGACGACAATACTACTTCTCTCCTCAATATGCTAGTCAGTAAAATAATAACTTGGGTCATACATATGAATTCATAAGCACACTAGACTAGCCTTCTAAGATGTATGGATTTTGCAATAGAAAGTTCAGAAGATTCAACATAGCCCCTGGGGAGTATTAAAGTACAGTACCCACATGATACACACAGACAAACATATTTGGCAATTCTTGGGTGAAGACTAAGAACTACAGAAACAGTGGTATTGGAGGAGGAATTTTAAGTACAAGACTGTCTCACAGAAGTTAAAACTGCAAACTACAGTTTTGTCTTTTCCTTTTTTAAGGCTAAAATCAACTCATTATAGTAATCTTTGAGCCAATTTGAAACTATCTGATCACTTTAAGTGCTGCAAAACCTAATTAGAACCAATTGATGTACATTTCTACACTCCAACAGTTACGAACACTCAGACCTGTGGCCTGCAGCAAAGTAACTGCATTTTCCAACAGTGCAAAATAACTGGGAGAGTGTTCCAGACTACCACACGCTGACGAAACAACAAAGTATTAGTTTGGTAGAAAATTCCGTTTACAAGAAAAACATTGCCAAAACCACCATGACCAGTGGTGAGCAGACAAGCTACAGATTAATTGACCCAAGTCTTTGGACACAAATTCACAGATTCCAAAAACTTCAAGGATATATTTCTTAGGATATACTCAATATGCATATAAAGAAGTCTTCAATTCAAAAGCTCTTACCTGCAAAGACAGATGTTTTTTTTCTTAACAAGTAGCAGAAGCCAAGCCAATCCTGTGGGCAACCAATTAAAACCAACTTTTAGACTGCAATAAAGAATAAATGGATGCAAAAATCAATGCAGGCAACACAACAGCAGTAACAGTCCACAAAGAACTGTATACATAGAATTTCAAACCTGCAACCACCACAAGGCACTGCAACATACAAGAATCATAAGGGTATGTTTTCTACACGTTATCTCTTTATGACTTGCTGGCAATTGCATTGTAGAGCTTTTGTATGGTTTCAAGACATAAATATACCTTCCACAAAGAATACAGAAAGATCCAGGAAACACTGAAAGAGTCTTTCAAATTTTCCCATCACCAACAGGTGAACAATTCTCTCTTTCAAAGAGAAAGAACAAGAGTTAAATACTTGAAAGCCCTGAATTTTAACAAACCCTTGCTCCATCAATAATGATATTACCTCTGCCAACTGTGCATCTACTTACTCGAACAAAGCAACTTAAGTAAGCCATACCTCAGAAAACTGCCCCAGAGCTGCAGGTGAAGAATTCTTCAAGAGTCACACTAGCTGGTGACACTAAATGACATTTCACAGCTGTATCTAAGCAGTCAACTCCACAGAGCACATAGCAAGAACTCCCATAAAATACTCTTATTTTCATTTGTAATCTGCCATTTCATTACCCAAATCTTGATCAAATGCCCATTTTTTTAATCACTTTATAAAAATCATCTTCCCAGGATTACAACTCAATAAAAAAGCCAAGCATTTTAAGTGGCAACACATGTATTTTGTATTCAAAGATGGGATGGAAAACCTTACACTAAAACTGTGATTCTTTGGAAAGCCATCGAGGAATGAATCTCACTATGAACAGATAACTGCCTCCTCCTCACACAACCCCCAACAAGCTGGTTTCAGTTACAAGCATCATTACCAATGCAAACTTAGAACAAGAAGTACTAACAGATCCTTCACAAACTCCCTAAAAGAGGGAAATAAAACAAACATAGATATTCGCACATCTTCCAGGACATTAGCAGCAGACTTAAAAGTCAGAAAGATACAACTACACTATAAAGACTTATATTAAAATGGTAAATGCATTTAGAAAAATAAGACTTCAGTTTATTAGAACTTTAAGAGAAACATGCAATCCTATATTAGAAGGACTCCACTATGTACTTCCATGTACAGCAGTGACAAGCAGCAGTTTACAAAGAAAGAAAGAAATGTAATCACCTGAAAAACTGTTTCATGCAGAAACACACCTGCTTCAAGCAGCAGATAAATCTTTCATGCACAAGGAACTTCTCATTTAGAAAAAAACCCCAAATCATTAGATGGATTTCCAGTACAGCAACCACGATGTTGCATACATTCCTCTTCACAACACTGAAAACAAGCTGAAGATTTCCAGTGGACTAAGACAACACAAACAAAACCAGTCAGCGTTCAGAAAAGGTGCAAACTCCACTCTGCTATGTTTAACTTCTCCACCAAACACCATCTACTTTTCATTTCAAGTCTCAGATCTCTCAACTTCAAAGAAAACCATCCATGCCCTTCTGTAGGTAAAAATATCCTTTTCAGTCAACGGAATACGCAAGTGCACATCAATTAGACAAGCACCGGCCGAGCACAGGTGTTCCCACATAACGCTGACACCACACCTCTGGGACTTCTCCGGAGAAGCTCCACAACACCCTGTCAGCTGTACAGAAAGACCCAGCATCCACTGGACACACAACAACTGTTTAAACCAGAGGAATCCACCAAGGAAACAACCGGCCGATTTGCCTGCCTAACATCAGTAAATCAAGGTGGGGAAGCAAACCACTAAGAATAACAGGTAAGTTTAAGAGTTAGTAAAACCAGAGTCATTAAGTTTTTCAAAAGAAAACTCACACTCTGTATTTCCAGGACCCATGTGAACGCTGACTCGTTTTTTTTTTCTGGGAAGAGTGGCTTTGTTTTTTTCGTTTATAGAATTGGGGGGGGGGGGGGGG
>VXAC01004951.1:0-18365 GCA_013399225.1 Rhipidura dahli
AAACTTTCAAACCCCAACACTAATGATGTTCTCATTTTGTGGGAGGATACAAGCCAAGACTGGATCAGGACTACTGCATCCAAGCTAAGATACCTCTTCCTGGTAGTTACACATTTCGGTGAATGTAAAACTTGAGAACTGTTATTGATGTAACAGTGACTCCGTCCACATTCCAAAGGAAAAAAGTAACACCATTAAAGAAAGGCACAGGTGCCTTTCTGAACTCAAAATCAGAGAATTGTAGAATAGTTTGGGTTGGAAGGGACCTTAAATCTCCTCTAGTTCCAGCCCCCCTGCAATGGGCAGGGCACCTACCACTGGACCATGTTGCTCAAATCAGCTTGTTAGACTACATTTGTGTATTTAAATGAGATGTTTGAATCAATTACTGCAATCAACAGCATAGGGCATACAGCTTTTACAGGCAGTAAAATAACTGGAATCTGAGAGCTGGGCACAGCAAATGACAGCAGGTTTTTTGTCTTCATATCAAGAGATTAACAATCTGTGGCTGCAGAGTAGACTGTAGGGTAAAGTGGATAATGCTGGCAGATTTAAGAGCTCACAGAGTGAAGAGATGTGATTCAAAGCTGGTCAGGACTGAGGGGAGTTGGGGAATAGATCTTATGGCCAGCTGTGTGTCCCTGAGGGCACACATGAAACAGTGCGAGTCATGAAAATTATGGACTGAGAGAGGAAAGCGATTGTCTGATCCCATAAAATTCTTTCCTAAGTCTGAGTACAATCTTTCTCCTCTTTGTTCTCACTTAATGATGAAGTCTATGCTTGGGAACATTATTTTCCTGTTTCTGAAGAATTGTCACTCAGACAAGTGCTATTATTACAGAACTAAAGGTGTGTGTTGCAGTATGAAAGGTAGATGATGCCATAGAGACAATCAGCTACAGTTTGCTGAAGTAGAATTCAAGGATTCAGCATAAGAGGGGAGGTGAGATGACCTCCTCTGAGTACCCACAAAGTGGTGGGAAGGCTGATTGTCAGCAGAATGATCAGACAGCTGATGGACATGGCAAAACAGAAAACAAGCCCTCCTGCCCTGTTTGTTTTTTGGGGTCCTTAAATTAAATGTACTTTTGCCTCTGGCCTACATGTGTGCATTTCTGCTGCGTGTTTATAGAGATAAAATATCTCTGATAGTCCTCTGAAGTATTAATTTGTACTTTGTATGCAATTTTCTGCATGTTTAAATATCCACATGACATAATTTACAAATTCTAATCAAAAGTGTAAATCCTAGGGAAGTGTTCAAGTCAGACATCATCGGAATGTTTAAGGGGATTTCTACTTATGACATTATAATATTGAACTTAAAAAGCACAGTTAAAGAGACCAACTTTTGTTTTCTTAAAGAGTAAAAAGTTGTAAACAGTCAAGGAAACACAGGGAAGACTTTAGAGATTTTTGTGCATGCACTTGTGTGTCTATGGATGTCACATACATTGAATTGCTCTGGAGATATTGCCTCAGAATTAAAAGCTTAAGGTCAGGTCTTCTGATGCCAATATTTCTCAGACAGCATCACTAACAGATTGTTATATTGGAAATCTGGTCGTGGATAAGAGTACAATGATTGTTTTTCCTTCTGAACTTATTCTCTCTCTTTTATTTTGTTTTCAGAGCATCAAGAGAGCAACTGTAGAACAAATCCAGAGGAGAAGAGGTCTGGTAAGTTGATGGTTGTTTTTTCTTCCAGTGTTTCACACACACATATGTGAGTGTTGTGCGCACTTATACAAAAACCTTAAGTTTATAAGTGGTGTTAGAAATAGATTTCTGAATTCAAGACAGTAAAAAACTAGTTAAGACAATCTGACTAGTGTAAATGAGAATACAATGGTACTCAGCTGAGTGTTAGGTCATTCTGCTTTTTAATGTCATGCTGAATCTAGTTTCAAAAAACCCAGAATCCCTTAATGAAAAACCAGAATCCCTGTTCTTTCTTCTTCATCTGGTAATATAGTTTACATACTGGAAATGTAACCAATTTGCCACTAAACTATTCTTCCAGTCTTCAGTCTAGAATAGAAATGATTGCTGCAATAAACAGAGCCAAAGTGGTTGTTAAGTTCTCCCTTTCCAGGCCTGGTGAAATATTGCTTCCACATTTGAAACAAAGGCATGTTTATATTCTACACTACTGTTAGATTCATTGCATGAATAGATAGATTTCAAAATGATTTACATGTGTCACAAGGCTCATCAATGCTACAAACATTTTAGTCTGGATAGAGGGGGGGAATATGTTTTATAAAAGGGTAATAAATGAATGTCTAGCTATTTCTTACCAAACCATTTGGGGAAGGTGAAAACTCTTTCTAAGTTGTCATGCTGATGGAAGCTTCAGAAAATAAATTGCATTTGTATATTTTGGAGATATACCTAAAGGGGAACTATAAGCTATATTTTGTTTGCTTTATTTCAGTTTGATCTTTTATAACTGTAATGTGAGTTGAGAGGCCTTGTTTTGCAACAGATTTCAGAAATTTCTGTGTAAAAGAATGGATTTGTGTTTATGTAAATTATAAGATATTTTAACAAACTGACACCAAACTCCATCTTGTTCTTTAAATAGTCTGGTTATATTGTCAGAACTGTTTTTGGAAGGGAGTCCTAATTAGATTGATTTGGTATCCCTTGAGCCCAATATGAGATTTAATTTTTAACTGTGTTCCATTGAGAGACAAAAATCATGAAATGCTAACATTTTTTTTGATATGCGTCAAAGCCAAATCTGGACATTTTATAAGCTCTTATCATGGAGAGGCTGAACACCTCTTGCACAAAGACACAAGCAAGCACAATAAAAGAAACCCTTGGAAGCAAAGCCCTGGGTCTTGCACTGAGTCAAGGGCTTTCAGTTCCCTTGGAAATCACGGCTGTGTCCTGTACCAGCCCTGCATAACTTACTGCAGCAGGAGACTTTTGGTGCTGCAGTGCCTGGTGATTAATTTTTAAGCTTTAAACAAATCAATGAAATGTAAAATTCTCAAGACCTGTTCGGTCCCATGGAGAGAAAAGAAACGATGTTTCTGCCCTGACTGCATGACTGTATTATCTTCTGATAATTGGCTTTTGGGCTCAGTAATAAAATAAAATTCTTTTCTGCTCTGTTCATGATCTGCCTTCCTATAAGGAAGTGACAGCAGTGCAGAGCATAAAACGCAGTGTCAAAGGAAGCTGTGAAAGGCAGTGCATTAACAGCTATGGTGTGCTAACAAATGTAGCTTGGAAGAAGTAACATGAGAAGCAACATCAAGCCAAGAAGCTGCGTGCTTGGGTCCTGGTGCTTGTCACCCCACTCACATGGGGAGCTTCAGTTGGTTTCAAAGCTGGGTACAACTCCAGGTGTTGTCTGTCCCTGGTCTTAAAATTGAGAACCAAGCATGATTTAAGGGAAAATGGGGTTTTTACCTTGGTATTTATTTAAGGATCCTTAAGGTGCACGACTCCATCCCAGTGGAATGCACCGAAACGCACTCTGGAATGCACACCCATGATAGATGGCATATACAATTTATAGACCTTGCAAATTAGCATCTCTATCAAAGATTCCCCAATGAGAAACTTAAATGAATAGCGGGATATCCCCCCATGCAGAGGAATTCCCCCTGGATGGGCCTTTGCAGGATGTGTTCTAGAGAGGACCTTGGTTTCTCAGGACAGTGTAGGGCTCTCTGGCCCCAACTGTGAGGCCTCCAGGATGTTTAACAGAATATTAGGACTATGCTAAATTATCAAGTTTAAGGAATTGTAAATATGCATGCTAAAAGCCCTGAGGATACATAATAGCTATATAAAAGGGAATATAAATGTATATAAAAGAAAACGGCAAAAAATCACCATGGCATCAAGAGTTCCCAGAAAAATGTTTGTTGCCATCATCATATCACTACATACTCTGAGATTTCTGCAGAGAACTTCTTCAGGACTCATTTAATGAAAAGGAAAGAGTTTTCTTATTTTTGTAAGTGCATAAGACCAATGGCCAAGCAAGAAGTGGCTGGTGATGCTCATCCAGTGAAAAGTTACATTTTGCACATTAACCCCTCTTTGGAAGATACAGGAGAGAAAGATACCTTCTTTTGCCTTTTAATAACATATAAAACACTCTTTGCCATGAGGTTCTTTGCCCATTTTTTAATACCAATGAAAACATCTAAGGTCTTCTTGATTTACATTTAGCTGTGAGGGAAAACTGAAGGAAAAAAGTAATAGTACTTAGTTCTTTATTTTATATTTTGGTGTTTGAAAATAAAATGCTCACATACAACTCTGAAAATCCAATCATCTGCAGTACCTGATTTTTTTTCCTTTGGAAATAGGTGAATTACTACAGATTTGTCCTACCTTAGCTCCTTATGCCATTCCCTGTAAAAAACTGTATGCTTTGCTATGCATTTGCTATGCTTCTGTGATGGATTCTTTCAGATGCATTAAATTCCTTTACATCACAGAGACATCATAAATATTGTGCTTTGTAATGTATTGTACCAGGAATAACAGATTATTTCTCAGTTGAAGGATCAGCTGTGCTCTGTATTAATGCAAGACCTTTCTTAGGTTCAAAAGGTAAATAACAACAGCTGGAAACCATTTCTGGGAAGTTGACAGGAATTTAATAATTTTTCCTCCATCTCATCCCATCTCCATTGCAGTGTACATGTAGGATGCAGTGCAGAATGGTGATTCTTTCAATATAACATTATAAACAAAGAAACATTATACACATAAAATATTAAACACAGAAACATGAATTTCAAGTAGTGCAGCCACCACCTAATGTATATTTTATTTCACTCTTGAGTTATTGCTGAAAATGGTTTGGGTATCTTACTGAAACATGTAATTTTTATTGCTAGTGGCCCTCCACCGTGGTCTATTACCTGCCAGGGAGATGTTGAGCATAAGATTTTGGTTCTTTTTGTTATGCTTCAGTACTCTCCTTAGCAAGAAGATCTACATTAGCACAAATGAGTGAAACTCAGGTATCTAGGTGCTTTGAGAATATTCTTTAAACATTTTATAGTATTTGATCCTCTAGTTTGGAGAGTTTAAAGGAGTATTTCCAAAGTATGCAGATACATTCTGTTATTTTTTTTTCCTAGTAAAAGATCATTATTTGACAAAAATACTCTGGAAACAATATAGAATGCATCTGATGCATGTCCTTTTATGTCACACTGCTTTTAGAAATGGGAAGAGAACCTGAAATTGAGGGACTTACTTTTAAGTTGTCACGTCATTCTTAAAATCACCTGTTTGGGATATAAGTTAGTGTTTGTCCTGTGTGATTTATAGTAAAAAGACATAATGAATCTGAAGTGAAGTCACTGGCAATCTCTTCCATCTCTCATGCAGGTTAAGCCCTAAATCAACATGATTGATTTTTAAAGCATAAGTGATTTTAGAATGTGTGTTTGTTCCTGGGTCCTGTAGTGGCATAAGAAATTGTTTACTTCTGTGTCACTTACCAAGATCAAAATACTCTGTTTATTCTTATTTCTAAAATTAAGCAACGGTGTTGGCAGTTGTTGCTGGAACAGGCAGGTGAGGAATGTTTTAACTTAAATAATGTCCTATATTGAAGTCTTGTTATTTCATCATAAAGGCTTTGTATTCTTTCTGTTCTTGTCTTACCCTTTGATAGGTGACCTTGTTTTCTTGAAAGAAAGAACTGATCTCTTTGGACTAAAACAAGTTAACCTAGCCTCAAGTATACTGTTCAAATCTGTCAGGAAGACACAGGTGAATACACACACAAATGAGATGTGTTTCCAGGACAAAAGTATTTGCACTAAAGTGTATCAGAAATTAGAAAAAAAAACACTGAGCTGAAAAACTGCCAGGCTTTGTCATGCTTCTGTAATACTTCTCTTCACACTTTGTTTTCTGTGGTCAACAGAGTTCATGAGAATCTTGGATTTAATTTTCAGTGAAATTGTTTCTGACCATTGTTCGGAGAAATCCTTGAAAATCTGAACCAAGGACACCTAATAGCATCGGAAAAACAGGAGGTAGGGAAGAAACTTTACAGCTTTTCTTCAAACAAAGTTTCATGGCTTTTAAGGCAGCATTCTGATTATTGCAAGACATTGAATTGGATTTTGTTTTTGATAACCTTTGTGCATGGCAGTGCTAAAAATAATATGTTGGGGCATTCTGGCAATAAAACATGAGGGGATTTGAAGCAGCAGCAATAACCAGCGGGCAATGTCTGGGTTTCCCTCTGTTCTGGGTTTCTTGATCTCTTGTGAGAACCTCACCTTATAAAAAGCAACAGTAATTTTGGATATCATGCGAAAATACAGCCATGATTTTAACAGTAAATGAGTGTGTGTGCAGAATTCTTCTACTGTTCAATATCAGTGTGCCTAGCACATAGATCCAGGCAATATCAGAGTTAATCTTTTCCCCTGTTACAAGTGTGACCTTGATCAAATGACCTGCACGTTGAGATTTAAGTGCCCTGAAGTAATCAAGCTTCAGCAGCCAAACTAGGCCTTAGGTTGACTGTTTTGTTTTGTAGTTTATAGTACTGGAAGGACCTGCTGGGATCCTTGTGATGTGTTTGTTTTGGCAATTGTTACAGGGAGTTATTCTTTCCCTTATCGAGGCTATCATGATTTATGTCACTAGAAAGGAGCAGACTTGTGCTAGATGCAGTACAAATGAATGGAAAGCCCAGCACATTGTTTGTCTTTGTAATTCATTATAATTTAGCTTTGTGTGGACTTTTATCAAATTCACATTGGAGTTACCATTAATAAAGCACCTATTCCCAGCTGTACATGAGCCAAGTGGTTACTGCAAGGTAAACATACAGCACAAAGGATGTTGGAATAGCTGGAGAAGCCTTTTCAGCTGAGGGATGTGTTAGATGTAAACACACAATTTTGTGCAGATTTCAAGCATTCCGTTCAAAGGTCTTAAGAGTTATTTGGTGCCAAATAATAATATTTTTAAGCATGAGGTTGTAGGGGAAGAAAATGAAGAGGGAAAGGAACTGTGTGGTCTTGCAATTTTAGAGTTACGTGCCTGCAGCATCTCTGTGACTGGGATCAAGTGAGTCTTAGCTGTACTTCTAAACAATTCTTCAGTAACAGAGGGAATAGGCTTGAAATTTTCAAGATCAGCATGGAATTATTAAGGGGTTGTTATAATGCCTGACTAGTGAAAGCTTTATCCCAAGGCATAAAATAAAATCTTCTCCAGTGTTTCCAAGCTGAGCAATTCACATTGAAACAGCTTAGAAAAAGTACTTTTTAATGACTGAGGAAAGTTATTCATTGTGGATAAGAGCTGGAAAGCTGCACATTGTAATTCTAAAAGAAACCAGATTTGTAGCAGGATAGAGACACTTGAGTTTGATTCTAACTATGTTTTTTCCAAGTAGACTGTGCCTTTTACTAAATGGAAAGCCATCTGCTGGCAGGAGGTGTCAGAACAGAATGGAATAATGTCTGCATTGGTTCAATGCACTCCAGTAATTTGGGATAAATTAATTTAGGGAAAATAAACTCTGTTCTCTTAAAAAACTTGTAACAGTGTAACTTGTACAGTGTCTTGTAAGGCTAGAAAGTTTCTCAGACACCATATCCCATATGCCTTCTTTTCCTTTTCCACCCAGTTCCTTTCTCATATGATTTCTTTATGAATAGATGGCATGTATTCTTCCCTAAGATCTGCATAAATTTACAATGTGGGGTTGGGTTTTTTTGGTTTGGTTTTTTTTTGTTTTTTTTTTTTTTTTTTTTTTTTTTTTTTTTTTTTTTTTTTTTTTTTTTTTTTTTNTTTTTTTTTTTTTTTTTTTTTTTTTTTTTTTTTTTTTTTTTTTGTTTTTTTTTTTTTTTTTGTGATACCTGCTGGTAAAGTGGAAGTCCTTGGTATAAAACTCTTTAAATGCACAAATTCCAGCTCTCTATTTTGTCCCATAGTCCACTTTGGATTCCTCGCTCGTAATTGGCACTCTGGTTTTTCCACAGATTATTTTACTGTGATATAGGGAGATTACCAGCGCTAATGCATTTAATAGGATTTTTTTTGTTTCACAGAATGAATCTTCCGGAGGCCTGAGGCTTCTTAGCATAATGTATTAAGTACTCTTCACTGTATTAAACACCAGTAGAATACAAACAACACCACTGTGCAGGGTAATATGAGACCCCTTGCTTTCCTCTCCCTGTCTCAGATCATCTGATCCATGATATGGATTTGTTTCATCACATTTCCTTATAAATTCAGAACTTCTCTCTGTGCATCGAGAAGTCAGTCAGCGAGTTCCAGGGAGCACTTGGGTGTGTTGAGGGGACAAAGTGCAGTGTCCAAAGAAGTCAGGGCTCTGTCAATTGTGGTTCCTATGAGCTACCCTGCACAGTGTAAGCACTGAGCAGAGTGTGGGTGTAGGAAAATCAAGCAGCCCTAGGTCCACAAGAGGTTTCTACACCTGATTTTAGCACCCTTGTTTGAATCAACACTCGTGTTTTTCTATACCTAGCACCAAAGGCACCTTTTATCTATGAAATCCCTGCTTTGCTAGATAATTCTGGAATTGACATGGTCTTAATGCTGCTGAGCTGCTGAATGCTCTGCTGTATAAAAAACACACCGAGATAAAAAACGTGGGTGGGTTTGCAGCAAGAGCTTATCTGGGGTTTTGGGGATACCATTACTGTCTGGAGGTCAAGGGTTTGGGATGCAGGAGTTGAAATCAGTGAATTCAATCTGACTTTAATGGTCTGGTCAAATCATGAAGAGAGATTATGGTGTTCGTTGAAAACACAGCTTTTTAAAGACTAAAGAGTCACTTTTTCTACACGGAAATTTTGCAGATATTTCCAGGGAGAAGATTTTGGGTGCATGTACTGTTGCCATCAGGAGATGAAGAGAGACTTGAGACAGGAAGTTAGGAACAAAAGTGTCAGAAAAACAGTGTACAGAGGAACTGTGAATCCAGTCCTAAGGAGAAATCAAAACCAACCCATACACAGGGACCCAGCTGGCTGTGGAGAATGCAATAGTGTTTATATAGTTTCTGATTAGATACAGTAAAGGAAAAGACTGAGGGGGTAGAATTTCTTGAATTGAAATATTTCAGTTGCTGACAATAAACATCTTTATTAAATTTACTGCCAATGGGAAAGACTAAAGGAGCAGACCATCTAAATATATTTGTGTGTTCTTCCTAGAAGCTGTTTTGCTCTTAGGAACCTCAGGAGGTCAAAACTCACTATTTACTTCTCCAGCTCATAAGGTTGGCATAAAACATAAGGAGATTTTTAAAAAATCAAAGCATTTTTATTGATTTTTATTTGCCTTCTTATTTTTGAGCCTTTAGGTCTAACTATGTGTTGAGGAACATTCATTAAATAAAAGCTGGGAAAACATCTCAGACTTATGAAATCAGGAATCAGAGAAGCAGCTGCATGGCTTGGAATGTGACTCTATTTAGCATAATGATTTCCTGAAGTTGATCACTTGCTTATACTTATGGGAGTCCCAATGAACTTTGAAGAGCTGTGTTTCTTAGTTTTGATTTATATTATATGTGTCTGCTGTTCATACAGAGCTTTTAACAACTTCTTGAAATGATACTGCTCTAAGAGGCCTCAGTGGTCATTCACAGCTAGCTAGAATCATCAGTTCTCCTGAAAAAAGAGCCATTTTACTTCAAGAAATGAGGCATTTTTGAAATCTCTTTATCTGAAACCCTAGTTGTGATGTGAAGTACTATGATGAGCTCTCATATTATCCTCTTCTTGCAAGGAGCCTGAACTATTAATTTAGTGAATTATTCTATTTATAGTTCTTATTCCACTAAAATTAAGAAACAAAGAGTTCCTTTCAATGTTTAATGAAGTCTTTTGAATATAATTAGCTGTGTCTCCTCAGATAAGGACTGGTTGACCAGTTGGTTCACTCCTTTAACTTGTCCCATGTTACCCTTATTTTAACACAAATGTGTGACATATTTTTGCTGAAAGGCTGGATGATCATTCTAAAGAGTGCCACCACCTCCTTCTCAGAGGGGAAAAGGTCAAGCAGGAATGGAGCACAAAAAATACCTTATTGCAGTAGCTCTGACAAAATCTTCACTGCAAGTCTCTTCTTCAGTTTCTACAACCTCATTTTAGGCACCAATTGCATCACAAAGGTCTTGTCAAGAAAAGAAGCAAAGAGTTCTGTGTAACTTCCTGTGCTTTAAGTTTGTTTGGAGAAGTCTGGAATGTGGTTGGTGATGTGGTGTTTGTATGCTGTGATCACCTAAAACATTGGGTGGAAGAGAACCGGTGTTGTTGGAACACTTTAGAAAACATTTATTACGAAGATTTAACACAAAGTTATCAAATGTTTCAATGTATGAAGGTGACGTGGTTTTGGATGTTATGCCTTAGTGTCCTTTATGTGCTTGGTGGTGCTTAGGCTGTGCTGTCACTAATTATGGGATGAGCAAGAGGTAGCACCTGGAGAAATGTCTGAGGCCATGGTGCTTGTCACAGGTTAAAAATCCTGTCTCAATGTGTGTAAAATCAGCATAGGACTCATTTATTCTCTCAGCAATCCAATCTTCTGTAAGTGTTCTGCCTTTTCAGGGAGGGTGCTTTTAGGTTACTAAATATTTATCAATGCTAATGTCTTTTTAAAACTCTATCCTTATCTTTATTGTAAAAAGATAACATTAGCCTGGGGGAGAGGGACATGAGGGAACTGATTGTGTTCTTTTATTTCTCCCAAGACTCAAGCAGAAATTGTTTAAAATTTATTACCAGCTCTTGCTGTTGCAGAGAGAACTTTTGGCCTCCTAAAAATGATATTTGGATGTGTAATTAAATTTGGTATAGCTACAATGTTTTTCTGAAGTTTGCAAAACAGTTCTTCCAGAACCTTGATGCAGATTATATGATATGGCTATTAAACACGGCTTATCTTTTGAATGGAAAGCAAAGATTAATGACTCAAACTAAAATGATGCATTAGATGTGTGTGATGAGATGCAGTCTTGCAGTGATGTAGGAATTGGAACTAGAGAAGATGAAAATGTTAAAATGAGATTGATAGAGACACATACTGATGCTAAAAAAACCAACCAAAACAACCCATTTTGTACTAAGGGAAGAAAATAGAAAAGTGTCTTCTGTAACGCATTCCAGAGAAATTTCAGAAGTGAGTGGACACAAAATTAAATGTTTTTGGTAAATTTTAACAGAATTTAATCAGTTGGCATGTGTGGAGCATGGAAGGAATTTCTCCCCAGTCAGTTTGGTTTGACCTGTTGGCTTTTATTTTGCTTTCCTATACAGAATATATTTCAGTCCACTTGCTGGGACCTCCTGGGCATTTTGAGCAGCAGATTTCTGTCCTGATGGGATGATCCCACCTGGGGCTGTGCCTTGTGCTGTGACAGGGACACTGGGAGCTGCTGGTGGCATCAGGCAGTGGGTCAGGAGATAGGGCCCAGCACCACTGGGTGTGGACAGAACCATGTCCTGGGGCCTAAACGTCAGATGAGAGGTGCTGGGAGAGGCTTTTGTTTTTGTGCTGACTCCACCATCTGAGGACCTCTTGCTGTTATGGAAGTTCACCTTCTTTAAAGAGATGTCATTTCTTTCTCTCCATGAGCAGCGTGTTGGTACCAACGCTTGTAAAACCCACCAGTATAGAAGATACTTTGTCTCACACACAAAGTATTTGGTTATCTAGTAGTGTGCTCTGCTCAGATGAAAAGGTTAATTTGGTTTTGCTTGTTTAAGGAAAATCTGCAGTAAAATAGACATTTCCTTTATCTTTGTTTTCATGTATAACTGACCTTTCTGGCAGGCCTATTTTGAATGGAAAACGTGGATTAATTTCTATGCTGGTTGAAAATGACATAAATTAAATTGGTCTAATGGAGTAAATTTATACTGCAGATACAAATTAAGATGCTTTAATCCCTAGGTAAATCAGGTGGTAGACAGGGCTTCCCTCTCCCAGGAAGAAGTTATCTGTCATCACCTCTTTTTGGGTGCTTGCTAAAAGAGCTGTTCACAGCAATATTCTCTATGACTCCTTAAATGTGTAGGTTTAAGCTGTTGAAATTGGTGGGCTGATTTAGCTCATTAGTTTCTTGACTGCATTAGGTGAATCTGAGAGTATTTTCACCAGCAGAGTCTGCCAGAAGGTTAGTTGAGTGTCCTGTCCACTGGAAAATACTCTCATGTAGATGACTATTACAACTTCCACCAAATTACCTAGATGCAGAAGAAGGTACCTCTCTATTTAGTTCCCACTTCTGTTGGTAATTTCAGTGTTTTATATATTTATAGCATTTTTTTTCCATCAAAATGGGAGTCTTTTATTGAGCATTTCCTTAAGTTGTCTTGAACATGGTTACCCATGGAGAGCTGAAATCATAAGTAATATGAAATCGGATGTGATACAAGTGCTATGACCAAAAAAAAAAAAAAAAATCTGCAGTGGTAGTAAAGGTAAATATTGAAATATTTTTAAGTTGTTGGCATAGAGTAAAGTGGTGTGGGATAGCACTTGGATGTTGGGAGAATTCATGGTTTGGTAAATCAATTCTGCTTTTTTCAACTGACAACTGAGACCTATTATAGGGTTGTGGAGACATCAGCAGTTTGGTTCCATTAAGATGTGGGAGTGAATAAATACTTGCAGATAGTAATTACAGTCTGGTTTTGCTCCCCTGTGGAGGAGAAATGGAAGTGGTGGTGCCAGGGGAGGAGGAGAGCTGGAGGGAACGGAAAGGTGGCAGGAAGACAGATGAGGCAAAAGGGGTTGCACTTCAAAAATGTTTCAAAAACGGTCATAACTGGTTAGAAAAAGTTTAATGTTAGATTGCAGTAGAGGAAAACCAGCACAGAATAACTCAGTGATTGATGACTCACTCAAGATTCAGTTAGGAAAAAAATCATCTTTAGATAAACTGTACAGCACTTGAGATCCTCTGATACTGAACTGCTTAAGGTGCAGAGGAAATACTGTACAGGGTTCCAGTTTGGGATGAGACTGCTCTGAAAACGTGGTCACTGCTGGCAGTTTGTTTCTGGTCAAACCCTACTGGTCCAAATAATCACGTTGTTTATGTATTCCTGCTCCAGAAACTTGGGTGAAGCCAGAAGGGTGAATTAGCCATCTGCACCCTCTGCTCTGAATGCAGCTTTTTCCTGAAGGTTTCTTCTCAAGAAGAACTTAATAAAACCTGCAGTAGATGAACCAGTGACTCACAGCTGCACAGCTCAGCACATACTGTGCCTGTCTCACAAAAAATAGGGTGCCTTGGTCTGGGTTAGGTTTTGGCTCAATATCATTCACTGCTCTTAATACAGAGCCTACAGTGAGATTTATCCTTACAGGGGGATGATAGAACATGTGTAGTACTCTGAAACAGTCTTAAAACTACCTTCATGCCAGGTGTGAATGCAGTGGACAAAGAGTAAGGGAAAATACCTGTTGAAAAGGATTACAAACTAGGCAGAAAGGATGAGTAAAATGTTTAAATGAGTAAAATGAGTAAAAATGTAAAATGAATAAAAGAAGGGTGTCTCCCTTCTACAGGTGAAGTTGTGAAGCTTGCAGAGCTTGTTTAGAAATACACAGAATGCTGAGGATCCTGCTGAGGACCAAATCAAGCTTGAGATCCTGCTTCTTTATCCTAAACGTTGTGGAACCAGGTCACAGTATATCTCTAGATTACTTCAGAAAGCCACACCAAAGCTTTTTTCTGCGGGACATAACCTGTTTCCTGTCTGGTGTAGTGGTGCTATTAAATCTCATAAGAATTAATCATAAATTTAAATGCTTTGTCACTTAACCCAGCAAGTGTCACCTCCAGGATGCAGGTTCTTGTACCTCACTCACATTTTCTTGAAGTGACTTTCAGAGAGCTGCCCTCAAGGTTTGTGGTCAGAAAGGAGGATTCCTGTGGTGCATCATGGAACTGAACGTGCAAACTGCTAAACTTTGTGTGGATGCTTCTTCCAGAGCCTCTTCACAAAACCTCACCCAGGGCATCCCAGCTCCAGGAATGTGCAGCAGGGAAGGTGCAGGTGGCAGGTTGCCATGGCAGTTTTGTGACAGGCGTCATTCTCAGAGATGGGGCACTCCAGTGAGGAGGATGAGGAGGCTGAATCATAAACTCTTGGCATCAGTGAAACCTGTGAAATTCTGCTGCACAGTTTTGGAGCTTGAGATGTCTCTGGCTTTGCTGAATCCTAACAGAGATTGTTGCTGACTCATGCCTTTTAGTGGAGCTGGCTTTTATCTGCCTTGGGGAAAGCAGGACTTTAATCTCCCTGCATAAATTACTTTTTTTTTTTTTTCCCCAGTGGAAAGATTTCCTATTTTCTTATCTTTAAAACTTAAAAAAGAAAATTAAAAATCAAACAGCCTGTTTGCATTGCATGCAGGTAATGCAGGTATTTTACAGAAGGTAAGAGGGTTGACCTGTAAGTGGGTATTCTCATTTGGACTAATCTAAATCTGACTCCAGCTTCCAGGGTTTACAAATGTCACTGCCTCTTGAGATTAAATGCTCTAAGAATTTAACTGATTTGTCCAAGATCAAGTCTGCTAGTCCAGACTTGGATCTCAGATATATTTCTCATTTCAGGCTCAATAAAGAGTTTCTTTAAATGCAGGTTATAAATGGTGGGATAGTTTCACTCTGTCACATGCTATGATTTGAACTCAGGCACAGGTAATGCAAAATCCTGGATCTGTTTCTTCCACAGGTTGTGTAGAATTTTAATGCATGATACTTTGGAGTAATGCATGAACTAAATCTCAAAAAACCCACGAGAAAACCCCAACAAAAGCTATTTATTTTCAAAGCTGCAGGAAGTAGAGATGGAATATCTTATTGCTTGTACTCTCCTCCAGCACGTTTTAGAAATTATGGATGGATTCTAGAAGTAAAATACATAACTTTACTGCACAATAAATAACCCAATTATGTTTCTTGGTATAAACATCCCGAGAGATCTTTTTTCACTGGCTAAATTTACCAAGAATAACAATAGATATGGTCAAATATATTTCTTTCACAAAATGGTTGTTCTGGTTTGTTTTTCAATATGGTTTTTGTTGTGAAAATCTCTGAAATCCTGAAGTCATGATAGTCACGAGAGGTGTTGCCAGTGTTCTGAATCCTCCCCACACTCTTAATTCAGATAAAGCATTTGTGGCTGCTGTAAGATCACACTGATTTTAATGAAAATTTAAGTGTTGACCCATGCTGTATTTTTAGTTCAGAACAAGAATCCGGTATAAAGAAGCTATGGGGCATTCCTTAGATCTTGTTATCTTCTTAATGGCTGAATAATTTCCCATATCTTCATGTATGCACCAGTCCAGAGAAGCACATAAACTGGTTTATACCCTTGAGCAATCAAGTAGTCTGGAGAGACTCTTTCATGCTTGTATTTTCATGTGTAATTAAGCTAAAATTAGCCTTACTTTGGGTTCTTTGAAGATGTTCTTTAAGGAGAAGAATGAACTGAGTCAACAGCAAAATAATCAATGTTTTTATGACAATAAGTCAGCATGTACCTGCTGTGAAGCATTGTGGAGTGCTTGTCTTGCATCTGATGGTTTAAAGCAAGAAACAAATACTTAAAAATCTTCACTGTTGGTGGAATGGAAGTGAAGGAAAAATCCCTCAGACTTTTCCCAATGATTTTACAATGTTTGATAGAAGGAGAAAAGGGGAGGGGGAGTATAATTTGAAGGCATTTGGCTTTGGTTTGTCATTTTCTTCACAGTGTCTGCATGAGACACCTGAGACAGTTCCTCTGCATTCCACCTGCAATCTCAAATGCCCCAAAGGCTTTTTTTCCTCACCTTTAAAAACAAACTTTATCTTGATGTCTCTCACTCACAAAGACAGATGAAAACAGCTACAGGGCAGTGAGCTTGCTTTGGGTGATGTACAGGGGAAACTGCTGTCAGTAATTATTACTTCAAATAATAATGGAATAGGTAAAGCCATCAACTTTGGATGTGAACGAGTACTGAGTGTTTACATCTACTGGCTAAATTGGAACTGTGGGTCTCTGCCCATGGGTTGGGACAATTTGTGCTTGGAACAAATCTAGTAACAAATCACTCATTGACTTCAGTTATGTAGGATGAAAGTCTAAAGAGACAAGTAGCCATGAACTGTATGTAGGTTTGAAAAGAGAGAGAAATTAGGAATGTGGGTAAATAGAAATAAAGAAATTGAGGAGGTCTTCTAGTTGTTCTTCCTGAATTCATTTAGATATTTTTGTGCAAAACCTACAAAAATAATGCTGCAGATTGAGTCCTTTGGGTGTTCCTTACCCCTTTCCTCTGGTTTTGTAACAAATAAGGGGAAAAACTGTTTGTCTATGAAGTGTTTAGTGAACTGGTTCTGCTTCATCTGGTACTGAACTCCTTTGAAGTGTTAGGGCCCTTTACACAAGATAAACAGTATCTGAATTATCCTGCTCTGTGTTTTTAAAATGTTTTGGTGCCTATAAAGGGATCTGACTCTACTCTTGACATCTTGGGTTTGGTCAAAGTATTGTTCTGTTAGAAAACCTGAAAGAGACTTCCTGTCCTTTCCAATATGAGATTTATCTTCAATTTTTGAATATTTTTTTTTCAGAGCTAAAAATCACTATCCAATAAATTTTGGATGTTTTTACAAATAAAAGTTTAACACTTTATTTTAAATAGTCTTGTTAAGGCACAAATTTTTGCTTAGCAGATGGGTTAGAGTAAGGAATCATTTCATTCTGAAGGTTGAGCTCAGTATCAGGTTTTCAAAGCCTATGAAAAACTAGTAAATGAAAGACAAGTAAGTTGGTGAGTACTGCAAGAAAACAGTAGATGTTCTGGATCTAAATACAGACCAATTAAAATGATATTATGCATGTTGACTCCATTTTGATCAAATCCTATAACTAAAATAGTCTAGGATGTTATGACTTATTAGTACTTCTCCACCTATATCTTTGACGTATCAAAATCATACAGGGTCAGGGCTGTGAATTTCAAAACCCTGCAGTTGAGCCAGAAATGAATGTTCTTTGACTGGGGTTCTTTTTTCCCCCCCACTGTTAATTTCCAGCACCATCCAACAGTAACAGCCTTTCTCCTAAGAAAAATGTTAATTAAAATCAATGATGTCCTCAATTAAGTTGTCAGATTACTTGAAGCAAGTATCTCAGTGTAAAAGAGAAGATGCTAATTAAAACAATAAATTGTTTTACTTTCTGTCTCAAGCAGATCACCACACTGTTACTGTTGTGACTGAGATGGGAATTACTGGCAAACCATTGTTTGAACCCCATAAAACATGCTAAATGAGCTCACTGAGAGACCTCAAACTGAACCCACACCTAAAGATTCATACTGTACATTACAGCTTTTCCCTGGGAGTGTGAGAAGCCCAGCCTCTTGTGCAGTGTTTCTTATTGGAAATTTTTAATGTTGTCAGCCTGGCACCTACTCTGCATGTGCAGAAGCTGCATTTACATGCATTCCATTATAGAAATAACAGAGAAAATGGGCCTGCAGTCATAAGAACTAGAAGCTGTAGTGTGCAAATATTTTCACCTGTGCTGTGCTAGAAGTCCCACTTTATTTTTCTGCTTTCAATTTCCTGCCTGGCTTGAAAAACTTCCCTCAGCCAGTAAAAATTTCTGAGATAGTTGAGAATGCTCTGGATGCTGCATGTGACAGATTTTTGCCTTTGGGGTGTGCAACATAACCCTTCCTCTGCCATTCAGATGAGCTGGGCCAGTGGCCTGCTGGAGCTGGGCCAGATGTTTCTGCTTGGCTGTAGAGACTGCCCAAACAGCAGGATTTAGGTGGCAAAGCAGTCCTGGGTTCTGTGCTTCTGCGTTGTCACAACTGCCAGTTAAGAAGATGCTGCTCTTCCACCACAGTGTGCCAAGTGAAAGTATGAACTTAGAAAGACAAGAGTTTGTGACTTTTGAGCTTGGGGGTTTTCCTTGAAGGGGGAGAAGGGGCTGGGAGGTTGTTTGTTTTATTAAGAGGTATGCCATGGCAGTGGGGAAAGAGTCTGATTTTGGACAGCTGCTGAATATACAGCTCAGGATATTACACAATTAAAGAAAGTATTATCAACATCAAAATACAGGGCTGAGGTATTTTGGTCCAAATATTATTTGAAATATTTATAGATCTACTTCAGACCCTGTAAATCAGGAAAAGGACATTTATCTTAGTCATGTGCAATTGAAGAACATTGATAAATTTATGTGCAACTTCTCTTGATTTTAGTAGGATAACATTTTTTTGTTAAATTAAATTAAAGCGTGGGGTTTTTTTGTTTGTTTGTTTGGTTTTTTTTGGTT
>VXAC01004952.1:0-114995 GCA_013399225.1 Rhipidura dahli
ACCCCCGCCCCTGCTCCCCCCAGCTTATGATGGTCCATTTGATCAGATTTCTATAAACACTTAATAACTCAGCCTGACGTGCACCCAGGGTTTTGGACTGCGAGTCTCAAATGATTATAAATCTGGTAAACCCTGCTAAGCGACTTTAAACACAGAAATATTTTGAACATAGTAACTTGTACGAGTGGAGATGGGATATTTCTAAGTGTGCCGTGACAGATTTATTATTTGTGAGTGTACGAGTGCCTTTGAAATAGTTAAGGGATGGCAGCAGTCAAAGCGTGCTGTGCGGGAAGATCACTAACAGGATAATGGTGTGTGTTCCAGCCAGTGTTTTCAATGCTATCTAAAATCTATCAAGACAAAAGAGAGACAAAAAATTTGCATTCAACCACTTCAGAATTTCTCCCTTATTACCATAAATACCACAAACATTACCTGTTGCACGCTCCTGATTTGATTTAAATGCAGTACTTAAGCTGATTAGAGAAATATGAGAGTATGTTCAACCCTCTTTAACCTGCATCCAATCCAAGAGGATCCTGAACTAAACTTTGTTTCTTTTGTTCAGAGTATTTAAAATGAGGTTTTTTGTACACCATGGTATACAATTTTGTGAACCTCAGCATGGATTCATTCTGATCAAAAATTCAACCAAAATTCATGAAAAGATAGTGGAATGGCTGGTCATGTGTTCTTTCATCAACATCTGAAAACGGGAACAGATGCAATTGCATTCTTTGAGCATTTTTCATTGGTGAGATTTGGTGGGACAAAATGGCCTGCATTATGATTTAAAAGACTCCAATGTTGCCTTGTAAGATGCATGTCTTACTGTAAAATACTGCTTGTTCAGAGATAAATAGAATGAAACTGTCTACAAAGACAACCAGGGCTCATGTCTGTCTCTTGCTCATTTGCAGATCAAGCTGAGTCCAACATGAGTCTGTTGCGTTTCACTTTTCTGGGGATCCCAACATTTATTTGTAACACAGAATCCAGAATGGTGCCTTTATCTGAACAGAATCTAGGGTAAATACTATATTTAATCTAATGAGACACTGCTTCTTTGAAATATCACATTTACAGTAAAATTTGCTACAGATAAATGATCCCATAGACATTGGAAAAAGTAATGGAGGATATTTGGGTTTTTCTAATCCATGCTATAGGACACAGTTATTGGTGTACCATTTAAAGTGCTTCCTCTGAGAAATGCTCTTGGTTCACTGGAAGTCTGGGAGTTTGATTATTTTATTATGAGGGGGGAAGGATCCTTCAGCTAGACTCTGTCTCTTTGAATACTTACCCAGATAGTATTTAACCTGACTGAAATATCATCCTTCCCTGTGCACTCTCCAGAGCTTCTCAACTACGTTCTTTGGTTGTAGCTTACTTGTAAGTTGGACCCCAAATTTTATTTCTTATTTTCTCAATTGTTCTTTGTCCAGTAACTGCTCACCAGGTAATAACAGATGAATTTGACTCCAGCAGGGCACTCAGAAGTCTAGTTTCAGTATCAAACCTGTATATCATAGCTGTGTAAAGCAGCCTCCTGGTTGATAGATGGCTTTGAAAAAGATGGACTGTGAACCAAATTTGCTCTTATTACTCTGTACCCTGCAATACACTCCTCAGTGCTGCAGCATCCAAGCTGATAATGGCATAGCTGTTCAGTCCCACCAACCTGAATGTCACCAGCAACAGGGAATCCTAGAAAAAGAAAGAAATGATCCAGCAGTGAGAGGGATTTTGCCTTAAAGGTACATGTAAGAGGAAATGCCTATGTAAGGAATTGAGACAGCCATGGAACATACAAGAAAAATTCCCAGGGACAATGTGCACTGGATTCCGAAGCTGTAGGGTGTATCTTATTCTCTGAAAAAATATGTATGCCTGCAATGTCATCTGCTAAAACTCATGAAGAGAAGACCTTACTAAAGATGTGCCTGGAGGTAATGTTAAATGAAGATGTGGATTTGAGGAAATGGTGTAAGAAAGAGCAAACTGAATGGGCAACTGGAGATTTATGGGCACTTGTTGAGTAAGAGGTCATATAAGAGATATCTCAGGGGAGACTGGTGAGTCAGGGAAGTCTGTAAAAATATAACAAGTGGAACAATCTGGGAAACAGAGGAAAGTGAAATAATAGGCTTGTCATCTGGGAAACTCAAAAACTACATCAGAAAAAACCAAAACAGTATGTAGAAAGGAAGTTGAAAAGTTAATTCCAGAAAAAAATCGTTGGAAACTAGAATCCAAAAAGGAGTGATAATGGTAGACAAGTTCATGAGAAGGGAAGAACATAAGTAAGGATCATCTGTTAAGAGAAAGCCTAATGACTAAGAAAAAATAGTGTCTGCTTGAACAGGGAGCCTGTGTTAATCAGAAACAAATAAAGTGTCACTAAATCAATTCCCCAGAGCAGGATGTGAGGTCATTTCTCAATACGGAAGATGTGGGTGGAAAAGGAAAAATATATTCTGCTAGGAATAAGGAAGAATCTTTTATTTTAATTTAATTTCTTCAATGGGAAATGATGCTAAGAAATTCCCACTGGAATAAATAAAAGATTATTAGACTAGATTATTTCATTTTAGGTAGAGGAAAAATGCTTAAAAAGGAAGACTCGTGGGAATGATAGCTGGCTGAATATCCAGTGGAAAAATTGGGAATGAGGTCCACGTCATTTAAAAAAAAAAAAAAGAACCTTTAGAAATACATGTAATCCTTGGTAGAGGTTCATGTCTTCTTGCTCTACACAAGAAGCAATCTGCTCAATGAAACAAATCTGCTCAATAAAAATGAGCTATGGTTGAGGAAATACTGGTGGATGATCAGGAAAGAGAAGGTAGAGAGAAGGGACCAAGTGTTCAAGCCACTCAGGAAAGATCTGAAGAAAGAGCAAGTAAACTTGTGTAACTGCCTTCTAATAATCTAATAGATCAGAAAAGAAAAAGAAAGTATGGCTTGCATCAAGCAGAATACATTTGGGCCAAACTAAAGCATCTGTTTACCAAGCAATCACCAGCCAGTGAGAGATGAGCCTACCTCTCTCTTTCCTCTGATAAGCAGTACAGATACTATCAGAAAACTGGTCCAAAACCAGATCGTGAGTTAAGCTCATTTACACAAAATGGAGCAATCAGTAAAAATAAGGCTTTATGGCTCAAAGGGCAGAATTTGTTAGCCTAAAAGATCTTGTTAGTAAAATAAGACAGACGAGGTTATTCAAGACCTTGAATATGGAAGACCCTTGGAATTTTTTTAGATCAAAGGAGCACAAAGATATGTGGAATGTGTGGTTGATGGAGATGAGAAAATGCATGGAAAAGTGGTCAAGCTATTCAATAAAAAGGAAGAACCCCTTCAACATTATTAGAGACATGCAATCACAGGATGAAAGCAAAAAGATGGATCAACAGACAGGTGTGTATTAGAGGTCAAAATAAAAAGTAAAGTGAAAATTGTCAGCAGCCAAAGTGAACTACAATTTGGAAAAGCTTTTTAAACAAAGAGGAGAACCATCTTCATTCAGATGAGACAAAAAATAAAAAACGTGGGGCTTCAATACAAGCTAATTGAAATAAAGAAAATCTATCTACAATTAAATACTACTTCATGTATGTTTTCAGAGGAAAGAGGATAAATAGTGGGAAAAAAGTTTTGATGACAGAAAATCACCAAACTGGAAGCAAAATTAAAAGCATAGTGTACTCAGGACAGGGAGAGGTATCAAATAAAGTCCATTCCACAGTCTGACAAGAAAGGGAACATGAAATCCCAGTCCTGGTAGGAAGAAGTTCAGACATGATACTGGCTGACTAAAGAAGAGCAAATATATTATCCATTTATAAAAGGGAGACCTATGCAGCTACAAACCCATTAGTTTGACCTCATTTGCTTTAGAAGAAATTTTGAAGGAAAAAGTAATTGAAGACAGGGAGGCAAATGGAAAATGGGATAACATACAAAAAGGATTTACTAAAGATAGAATGTATCCAGTGAATTTGTTATCACTCTCTAATGAGATAACTGACTTTCTAAACAAAAGATTTGTGATATATCTTATCTATAGCTGTGCTGCATATGATACAGCATTACATAGGAAACAGGGGATTAGGAGAAGAGTTGTAAAGTGGATGAGAGATTGTCTAATGGATAGATGGCAACAGGTGGCATTGAAAGAAGCAGCACCAAACTGCTGGAAATTTACTAACAGGAACTCTCAAAAACTAGTCTTTCAATCAATCTTTTTTTTAAGATTCAGCCATGAAGAGAAGAGGTATGAAATCTATAGTATCCAGTAAGCTAGGAAACAAAGTCCTTACAGAAGAGGGTGAGCAGGGTTTTTTGATTATATAAAGTACAAGTACCTGGATATTTTATACTCACACATGAAATGTGGTACTACATTTTTCTGTAATAATAATAAAAAAGAATATTAATGCCATGCAAAGACATGGGAGTGTGGTGTTATCTGAAATTCCGTACATGGTCTTTGTCACTTGGAAGCAAGAAAATAAGCAAAAACTGGAATATTTGCAGGGAGGTGCAACTGCAATGGCTGGGAGACTGGAGAGTCACCATTCATGGAGGAGAATAAAGAGTAAAATACTTTGCTGCTTTTGTCTGACTAAGCAAAACACTGAAAGAGGATATGACTGGTGTCTGTAAATGTATTTATCAGACACCAGACTGGAAAACAGTTGACTAAAGCTATAGGATAAGGCTGACAAATGGAAAAGCAGCTCATGCTTAGATAAGAAATGCAGGGAGGATTTCAACCATAGAAAAGTGAATTTTCCAGACTTCCAATAGCTGTAGTAGGGGTAAAAAGAAAAATTAAACGTCTCTTAATGGAGAATGATTCTTCTATTAAAGATGTCCTTTCACTTGGTTGCCTATGCAATTAGAAGACTAAACTTGAGAGATTCCTCATCTTTTGTTCCCAGTTTCTGTAATTTATTCCACTGAACTTGGTGACCTGTCATGTGTCTTCTCCCTCCCTCTTTTTTAGTGCCAATCAGTGTCTCTGGTGTTGCTGAAGACCTGAGCAGACTCAATGGTGTATCTGTCATGCTTCAGAATATGCTGTCTGTAGATGCACTGTGCATTCTTCCCACTTCTAACCTTCATTTTGAAACCTGTCTGATAAGGAAAGATTATGTCATAGATATAACAATTATTTTAGCACCCAGTACAGAGTCTGTTCAACACTCCATCCAAGATAACTAAGAAAAAAGAAAAGAAATATAGAAAGGAGCAAGATAATGTAGCAGGAAAAGACAAGAGTTTTCCTGCAGTTTACCAGGAAAATATTGCTGGCGCAAAAGAAATGAGAAAAGCATATTAACTTTTAGCCTTGACTGAGTTCACAGAGCAAGTCAGGCATAGAGAGTGGACGATGTAGAAAAGATTAGAGAAAATGGACAAAGAAATTCAAGAAAACATTTTTTAACTTTACAAGAGGCTTGATTTTGATTCATCTATAAAAGAGGTCCCTTTGATTTATTTAAATCCCCCCTGAACATCCTTGCTCTGCAATTGTACACCCTGTTAACAATTCTCTGTTGATTAGACAATGGAAAAGCAGAAAAGAACCAATCATGGTTATAACAGCAGAAAAGCCAAATACCTTCTAACTGGCTATCACATTATCTGCTGTATCCCAGAAAGGAAGGTCCGGCAGATATAACTCAGTACATACAAAGTCAGATTAATATGCAAAAACACCAATGTGATACTGGTGGTGCTATTTTTGTTTATTCCTGTTCCCAACGGAGGCAGATGTGACCATCAGTAGCAAACGAATGCATTCAGATAAAATAAGAGATCCTGGATTTTTCATAAGTTGTCATAAATGCATATGCAAGCTGTAACTAAATCCCAAATATTCAAAATAATCAATATCAAAAGGCTCTACCTGAAGTACTTCCAGCAGAGCTGATTAATTCCAGAAAGAAGAGCCTATGATCTGGTTTCCTAAGGAGAAAAGAAGAGGAAATCAGATCCTTGGTGACCCTCTAATTGAAGCCTTTGAAGGAGGCCAAGGCAGTCAGAGATTTTCTGTCTGAAGAAATTTCATTGAGAAAAGCTGCTTTGTTAAACCAGAGAACTTTTGATAAAGTGTTGTAGATGCCAGGGAAGGCTCTAAGGAAACCTTTGATCCCTTGCAGGTCTCTTTGTAGAGGTGAAGAAATGTGGTGCAGCAATAGTGCAGCTGGCTGTGGGTTTTGGACCTTGTTTTCCCTGTCTCAGGTGAGTAACTTTGGTAATATATTCACTCTTCTGCTCAGATAAACTCACTGATAGTAGCAAAGGTGGGGATAAGATGTAGTTTTCATTCAGAAGTTGTAGATTCTAGAAACAATAATAATAATAACAATAATAATAATAATAATAATGTCCTTCTATTAATTTAAGCAAACAAAGAAAAAAAACTCTCTTAATCTTGTGAGGCAGGTACCCGGCTTTCCAACCACCGGTTGTAGGTCCAAACAGGCCCTTCTGTAGAGAATCACAAATTCTGTAGGTTTGAGAGAGAAAAGAATCCAATTAGAGACGAATTCTACCTGAAGAAACATGAAATTTCCAGAGGCTTTTCTTTTTTTACCCCAACTTGTACCAAAATCTTCATAAAAAACAAAAATTAATCACCTCAGAAACAACCTGTCTGAACAGCAGCCAGTCTTCAGATTTTAGCTTGTAAGAGGCTCAAATTTAACCCTCCAGGGAGATATTAGGTGATGAATGGGAAATTCACCCCCAGAATAATTACTCAGAAACCAAGAATCTGCATCCCAACAAAAATTGAATTAAAAAAAATTGTTCCATGGATTTTTCACAAAATGTGCAATCTAGAAAAAAGAAAGCTGGTGCCTAATGAGAAACTATTTCACTCATGAATTCCTGTATGACTTTAATTTTCCTGTATGCTTGCAGCTGCATATGAATTTTCTTAATTTAGTGATAATCTCTGCAGTAGTTTTGTACTATATTAAAAGCATGGAAAAATAGATGTTCTGGACAGTTTGAGGTTTACCTGTGATGTCTGTAGGTGATCAAATTGCTAGTTCAGCCTTCCAAACCCCACCTAAAGAAATGGTGGAAAATGCATTTAAAACATATTTAGTAATAGAAGAAAAAGGAATAAAATAAAACATTTCAGAGAACATTGAAACAATTACTGGTGTTTTACTTGCAATGACAACTTTCCCACACTTTATACAAAGAACAGAGTTCCTGTTAGGCCAAAATGTGGTGCATAATCTTTATGGAAGACGGGTGAAATTTAAATCCAGACTCTAAGACTGGATAGTGTAATGAGCAATAGACAGACTATGTGTTTAATTCCATTAAGTGAAATGTATTTCATTAACAAAAGTGTTAGCAGAATTAAAACCTCACACTAAAGGAATGTGAAAATCATCAGTGGCAGCCAAAAAAGCTGCTACAATATGGCACTCATTGCAGAAGAACTGAGGCTGATGTGGCATTAAATACATATGAAATGAATAAAAAAAACCTGACAAAATTGTAGCAAAATTTGAATGTTAATTTACGGCACCTACTGAAAGAAGCAGGACAGCAGATCATCTGCATATAAATGGCCTCAACACATTTCTTGGTGCCAGTCTGTTACCCTGCTCTGAAGGAAACAAAACACATTTCTTAACCAGACTAAGACAAGAAATTGCCAAACAGGAGATTCATTAAATTTAATTAGTTAAACAGGAATAATAGAATCAACAGTTTTTTTAATATAGTAAAACTAAGAAATGGTTGAAAATGAGGTATGGAATAGAGAAAGCAGGAAAAGACAGGAAAGAAGAAATAAAGAAACACAGGATATCTCCACATTAAAGATAGAATGCTTTCACATAGACACCATGTTGTGTATAATTATGCTAACTGACCCTGAGAAACAGTTTTATATCTTGTGAGGCTCTTAGCATTGGAAAGGACTCTGAGGAACACCACATAGGGAAAGAAAAACGACCATAAATACCAGGTGACAGAATAAGGTATAATATCACAGACTTTCAAATAAGAGTATGTAACAAGTCTACCCATAAACATCATAACACAAGCAAAAAAGGCAATATGGGAAAGTTTATTCTATTAATAATTGTCGATGTCGGTTTCCCTGGGGCCACCAATGGGGTTCCTCAGTAGCTCCCCTGGGGTCCTGGCCAGCCCAGCTCTGGGACCGCTGAGCCGGGTCCCGGGGTCTATGCTCTGTTCCAGGAGCCGTGGTGGTGGCTGCTACCAGCTTATCAGACGGACGGGTCACTGCTGTTTATAACAAATAACTTTATTTCCTCACAGGAGGAGAACTAGGTGCTAACCATGAGGGGGAGATGGTGAATGACCTCGGATCTCTCCCACTGAGGCCCCTGGGACCTTGGTGCGGGAGCTGTGCCAATGAGATGGTGAGGGGACAGTCCCCTGGTCAGAGCAGAGCCAGCAGGGGAGGAGCAGAGACAAACATGGAATCTGGGGAACTTGAGACCTCCAGCCTGATGAACACTCATCAGCTGACCCAGGGCAAGCCTCAGGCGCTGGAGGTAAAACCCTCCCTTCGCCCCTCAGATGCTGGCACTGCTACAAATAATTATATTTTTATCTACATTTCAATATTTTTAAAAACAAATTAAAAACAAATATTACATAAAGCTGTGGAAAGCAAATGCACATATTTTTAGTTGTTTAAAACAAAAATAATTTTGAATTTTTATTTTCTTTTTGTAAATCTGTTCTGTCTTTATTATCCACCTCATATAATGACGTGCCTGAAGTTTTTCTTATTTAGATATATAAGTGAAAACTTGTATGTATATAGATGAATTCTGCAAGAAAAAAATTAAGGAACAGCATGAGGAATGACAAATAAAAAATCCAAGACATTTGATTTGTTTTATGTGGGATTCTGTTTTACCAAGATTAGGAAAATGTCAGAAGCCCTCTATTTTAGAAGTGTTATCTTCTAGTATTCAAGATTTTTTATCAGAATTCACAGTGAGTTCTTTAATACTGTAGTCATCACATCTGATTACTTTGATTGATATCACAACATAACATTTGATAGAGCTCTGTCACATCTTTTTTTTTTGAATGACCAACTGCAACAAATCACATGTGCTAAACTGCATGAAAGAAAGAAGAAAGGGATCAGTGAGTTTCTGTGTAAGTGGAGCTATATTTTCAAAGTTCCTTGAGGCTGCTTCCACTTGTGTCTTATGGTTACAATGTCATCAAACAAGAAAAAGAGAGTCTATTGTTGTTAAAAAAGAGCCAGTGTCTCTTCTCTCTGCAAATGTATTAGTGGTTTCACCTTTAATTGCTGGAATGGTTCAAGGGGTGAGCTGGATATCTGATAATTCCCTCACACGTTTTCAGTGGCAGCAAATTCTAAATCATTCTTCCTGGGTCTTTGCCTCCTTACCTGCATCAGGGCTTCCCCCACATTTCCCCCCTGTAAACCCTTTAGCTCTTCACCCTGCTCCAGGTTCTGCATCCCCAGTCGTTGCCTTGGAGCACCAAGTCCCCTCCTTCAGGCATCTCAGGGCCTTTTCTGCAGCTCAGGGCTGCCTGTTGACTTCACTGCTTTCTCACCTTTGTCTGTGCAACTGAAAAAATAGACCTGTTAACATTACAGATTGATGTTTTCAGTGACTGACTCACTTGGAGACTTTTGGTGTTTTCTTGGCATTAGTTCATGTTGTTTCTTTTCCTCTTTCATTCCCCTTCAACAGAGTCTGTTAGTTTTGGTCTGCACAGAAGAACACAAGATTCGTCAAGTGAACACAATAATATTTGTACCAACAGCAGACAGCAGTCTCCTCTTTTCTCCCCAGTTACCAATGTATTACTTTAGGATATGAAATGTTCATTTCTCAAGCACCATTTTGAGATTTGCTGTTTAATTTCAGGAAAGTATGATGATCAAGTATATTAAATAACACTCATCTGAGAATGTTCCCATTTCATACCTTGATTCCTGAAAGGTTTAGGGCTATTCTTTAGTTTCCTATTTAGGAAAATTAGTAATTTCAGTGTAACTGCACACAATACATAAAATTAATGGTTAAAAAGCAGCCCCACAGGCATTAAAATTAAACAGTTCTGGACATGGACCTGTTAGAATGAGTTCAGAGGAAGACACAAAGGTGGTCAGAGGCTGGAGTAGCTTTCTTATACAGACAGAGAGAGTTGGGGCTCTTCAGCCTGAGGAGGAGAAGGCTCCTGGGAGAAGTTGCCCACAGAAGCTGTGGATGCCCCATCCCTGGAAGTGTTCAAGGGCAGGTTGGTGGAGCTTTTGCTATCTGGTCTGGTGGAAGGTTTTCCTGTCCGTGTCAGGGGGTTGGAACTAGATGACTTTAGAGGTCCCTTCCAACCTAAACCATTCTATTATTTTGTGATTCTAACATCTGTTGGATGGAGCAGATCTGTAAGATCTGTTTAATGGAGCTAAGGCCAAAGATGTAAATAAAAAGATATTTCTAAAGACTAAAAATTTTAATTTCTTGCTAATCCTGTAGCATATTAATGAAACCTGACATTATAATTTTAATTTAAATACAACACTAACACTTTCTAACTGTGTACTCAAAAAGGAGAGAGAGAAAGAAACATTCCTTCAAAGAGCAATCCAGGTCCCCTAGGGCAGGCTGGGCCCCCAACCTTTCATTTTACCTTTGAACTGAGGTTTCACCTGTGAAGAAGCAACAGCAAGTTTCCAGAGAAGATAGATTAATTAAATGGATCTCTGGTCTTTTATTCCAGCTGATTATCAGGAGCAGTGCTGTGTTTGCCGTGTTAAAGATGAACATATTTATTTTGGGATCCTTTTAACAAGCAGTTAATGGATGTTGATACCCATTTACCATTACAGTTAGTGACAATTTGATGTCTATGCTGACGTTGTTTTGAGAATCTCATCCCAGGAGATTTGAATAGAAAATCTAGCAACCTTTTATTTTTTTTTTTTTTACCAGGGACACTTGTTTCCTGAAGGGTTTTAAACACTTCCTCTCCCTACTTGTTTTAGCAAACCAACTCCTCCCTTTCAGAAGTGAATGAAACCAGTTTGAGCAGCACCTGGATGAATTTCTTTCAGTTCTCTGGCTGCCTTTAGGAAGCTCTTTTTCATTAAAAGTGATTTGCATACTACCAAACTGTATTCCTTATAAGTGTCGAAGCTGATTTGAAGCAGAGGGTTGATGGGCAAAAATCAACAAAATTGCTAAGGAAGAGTTAATAAGGTCAAACAAATTAGTTGATCAGTCTTTAAAGAAATCTTTCTGGACTAGTTTTCTGTTTGCTCAGGAATTCAGGCAAACTTATTCTTCATGCAAGTCTTACTTTTTAATTCATCACATTTATTTTTGCAGAGAAGCAATACTGAAGATTGAATTTAAGCAATCACTTTAGCCTTTTCCACTGGGTTATGTAATGCAAAGAAATTACTCCATGAAGAGTGTAAAGCTTATCCACCTTTTCCTTACTGTGTCACTCTCTCGTGACACCTTGTCGTATGCTTTGTCCTGTTATTAATATTCATGGTTTTATTACAGTACCAGCACTTTATTCAGCAGATCTGATTTATGCAGACAAGTCATCTCTTTGGAAAAAACTGGGAAGGGGTAAGGAGGTTTATGTCCACTTGTTCACATCCAGGAGCCTCAGAAATATTTATTACTGCAGTTATAATTTGGATTATTTTGGGTTGGATTGTCAAAGGTGCTGTTGCTTGCGACAGAACTGAGCAGCTGAAAGCAGCTGAGGGCAGGCTCAGTCCTGTCATGTGTAGGTGCTGTTTCAAGCTATGGAACTGCACAGCAGAGCTCTCTCCTCTGCCAGTCCTGGCTCAGGTTGAAATAACCCAGCTCTTCTTCTCTCCCTTATCTACACCTACAGCAGGTCTTTGCTGCTGTAGTGGGTTTAGTTCCAAAACTTACTCTGCAGGAAAAGAGTAATTTATAAAGCTCTACTGGATGTACCTAGCAAATTTTAAAAAAATTGGTCTTGGAGGAACCTCAGTCCAGAGCACTGACTGCTGTGGGAGGGCTGGGAAAGGAGAGGAACATTTCAATTCCTGGAGCAGGTGACATAAGTTTATTGCTGGCATTTTCCTTTATGATGACAGGGACTACTGCAAGCCGATGACAGCTAGAGGCAGCCAGGTTCCACTTTTGCAAAAAGAAAGCATCCTGGGGACTACAGATATCACCTGCCCCAAAAGCCCTGAGAGACAGAGGCACATGTGTGGACTCAGCCTTTGTGCACAGTGCAAGTCTATATCTTACCCTCCAAAAGACCTCTAAAACCTATTTTGGGTTTACAGGGCACAATTACATGAAAAATAGTTATGTGTGCATGGTAGAGAAGGGAGAAGAGAGAAAAAGGTGTCAAAAACCCAAAAGATGAACCAAATGCAACTTGTCACAGATCTATCCAAGAGCACTAAGGCTGGCTCTGGCAGTTGGCTAAACTCAATATTTGTACTATTCGAAGTATTTCCTAGGGTAATTATGGAGAAATACAAGGAAATACTGTATTTTGAGCCAGATATGCCAGGAGGTAATGAGTGCTTCCTTTGAAGCTGGTTTGAGTTTCAGGCACTCAGTACCTGTCAGGATCTGGCCTGTGTGGAGAGCTCATTTGTCTTGAAACACACTGACATGACTACGTATGACACACACAGAGATGGAAAGAAAAATCCATCATGGAAAGGCAGCTCTCTTGACTTCAATGGTATGTCACACATCTGAATCAGGCTGAATTTGTTCTTGTGGCTATAAAGACAGAGTGTATTTAAAGGAAACAGATTACAGAAAATCAAGTAGAAAATGGAACATAAACCTTTGTTATAATTAAGAAATAAAACTATTTTTTTTGGCCGAAAATAGAAATGCAGCAGTGTTTTTCTGCAATTGTTTCTACCAAAGCAAAAGGAAATAAAACTATTTTTTATTTTAGTTGTTGGTGGCTTTTTTCATCCAGCATTTAATGAGAGTGAAGACTGAAATGACTTGGAATTTTATTTATAGTGACTTCTATCTTCCTTGACACAAAACTTTAGACTGATACAAATGTATCCATCTATGTTCAGTACCCCTGAAAAAAGCATTAAACCAAGGTAAATTCCCTCTCCTATTTCTCTAGAAATATAGTATATGGAGAAGAATTACGTAATTTATAAGATAATCAAGTACTATCAGCTTTCTTCCATGCACACTGCAAATTGTTCTCTCAGAAATTTACTATGTCTTAACATTTTTGCAAACTCAGTTACACTTTTTTGGCCAGAACCTCGTACATCTTATTTGATGAGAAAGACATTCATTTTCATGAATATCATGTAAAATTCATTAACATTTCTGTGAAGTTGCTGTCAGTGGTGTTAGAACCTGACAATACGTGAATAACATTAATTGGAAATCCTTTGGGCATTTTTCATCAGGATTTTGCTGTTTATAATAATAATAGAGTTAGTAAATATAATTTGAAATTATATCAGGAAGTATATAATTACATTATGTATTTTTAAATACATAAATTACTTGGAAATGTATCATAATACAAATATTATGTATGTATACATTTCATACAACACTCTTTAGAATTTCCCAAACTTTATACTTTCTCCAAAATATAGATTTGGCATTGTGATTCCCACTCTACAGGTAGGGAATTTGGTATTTAGAAAAGGCTTCAATGACTATTCCCTGCAAATCTCAAATTACTTTACTGCATGAAAAATTCTAGAAATGATTTAGCATCATGACTAAATTAAACAAATTTAAAACAACAACAACAACAAAATGAAATCTGTTCTCATAATCTTATTAAGTAAGTGAATTGCAGAGAAAATTCAAGAGCAGGGTTGGGGACCTTTTATCTACATAATCCTCTTTCCATCAAGAAGCCCCTCACATTCTTGCAACTTGCAAAAGAAACATTACAAAGAACAAGAAACATTGCTATTGGTAAAACACTTTATTTTACAAAGTTTGTTTTTCAGTTCTCTGGCTAAATAATTGATCTGAGAGGGGTTGAAAACTTGTCGATTAAATAACTTGAAACATTGAAATACTTTGAGAGTTCTTGATTTTAATTCACACCCTTTCAGACAAGGAAATGAGTCCCTGAGTGTACATTCTGCTGTGTCTAAATCAGAATGTCAAAATATTGCATACTTACGTGGGATTCTCCAGGAACAGAAATTGACTTAAGACTTTACAAGCCAACATTAACTGTGAGAGGGTCCTGGGAAGAATTGACTACCCACTTGTGGTGCCCAAAGCATCTGTTATCATGACCTGTTCCTTACTCTCAGCAGTGCTGGCACTCTGAAGCCTTGCCGTGAGTGGAGAGGGGCAGATGGCAGCTCAGTGGTGGGCCATTGCCTGGGTCTTACACTTGAATATCCAGTCCCCAGTTGCTGTGACAAATTCTTGCTGCACTGAAGGAAGGGTTAAATAAGAAGAGCATAGCAGTTAAAGACAGCTGAGTGCTTGCTTTCACTGTTTCTTCTTGCATTCTGAGTGTGCAGCCAGTGCCCTGGAGGGGTCTCTCCCAGCTCTGCACGGCCCTGTCCCATGCCAGCAGAGGTGAGCAGAGCACACTGGACAACACCTCAGTGCTGAGCAACCTGTATTTTTGATACACCACAGACTGAGAATTCCCTTTCAATACACCTCCCTTCTGTGTGGGAAAAGACATCAGGAACCTTCAAGTTCAGGAGCATCAACTTAATCAGCCAAATCCCCATCCTTTTCTAAATTCAGTAATTCTGTGACTTCCCATGCCATCTTTTCATTGGTTTTTGTTTGGTTCTCTTCCCCACACCCTTTCATCGCTGAGCATTATTAATTAACGAAACTTTGTGTGATTTTCTCTTCATTACTGTCAATAAGGACTGCTTCTGCAACGTTCTGCAGACAATTGTGTAAACTCTTCAGAGTTTATTCCTCCCTGCATGTGCAATGAATTACTCCACAACCCTAGACTGCTCCTGGATATCAAAGGTGCTAGGGGCTGTACAAGGACAGAGAAGTGTTTGAGGATCAAAGATCCAGAGATGCTAGACAGCATCTAGTGAAATACTCCTTGCCCCTTGTGAGCATTTTTTCAGTGCACACAAACCAATTTGGACTGATCTGAAGAGTCCTGGCACTGGATTTCACCTACAGATACACTTTCTGTATCACTTTTTCTCATTCTGGTTCCTGGGGTGGAAATTAAAAATGCCATAATCTCTATTAATTAATTTAATTTAATTTATTATTTGGTTGAATTTCTTCCCTTTTCCAATTCCTTTTCCCAAAGAAAAGCCATTGGAGTTAAAGGTAACCTACTAACACAGATATTGCTCTTTCTACCAGTAAATATGAGATTCAAATATCTTTTGTGAGTCCACCCTGACAGATAAAGCAGCAGCAATATGACCCTGTTTCCTTTAAAAACAGAATAAAAAGCAGTAAGCTTTTGTATTTATATGACCATATGGACAATGCATGAACAGGGTCAAAAGCTCTGACACAGATCCCAGCTATGCTGCGAAGTGGATGACCATACTGTATTTTTCTCATTTGGACAGGCTCATCCTAAAGTGTGTTTGACATCACAAGCCAGTCAAGTCTCCAGCTCTACAAGGTAAGAACAGCAAACTTGCAGTATCTAGGTCTCAGCCCACAGCAAGTGTCTCCTCCAGCTGCACAACAACAGCCTCACCTCTCTTAAGGAAAAAGTTACAGTGCTAGATCTGGTAGTAAATTTTTTCTGTTAGCTTTGCCCATATAACTACCAAATGAAACTGGCACCTTATCTGGTGGAAACCACTGTTTTGCAACAAGGGTGGAGCCAGACCCGGTTGGTGTAAGCAAGAATGGTAGTCTTGTTGCAGAAAAAAAATATTATTGGGGAATAATATCTGTTAAACAGTAGTTTCAATGCATGCCTTCACTTTGCAAACTGATGAAACCTTGTTTAAAAATATCCAGGATTACAGTACTGTGACTCTAACAATGGGCAAAACACTACCTTTCTACAGCATGTATGGGCAAGACAAATGGTGTTCAAAATACAGTTTATACAGTGAAATGTGTAAAAAGTACTTGGGAAATAAACATTGATGTGAGACCCTTTTAGACATGTGAATTGAAGTTAGGAAACAGAAGGAGAAGATCGTGGTCTGTGTTCAATGTAGGTTATAAAAGATTTTCCTTGCTGGATGTAACATAGTCCATCCTAATAAACTCATTTCTTGTTTACTTCTGATGTATTCAACCAAGATTGGAGTGAGTTGAAATATTTCCACTCTTTTATGTCCTCTCCTGAAATACAGTTTAAGAAGAATTTATTAAAGCACCAAAGCAGGGGGGAGAAAAAAAAAAAAAAGAGAGAAAATAATAGATTTAATGGCTTTCTAACAGCTATGGAGTAGAAAGCCTAACTTATTGTTACTATATCCAAAGCATTTTAAAAGTACAAGCAAGGAATGCATCTCTATCATCTGAGTTTAATACAAAATCATGTTCCTCTCCTGTCACACACAGGATTTGTCATAGATTTTATCTGCAATAAAAGCTATGTCAGTAGTGCCACATAATACATTTGTAAAGGTTAGAGATATTTTAACCCACATCTGTGACCAGAATTTTAATGACAAGCATATCCTCTGAAGCAGTACTAGGGGAGGAAAACTCTTCTGTAGATATTAATGCAAATCAGTGTAGAACAATGCCTACGCAACATTACAATAGGGTCATTGTGAATCACGTCCTTGAAATTACAAATATGTGACATAAGTAAAAATATATTATTACGAATTCTGCCAATCTCTTGTCCTTGTCAGAGGGTTCTGTTTTTGCAGTCCAGAGAGATTAAACCGTTTTGTTGCTTAAACTGTCACGAAGACCTGCAAAACAGAACAGCAGAATTACTTTAATGACTTTCTTTTTGAAATATGCATTCGTACAAACCACGCATAATGAACAGCAAATTCACAGTTGTATTGTTTCTGTCCATTTCTATTTTACTTTCAAAAAATTCATTTATTTCCACCTTCAACTTTGCTAATTAGGGAAAAATGAAGAAAATAAACACCCCACCAAGAGCAGTTTTATTCACATCCAAGGGCTTCATATTTTGTCTTTGAAACTGGAAGGAGTTTAACATGGGAAATTAAAGTTTTGATATTGAAAGGTGATACTTCCTGTTTAATCATCGTCTCTATTGATAAAACTTTTCCATGTGATTACATCAGATTTAATTGTTCTTGATTCTTTTAATTGGTTTGAGATGATGCAGTTTCTGCAAGATGCAGCTCATCAATGCCTTCTCAAGAAATAAACCACCACAGCTGAAGTGAACAAGAAGTTTATCATATGGCTTCCACTAAGAAAATGGAATTAATCATTTGAACTTGTCTCACTTAGCTGGGGCAAGAGATGCAAGTAGGACTATGCTTGAACAAAAAATTACATATCCAAAAAGCCTCTTGGGTTATAGGTCTATGACCATAACTACTTGTGCTACTTAAGGTTTATTTTGGCATCCGATTGTCTTTATTGGAACTGCAAGACTCATTTGGCGTAAAGGATAATTTGATTAGTTAGATCCATACAAAGTTTCCACTTTTACCTTTTCCACTTAAAACAAGTTTCTAGAAATCACAGACAAAAATCTTGTTTTGATTAACCTTTTATCTTCGAGCCTTGGATCAGTATCAGGACATTTTTTTCTTTTTTCACTCATAATCGACTTTAGAAAATAATGTTGATTTTTGCAGCATTACTGAGCCTCCACATTACATTGTGCATTTATCCATAAGATTTGTGGAGCATAAAGCAAAACTGTTTGCCTTTGGAGGACATCTGCTATAAATAAAATGATACCATAAATTTTCCAAGACAGCCGTCACCTACCCAGTTGTTACAGAGGCAAAAATCTTGGCTTCCCAGAGCAGGTTCCTTTTCAGCCTCTTGTCAGGGAGGTCAACAGCATTTACTTTTGTGCTTTTTCTAGGTACCTTCCCCCTCTGTAATGAAATTAGAATGTAATGCTTTCGACGCCTGCACATATCAGCTTTCATTCTTTGGGGAAACATGTGAACATAATTAGAACACAGTTTCTCTCTCTGTTTTCAAAAATATTTCCTTAACAAACTTTATGAAACTCAAACTCGCTGAGTTCATTCCAGTGCTGTCTTTAATAAAATGGCATCTGCTAATGCTGGTAAATGTAAGCATCTGTTTCTGGTAGGAACCCCTCTCCTCATGAGCAGGGAGATCTCAACACGGACAGAACACTCGCTAAGAAGGTCCCATCTCTGGAGCTTGACTGGATATTTGCTTTATCCTTAGGAACATTGTTCAGATCTGCTCATCCTTTGCTTTGCAAACTGAAAGAAATGAAAGCAATTTTTAATTATATTGCTGCTGCTGCTTACTGTTAGCAATAAACGCTGCACAGCACCATGCATAGCTCTTGTCTCCTGAGAAGATTCACAGCACAGCTGGGGAGTGGGGTTGCTGTTGGTCTCTCTTTAAAGCACACCTTTCTCTGTAGTGGTTTGCTCTCTAAGCTTGTTAAGAGCAGAATGAATTAGGAGCAAGCTGATGACTTGCTCACCTCAGAGACGCAAGAATTATGTTCTTGCATTCTTTGAAAAGTTCATGGGCAACATCTACTCAGGTTCTCTGTGTGCCTTTTCTTCATGAGGCTCTCAAATATCTGAACTGTGGTGGGCCTTGGCATTTTTATAGTGTATTTACCTTCCGGTATGTAAAGAGCAAAGGTGCTTTTTAAGTCAAGCAGGATATGAAGGCTCCTTCTCTGGCAAGATAACCTCAAATGGTTTTGCAGCTGCCTGACACTGAAGTAAGTGCTTTTGATGAATGAGTCAAAATGACATGTTTGGGGATGAAATAAGGTGCTAGTCACAGGCTTTTGAAACAGCAGCCATGGTAAGTGATTGAAATACAGCTTTTTTTTCCCAGTAAATTTCTGTTGTGTGAGCTAGTTACCCTTCTGAGTTGTTGCTTGTGCTCTCAAAATCCCTTATTGCTATTAGATAATGATATTAAAGTAGGTTAGAAACTGTACCAGCAACACAAGCTGTGACGAGTCATGAATCAATTCACACCCCAAAATGAGTGCAAGAGCATTTCTGTTTTAGAGTGAAATCTGGGACTCTGATATAGGCACATGACCACTAGAGTGGGAAGATATGAAAAACCCTAATATGCTGGGGCTTGTGGTATCTCATTGTGAGATGATAAGACAGAAATAATAGCATTCCATGTGGGACTCCCTTGCTTTTGTCACTGGAGAAATATCTCATGCTAGCAATGAACAAAATAAACGAATTTTTATTCTGCTTTACCATTTTATTCTATAGTACCTTATTTGTACTTTGCTACAAAAGGAGCTGTAAAATTGCATTTTAAACATTTTTTTTTTTTGTATAAGTAAAAGAAGATGCATGCTGAATAGTACCTCCCTAAAGAGAATTTACTCTTTAGGCATCTCTGATATCTGTTTTGTAAGGTACAGCTGTCTAGTACACTTGGGAAGAAATAGATAAGATAACATGAATGAGGTTTAATTAGGCTGCAACTTTATTTACTATCTCATTTTGGAACTACTGATAAAGGAGTGCAAATGTTAATACCTTATTTAATTATTTTCATTAGTTAAAGCCTGTGTCCTCTGTTCTTCCTCAACTGTTTGCTGAATTGGAGGAAGTGAGAGACATGAAGATATAGAGGGAATTCTAGAGAATTTTGGAATTCCCAAATGCTAGAACAAAACTACAAAGTGCTGCATGATGCAAGGGGCGAAGAGGCTGAAGGACAAGGACAGCTATATGCTTTCCATATGAGACAAAACTAATTTTCAGTCTGTGAAAAATGTGTTTCCTATTGCAAATCAGGTCCAAAATTCTCTGTAATTTTTTTTTCTTTTAATTTTTCTTCAGATGAAACTTGTTTTAGATTTATTACATTCTTTTCTAACAATAATGCTTTTCAATGAAAGATTCTAATTTAATGTCTTTTATTTCAAATATATGATTTTTAAGCAATTCTTTTCAGTCTGAACTAGACAAAGTTGAACATTTGTATTAGACTACAGGACTATACCAGCTTATAGACCCTGGCAAATTCTTAGTTGTGCAAATTTATGGCTTGGTCTTGTAAGGACTGATTGCTTATATACACAGTGTTCAAATTATTCTCATGCTTGTATGTATTTTCCTAGAATACAGGCTTTATAGCTTTCAGAGATCTTCATGATGCAGTCTCTAAACAGTCCACAATAAAAGACAAGAGCTACAGAAAAGGTTTTTAATGGATTACTTTTAAAAAATTGTTTAGGCCTAATCACTGTTGTATAATATAACCACTGTTTGTGAGCCACTCATTAGGAAAAAAAAAAGAAGAGAGGACAATATAAAGGCAATGGAGAAGCAATTCCTAACTAGATGCTGCAAGTAATTTGTTCTTCAGCCAGCCCAAATCTTGCTAATCTTGAATCCTTATCCCCATTCAGATCAGCAGAGCTTTTAACAGTAGGAGGGTTAGTAAAAACAGTGATGTAAATATGCAAAGGCAAAACTGGGAATAAAACATGACATTTTTAGTTGCTGAAAATGACTTTCCAGCATGCAGTAGCCCATGTAATCTTATACGTTTATCAAATATTATTACCTTATTTTTTAAATATGCATTTCTCTGTTCTGCTCTTGTGTTGTTTGTTTAGGTTGGTTTTTTGTTTTTTGTTTTTTTTTTTTTTGTAGCTTTTTAATATCTCTGTCTTTTTTGATACATAAAATGGTAGGATATATTTTACAAAAGAAGTGCTGTGCTTTTTTCTCTTCAGATTTTGTTCCCTAATGGCAGAGGTGCTTTAGGATCAGTAAAACCAAATCTTGTTCACAGGAGACTTGCCTTGCTCTGATGTATTAAGCTGATAACCCATTCAATGAATGGCTATCACATCCCAATAACACATTTCTTTCAGCTACTTTATGTATTTCATGGACCTTTATGTTTAAAAATATTAATCTTGTATGGGTTGTATTGTGATTTTATGACAATAAAATACATTGTTTTGTTTAACTGATTTTCCATGATAATACCTCTCATCTTTTATCCCATTGGAGCTATATGACTCTCTGTAGGAGAAAATGAGCAAACTCTATATCTAACTACTTGAATTTCGCGGAGAACCGAGCATTGATTATGGTCATCAGCCTTATATTATTCTAGTTTTATCTCTCTCTCTCTTTGTCTTTTCTGGCAGCAACTGGGGACATTCTTAGAAAGAGAGACCCCCAGACTGCCCTGGAGAGTTCCCCTGTGCGGGGGAGATTGCACTTGGTCACTGCATTGCAAGGGCAGGCTGCAGCTGTGGTGCAGATGGTGAGGGCAACTCCCAGACAGCTCACAAGCAGAGATATGAGGAGGCAGAGATGATGAAACACCTGACGTAATTACTTGGTGAATACAGCTGATTGACTGGGTGTTTGGATGTTATGTGTGCATTGACCCTTGCTCACCCACTGTCAGACTCGGTGCAAGATTTGAATGGTTCACCTCAAGGTGAATTATATAGTCTGGTCAATATTAACATAATTAAAACTTTTATATCAATTACTTTCATGTAACCTGTGCTCTACATATTTGAAAAGTGTTTTGAACAGGTTTTTTTTTTTTATTTTTAATATATTGGTACTTAACCTTTTTATCTCCCTCATCTGTAATACAGCTCTAATTATAGTAGTTAAAGGTGAAGAAACAATTAGAAGTGTGAAAAAATGCATCAAACTTAATTTTACATAAATCTAAGTCAGAAACTTAGGCCAATAATAGAACTGGGTTTTTTTTTCCAGTAGGGGACAAAAAAAGTATTTTTGGTTCCAGAGTGATATTTATTCTAATCTGGTGTATGGATATTCAACCTTAAAACTGTAGCTGCTCAACAACTCCAAAATTATTTGGAATACATAATTTTGCTTTCTACTTGAATTTCCTTCTTACAAAGGTTCCAAGAGATGTCCCTGGCTGATACAGAAAGAGAAATTGGAATGTATGAAATATAACAAACACCGTAACTAAAATCAACATTTTAGTAGGCAATTCTATACATAAATAATAATTTTGAAAATCTTGTTTTTAGTAAGACAGGGTGTTTTGTTGATCCCTGCATTAGGATCATTGTAATAATTCATGCACAAGCTGCCTAGGGAAAGACTGCCAGACTCTAGGACAAATAGTCATGAGGAAAGTCCCAGAAGCAAGGAAGATGGAGAGTTTTAGTTCATTAATCAAAAACTTTGGGAGATCGGGGAGATCAAAAGCACATTTTGTAGGAATAGGTCCAAGAATCTCGAGGCATGCACAGAAATCCCTCCTGCATCCAGCTACAACTACAGCCTTGCAGCTGCAGCTCCGGTAATGGGACTGACCTTGTTTCTGCTCCTTTATTTCCAGGCAAAGTTTGGTGAGGTTTTAGGTACAGTTTCAGCAGCTGAAGCTTTGGTGATTTTGGATGAAATAGTGTGCTTATGTAATCCTTGGTTTAGGGAAAGCAGAGTGAGCTTCCAGCTGTCTGAAGACAGTCTGGGGGCTGGAGCACTTTGGTGTTCCAACCAGTTGCAAAGGTGAATGTTTGTATATGCCTTACTCACTGAAAACGAGACTTAGTTAAGGTTCAGGGTCCAATAATCCTTAAATCCCCTTATGATTTCTGGTTTTGTATGCCAAAAAAGCACTTTTTTTTTTTTACCCCTACCTGGGACATCGTGAATATATACAGATATGCATTGTGCACATTCTTTGGACAGTTCTTGTAGGTGGGAAATCTCTCTAAGCACCATCAGAAACCAAAAACTAGACAAGGAAGCACTTAACTTCCTGGGAACAGTTCATTTCCACACATCAGGAGGTTTACAAGCCATAATCACCACAATAAGTGAGTCACTAGACTTTCTGAAATTAATATACACCTTCTTTCTTGATAATATTGTATGATAACAAATAATAAAAACAGCAGATTAAGCAAGAGTAGTTTCATCAGCAGGAAAAATGAAAGGTAGTACACAGCTCTCAATTTTAGCAGGGCATTCAGCTGTGAAAAGGGGTAAGTAGTGTAGCTTGTACTCCCAGTATTTATTTCAGAGGTTTTTTGTCAATAATTTTTTAATATGCATTCAACAAGTCCTCCAACATCACTTTAAAGAGAAAAAATCATGCACAGTTCATTCAAGGGATACAAACAAATGCTTATGCCTAGGAGTTGTTTCCTCTTACCTGGAATTTGAAGGGTTGGGTTACAGATTGCTTTACTTTATATTTCCTAAGGTATTCCTCATCTGTATGCCGGGGATGATGAATCTGACCTCTGGCATTTCTTCTGGTGAGCTGTGAGAACCTTCTGATCTGAAACAATGCTGTGTGACTGTGTTTGTGTTGTGCCACACCTGAGCTAATTAGACAGTTATTTCTCAGTTATACACAGAGTGTTTGCTAAAAAAACCCTAAATCATTAAACGGGTTTTTTGACTAGGCATGTCTGGGGAAGCCCAAGTTTTTTTCAATGTGTAGTGTAAGATTACTCCTGTTGGCTTAGTTCAAGACAGTTCTCTTGATTTGTTACCTAACTAATTCCACCTGAATATCATAGTGAAAAGCTGAACACTTAAATCTTGAGATCTTTTTCTACACACTAGACACATGGCTGTTAAAATTCCAAGTCCCTAGACCTCACAGAGGCAACAAAGCTTGAAAGAATATGACCTTTTGGCTACTGGAGTCCAAGTTTGCCCTCTACAAAATGAAATATTTCTTTTTCTTACCTCATTGAGGTAGGTATTAAAGTCCTCCTTTAATGAAGAAAATCTTGTCTCTGTTAGAATCAATGTCAAAACTCACATTGAGTTGAACGTAGCCAGATTTTATCTAATATTTAGGATGCCCTCATTACTGCCCGGTGTGAACTGTGACAAACCCCGAGTGTTCTGCATGTGCTGTAAAATATAACCATCCAACAACTCTCTCTCTGTGCCACTAATTTTTTTCCCTCCCCACAAAGAGATATTTAATATGTCTACAATTTTCTTGATGATTTTCATGCCTTCTTTTAATATTGCAACCATATTTGTTGGCTTTCTGCCTGTTCTTTTGGACTCATCTGACAGCGTGTACTTAATTTTTTGTTTGCTATCCTCTATGATTTTGTTTCATATCCCTTCCTCAATTCTTTAGAATGCCACCCTTGATGTCTCTCTTCCTCTGGCAGAACTAAACCCCCAAAACTTGGATTAATGTGGTTTGCATTTCCAGCTGTTGTGTGTCTCATTTGAAAGTTTTTCTTTGCATTTGCAATATCTTTATCTGCTCTGAAGCATAATAGCATTTCAATTTATATACTGCTTTTAACATCAGGCAGGCAGTTCAAAGTCCTTTATAAAATGGGGACAGAGGAAGCTAAACATGAATAGTTGATGCAGATAGAAAAATTTTCAGGCTAGACTTAAATTGAGATAACATAAGGTCATTCTACATATTATCATCTTCCTTTCTGTACTGCCAGTGCTCCTTGCTTGTTTATTTTTGATTAAACATTAAGTGATATTTCAATTCTTCTGCATCTTTTATGTTACTAATTGCTGGACATAGTTGAGAGAAGTTGTTGGGCTTTTTTCATATAGGCTTTCACACATAATTTCTTGAGAGTTTTGTTATGGCTTCATTGTTATTTTACACATGGGCCAAAATGAATCCTCATCAGATGGTTGCCTGGATGCTCCAGTTTAGCATCACATACAAGTCTCTAGGGCAGCTTCACTCTCTGGCAGAAATTCAGCTCCTATCCACTCTCAGGAATGTTAATTTACCACAAATTGTAGCTCATTTCTTGAAAGTGATTTGCCTATAATAGACAGTCCCTGGAGAATTAAAAGAGACCTTTCTTTTTCTTTTTCTTTTTATATTCTTTTTTTTTTTTTTTTTTCTCTCCTTAAACTGGGGTTATCTGACAACCAGGATTTGCAGTTCTGGCTTGAAGCTACTACAATAATGCAAACTCAGTCTGATTTTTCCAATGTCATGATGAGATGCCTTATTAAAGTTTGACATGGACAGGGCGTTGTAGAAAACTCTTTGATTCTGTAACCCAGAGACTTTCGTAGGCATGCTGTGACACTGTAAGACTTTTTCCTCTTGTGATTATCTCTCTTTAATGTAACACTATTGTACTGGAACTCTTAGTGTCTAATTTCCCAGAGTATTACATCACTCTATTATAAGGAATCCTCCTTACTGTCACTCCTAGATCAGGATTATACAGAAAGTCTAACAAATACTCAAAGATTAATAATTACCACAGTCATGGATTGAGCTTTGGGAGAGGAAGAAGTAGGAAAACATCCACCATTTATCATTCCAGAGGGGTTTGCAAGGCAATTCTTTACCCAGAATAAAATGCAAGCTAAAAAAAATAAATTAATTAACAAATGGTAATAGAATAAGGTTATTATTATGTTTTTATTTTTTAAAAAATTAAAATCGAAGTTCCCAACTTCTAGTTTGCATTGGTAAGATACTCCAGTGGACTTCTGGCCACAATGACCAATACACATACACTGAGCTGTCACTGACAGCTCTGGGCCATGCTTCATCATGGCTTTATGAACCGCTTGTTGTCTTCTAACCTGAAGATCATCATAGGAAGAGTGAAAGAAAAATAAAAGATATTTAAACTAAAGCACAACGACCGTTGTTACTTGGATTGTTATTTTTTTGCAGGAAGCCTGACGCATCTCCCCACACCTATTCAGAGAAATCTGCTTGTCCCAGATTTACAATTCAACATTTAAAGGAAAGAGTTAACTGTTGCTTCAATGCAAACTTCTGAGGTATAAAATGAAAAATATTTGCTTTAACATACATGAAAAAATACTTTAAACTTTTACTGCTTGGTTCTATTTGTCTGTGACTGAACAGTTAGAGCAATCCCCTTACTTCACTTCTGCATCATACTTTTCAAGGAGTGGAAAGAATTACTAGGTTACATCTCTCTCAAAATCATTCCTCAAAAATTCTGTGATTACCTATCTCCTCAATGTACCATTGGAAGGCAGAAGAGATGGCAGAAATATGGATGGAAAGCAAATACCATGAGAGACACTTGTTGAATCACTGATCTTGCTGTCAGTAGCATCGATCAACACACATTTCCACAAGTTCTGTAAGCCATGCCTTCACCCACTTTCTCTTTAGCAGTCTGCCTGCATGTCAAGCTATTTTACATGGAGTACTTCATGGGTTTTAACTCTGTTTCCAACCTAAAGCTGCTTCTTCTGGCATAATACTTATGGTTCTTTCCAATTAAGTAATAATGATTTCAGTCTTTTTAAGTGCTGTTGCTATACAATTCTCCCCTCTGCTGAGTATGGTCTGATTCTCTCTTTAAAAAAGCCTGGCTCATTTCACTCCTCATCAAAGGACCAGTTCTTCTCAGCTCTTCTTTTCCTCCTGATAGACTTGGCTCATGCCTCTTTTCCCACTGCCAAAACTATTGGCCTATTTTGTTATGCTCCAATGGAGCCATCCTACCCTACTTGGCTGTGGTTGGCCTGTTCCACTCTGCTCAGATTAAGCTCTCTAACTCTGCTCTTTTTTTACTCTGATACAGTCATTGCCCTGTAATCCCCTGTGCTTTTCTATAATCAGTCTGCTCATCACTTGTAGAACGTTGTCTTGATAATCAGATTTCATCCATATGGAATTTAATCCAGGTATTTGCTAATGACCGCTAAGACTGGTAGCTGCCTTTTTGGGGCATATTTTTGACAGGAAACTATACTGCCTACCTGTCATGTGCTCTGTAAAAAATGTACACTTCCACATCGATGTAAAATGATCTGTGTAAAGCATATTAGTACAAAGCTGTGAACAGTCCTTGCAAACGTCTTGGGAGCCAGACAAAAATGGACCCATGTAAATTCCAGTTAAAGGTTTAATATTACAGAAGTACATATAGCAGAGGCATAAAGGAATCCCATTTGTGTTATTAAAACCCACCTGACTAAATCCTTCATGGTGTACCAATATCAGTGCACACACCTTGGGAGCTGTGCAGAAAACTTCCCAAAATGTGCATAAACTTAGGCTAAGAGCATTTCTAATTCCAAAGTGCTAATTACAAGTTGCTAATTATGTGGTCCCTGATTTGTATTAAATATGAAAGAATTTTAACTCTCCTTTTGTGAGTTACTATCGATGTGTTCTAGCCACAACTGTTCTAGACATTTCTGACAAACAATTTATTACCTTTCTGCTTGTTGCAGTCACAGCTCAAAATGTGGCAGGAGTTGGGTTTTTCCCCCAATACTTACAATAATCCAGAAAAAATACCCAGGTATTAAACAAATGAGATGGTATAATTAATTCATGAAAGTCCTTTTTGAAAATGTTGGCCCACTTTATTCTGCCTTTTCTATGTGTTAATGCCACCCCATTTCTTAATTCACCTCTTCTGCATTATTAAAAAGTATAAATTCATTACTGTGAGCATTTATTTTGTCTGAAGCATCACCGATTTTAACCAGCATGCTTGTATGAATCAGAGCATGATAAAAAACATTTGACTTCATAAATCTTTTACTTCTGAATGACTGATGAAAAAAGAAAGGGTCTATAAAGCCATGAATACCTTCTCAGTAAATGATGCAAAAATTTATATGAAAAGTAATTGATAATTTTGAGATCAGTTTTAAAAATTATAAATCTGTCTCCTTTATGAAGTCTTTTGTATGAAATATGGGATGGTTTAGGCTATAAAATTTATACTTACCAGCAGGATACTCCATCAACAGCTTTAAACAAGATGTTTAGAGATGACAATAGAAGCCAATGTTATAGAAAAGCAATCCAGAAATTGTATTTATTTATACTTTTATTCTCTTGCTCAGTTTCACTTAAAATTAACTATTACAACATTATACACAGTTAATTACTTCTGCTGGAAACTAAAATATCTAGTTCCACCACCTTTTCTCAATGGACTCGCAAGACACTATTTAGAATTTGTGTATATGGTGTGCTGCACGTATTAAAACCATAAAGACCATGTCAGGGGCTCTAAGGAATAATAAAATATTAATTTGATGGCAAAAATTAAGTGGCTTAAAGCAAGAAGCTGTTGTTTATCCCATGAGTGGCTTTTAAGACATTGATGTCTGGTTTGATTGTGTCTATTCTCAGCCAAATTAACCACACGTAATGAGACCTAAGTAACTATCTGACTTCAATCAAGCATCTCACTTATGGAAAACCACCAATTTTTGCACTGTCAAGTTCTCAGTGTAAGAAAGGACATATCCTCTTTGTGAACTCATCTAATTTTGATAAAACTATAAAAAGGCCTATTTCACCCTTGTGAACTTGCAGAAAAGGCACATCCTTACAGAAAAAACACTTTGCACATAAAGAAATACATGGAAAGAAGGCCACAGAAAGTGTGCATCTTATGTGTGATATCCTAATTTACTGAAAAACCAGAAATACCTAACTGACCATGAATAGGGAAATGAATAAATTAATTATAGGCTTGTTAAAATAAATGAATGGTTCTAATGCTCTGCTGCTTCAAGAGAGTTAATTCAATTTACAGCACCTAAGAATCCAGCCTATATGTGAGTAGTGGTGTATATATTGTCATCAGATGTAAATAAGACATCTGCAGATGTAGTTTCCTTTCAGTGACTGCCAGAACCAGGGATAATAGTATAGTAAAAACACCAATTTACACAAGAAATACTGCACCATAAACTGGTTTGCAGTTAACAAAAGACTATTGACTATGAATCTCATTAACATTTAAAAGCTATAAAACATGATTATAATTAATTTATTTTATAAAAAAAATATATATAAAGGAAAAAATACTTCCAGATCTGTTTTTGTAGTGCTTGCAGGAAGTAATGGCAACTTACCAGTTTTCTTTTTTCTATTAATGTAATTCAGACTACACCATAGAAAATATGAACCCTAGAAAGGAAATTTTTCAAAAACATCTATTGAATAGCTAAGGTTCCTGACCATCCTCTATCTTCTTCTGTTGCATATTCTTCAAAGCAGAACAAAATGCTGCATACATCCTGAGGAAACACAAGAAAGTCTAAAGATTTAAGGCAACATGATGTAAAAGCATTGGTAAAAGGGCAGAATCTGGGAGAAGTAGAGCAGGGAGGCACAGAGGTGAGCAGAGAAGGATCAGTTTCACGACTGACAGAGGGACAAAGACGAGGAGTCACTGAACTTAACTCAAAACTGTAATTATTGTGAGGTGTTCTGGTGAAATCATTCTTCTTAACCTTGAAGTTAATGATCAGAAGGAAAAGATGAAACTGTGAACCATGGTACTTGAGGAAAATAAAAAAAAGGAAAAGAGGATGGGGTTTTGCATTGTGTAAGCCCCAGGACTCTGTCAAGGGCAGAACAGCTGGATGTATTTTCTGCTGACTCATGCCATTGGTATGTTTGTCTTAGGCTTGATCATTCTCACAATTAGTATCAGAATTATTTTGAGAGAGACAATTGGCCTCTGAATGCAGATGTGCCAAGTATGGTTGGTTATGCATACGTGTCAACTATTTCAACAGAAATGAGGAGAAAAGTAGACAGACTTGGATGTTTTGTTTGGCTTTTATGTTTTAGATGCTTTGCTTTGGTGCCGTGTGTCTGGTATTCGCTTTGTCACATAATTATACTGGGTCTTGTTCGGCTTAGAAAATCAGGTTTATTTTCTTTTTCTGAAGAGAGATGACAAGCGCTATTTTAGTCTTTCCAAGCAATTTCAGTATTAAGCATTCCTATCACGTATCAATTCAGGGAGGGAGGTTACAGCTTTAAGTTCCTACATCTGGAGTTTTGTCCACTCTCAGGTAGACGTGACTGCCAACAGCAAAAGAGAGAGAAGGGTTTGGAATCAGATTGCAGTTAAGGTTATACAGCATCAGTGGTGTCAGGCTCGAGGGAGGCATTCAGCAGTCTCTATCTGCTATGCAAACCACCACACTCCTCCATCTGACAGCTCTTCAAAATAGCTACGCTTGGCACCACTTCTTTGGGCACAATATGTCCTGGATAATTTATTTAGTTTATATATTCAGCTGTGTACTAATTAACTCTTTGTCTTTTGGAGTTCTGATTTCCTGTTTAATACATTTAACATTGTGTCTTTGTAGTCTGAGGGGACAAATTCTTCTGGCACTTACCTGGGGTGAATTTGGAGTAATTCACATGGTTTCAGTGGACTTAGAACTGCCTTTAGAGAGCAGAATTTGATCCTGTCAGTGGAATTAGTGAACAGCTATAATTACCTCCATTTAAAAAAATGTGCAAACAGATTTTACCTCATTTTCTCACCATTTGCTCTGTTTTGGCCAAAGAACACTTCTGAGGAGAGCACAAAGATTGTCAAGGAGGCTCACTCAAGCCACTGATGTCAGCCATGAAACAGAAGCTGAATTTTGAATTGGGCCCTCAGTAAAACTGCACAAACAGATGTGATTTGCAAGATTTTAATTTTGAAATTTTAACCTGGAGCTGTGGAATTCACTACAGTTGGTTCTGAGAATGTACAGGAGATACGAGCTGAGGCTTGTGCTGTTTTGCAGGCCCCACATTTATCAAATTAATAGCTAATGTTTGCGTGAATTTTCAGTTTAGGGATGTGGAAAACCCTGTCACTATTAGAAGCCCGTGTTTGAAAGCAAATTGTAGCAAGTCAGATAGAGAGTGCAGCACACAGGATATTAAAGATCAAGCTGAGAAAGACGTAGGAGAAGTTACCTGTGCATTCCAAAGAAAGAAACTGATTTCCTGAAACTTCCATTACATGTTTCTGAGTGGTATATTACTCCTCTATTTCATTTTATTATATATTTTTAATGATGAATATGAAATCTTTTTTCACAATTTTTTTTTTAAGATAGATACCATTTAAACTTTATTGCATATAATGTAAGATTTAGTGTTTGTAGTGTGTGAATGTGTGCTTGTGTGTATATTTACATTTTTGTACTGCAATATTTCTTTTTAAAAATCACACTGCAAAATTGGTAAGGTTGAGAAGTGCTAAGAGATTTCAGACATTTTAGTATCTTTAAATACACTTTAGCAGTGTCTACCTGGGTTTTGTAGCAAAAGGCATTTGACTTTGTTCTTTATTTAGACTAAACTAATTTGATTTGCATTCCTTTTGTGATCCACAATATAATGTATAACATGTATTAAAAAAAATTAACTGCAAATGCATTCTATCAAGTTCATTACTTCCAGAGTGTTTCTACCTCTATATTCAATCAAATAGGAAATATTAGACACATGATAAACATCTATGGCAGCCTGTACAGCAAGACATTTCACTGAGATGTGCATTATACTGGATTATACTTAGTGTTATACCGGAGCTTCCTGGATCACATGGGGGCATTTTGCTTATAAAAACATTTTCAATTAAGAAAGAGACAAGAAATTAAACCTGAGTGTCCTGAAAATAACTTACATGTAAGAGTTACTTTTATTTTTTTTAAATTTATTATCCTAAACACTGTCATTTATCATATAAATCATAAATTTATAATTACAAACATGAAGAAGTTTGAAATAAAAACTGTTAACATTTGAGTGCCTTAACATTGGCAGAAATGTATTCCAGGCTTTTTTGGAAAGTTAATTTTGACAAAATTAAAACTGACATTGTACTGTGCTAACAGACCTGAATGTTCCAGGGGAATATGATTCCAGCTAAATTTCTCTGACCAGGGCTACTAATAATTAATGAAAGTTTTTGAAGTTCTCATCACAGAACTATATGAACTGCTGGGAAATTAGAAGCCAGAGAAAGAAATAAAGTATAGACATTTCATCATTCAACATGTGGAACAGGGAATTTGATGCTGCTTGTTGGCTGACAAACTCAGTTCTCAGATTCAAAAAAAATCAGAACTTTGCAGCAGGTTTAAGCTCATAAGCCTGACTGCAGAGTGATGAGCTTTGACTGACGCAGCACAAGTTTGAATGGTGTTCCCATGCACAGCAGAGGAAAAATTGTTAAAAACTCCCTTGTCTTAGAGAATGGAGAGGAGAGAGAGGGCAGTGAAGGAGAAGAAAATACACAGACATAGCATATGTTACACATTTAAAAGAAAAATTGCTTGCTGAAGTGCATGAAAGAACCATTAGGGTTGTTTTTTAAATTTAGAATCCACTCATGTGGGGTGAGGTGATACTGCGGCAGCCGCAGCGCTAGAGCGGAGGTCAGGCCTTCGTTGTCACTGCTGCTGAATGCTGGGTGGCTCCAACTGCACGAGAGACTGCTAAGGAAACCAAAGGCAGAAGTTTCACACCAAACCCATCAGTCTGGCTCATCAGCAAGAACATTCCCCAGAAATTTACAGTCTGGCACTTCCTACTTGTGTGTACCAGCCTGCTCAATATCCAGCTCCCCGCAAGCTACTTTTCACTTTGGGATTCACAGTAAGCATATTGAAAGCCATGGAAAAATTCTCATTGATCTTAGGGGCCTTCCAGACAGACCTTCTGTGAGTGTGAATGCTCCAGACACCAAGTTAGAGATGCTAATCTGAGTTTGTCGTACACTGGGGTTGTTACAGAACTGTGTATAAACAGTGTTTTAAAGTGTGGAGCAGTAACCATTTAATGAGTGAGATGAAATCAAGACCTGTAAGTCACAGCAACATATTTTGGTAATTTGTTTATGTAAAGCAAACAAATTGCTACAAATTTTAGCAATTACCATCAATTTTCTAGCAATTATTAGTGGGTTTTTTTTTTTTGGTTTTTTTTGGTTTTTTTTGCCATATTGGTTTGAGGGATTCACTCTATTCTGCTTATTTACTTGTTCTCTGTTCTTTGTTTCTATTTTATAATTCTGGAATAATTAGTAGAGACAAAGGTGGCAGAGGATCAAAATGCCCATTGTGGGAGTCATGTAGTGACCTATAGGGAGAGGCAGAGGATGATGTGGATGATTTGGGTCCTCTTGGTATCCTACAAAGAGAAATCCAACTAATGATGATGTTCATGTTACTAATATTTTACCTCTTTTTTTTTTAAATAATACTTTGCCAAATCTGGATATCAGGGGAAAAAATCCCAAACAGTGAACCTGCAGTTATCAAGGGTTTCCAGTATCCCTGGGGGTGTGTGCATAACAGGGAGCCTGCCCCATGTAACACACACCTCGAGCACTCCTGTACGTCTACCACCCTAAAGCAAACACAAGCCTGAACCAGAGCCATGTGTATACAGAAAAGTCTAAACAGATTAACTTACTCAGAGACAGTGAACCAAACAACAAACAAACAGAAATTAGGATAAAAAGAGATCAATGCACAGCAACACAAGGGGAAAAGTTAGCCTCTAAATCTCAGACTGCTGACAACTAGCAGGTTCATGGAGCTTCCAGAGGAGAAAGAGCTGGTTCAGCACCTGCAATGAGAGCATAGGCAAGAATGGCATTTACACTTCTGCGGCTCACGCAGCCATCCTGTGAGAGTGGATTATTGCATTCTGTTGAAAACAAACACGAGCCAAACTTTGGGACTGCCTCGTGCTGCTAACTGCTTTTCAAAGAAAATGTAAATTATGAAGATTGCAAACATAACTGGTCCCACATCGCAGTGACAAACACAGTGTACAAACAATAAACCTGGTGGTGTGTTCAGATAGTCCTCATCAACAGCACCAGACTCCTGCTACCGTGTTTTCAAAGGGAATTTGCTGAAGGATAATAGAAATGTGTGTACAGGAGAGACAATCAAATCTGCCAACATATTTTAAGTAAAAAATATTTCCTTATGCATTCCTCTTGAGCCTTAAAAATGTAAAAAAAAAAAAAAAAAAATTACCATATTCCATATCGTAGCTGTTTTCCTCAATGATTCTAGTGGCATTAACTTTTAAAGCTTTAATCTTCCAGCCAAATACCAAACATACCTGAGATCCCTTATTACAGACTTGAATACCCATGCCAGATTGACACGGTAACCATGGCATCTCTGCTGTGAAGAGGAATTCAACTAAAAAAAAAAAAAAAAAAACCTCATTCTATTTTATAGCTAAACAGATTCACACAATGTTATAATAAAGAGGATAAATGATGAAACCTGACAGGACACTGAACTTACTGCACAAGTGTGGACAGAAAAAAGGCAAGAAATAATACAGTTGTCACTGGACTATTTCACCTTCACACCATATAAACTCAAGCATTGTTGTTAGTTGGTCCAACTCTTCAACTGCATAATGCCAGAGTATTAATGCTAAATTTGAAAACTGTAAACCTCCAGCTTTGCTGGGCACAAAAAATGTGCAACTGTACAGCACTCTGCCTTGGTCAAGAAATTATTACAATATTTTAAATCAGGACATACACATGTATAATGAATACTTTTGTAACACTTTACTTTTTTGTGCTCTAATGTTGCTCTTTATTGTCTGTAATACTCAATTTCTTCTACAAAATGACAATTAATTTTACTGATACACAAAAGGTACAGCATAGACAGTGAAACTATATGAGAAATGGCTTAGCAGTAAGTGCTTGTCTTGACTTTTCCACAGACATTCTCTTATAGAAGAAACATTAAATCTGAAACAGCTCTAAAGTAAAACCTAAACACTTCTTAGGTATATGATCTTAAAGAGTAACTTATCTTTGAAGAATTGCATTTTTATTCTGGAAATGCTTACTTCAATCTCACCATTTATAGGTATAATTTATTTTTCAGTAATACCTAGCCATGAGCTTCTCTGATATCGAGTGCACAGTCTGGCCCAAGAATGATACTGAGATGTTTTTAATATAATGTCAGTGTGCTAGTCACAGCTATTTATCCTGAGTATTAATCAGCTTATATTATTTTGATACATATACAGAGGTTTTTTTCACAGTTGCTCACAATAATAACAAAATCCACATTTAGCTTTAGGTTCTGAACTAAAACGTAAATGTAACAAGGTGGTTAAAAAGCATTTTGGTATCAGTCACTCAGTTTTTTTTCTCCAACAATTTTCAAGTGAAGAACAATATAAAATGGGTTACAATGTCTTCTGTAAAGTTTAGCCCAACCAAAAGATTTTTTTCCAATCCTAGTTAGGTCCATTGCATTTCTTATTTTACTACATACTTCTTCATGACTAACTGGGGTAACATAAGCTTGCACTCTTTTGGATATTATTCAGTGTCAGCTTTCCTGTGTTGAATAAACTGGTCTCTTGAAAACTTACTTACTTAGCACACAGCAGGAGAAATGGAGGAGAAGCAATCACTGTCCAAAGAGAGGTGGAAAGAGGAGGCTGAATGAAAAATAGATAGATATGGATCACACATGCCAGATGCTGAAGTAAAGCCTGTTTATCCCTAATAAGTTGGTGAAGTTGTGGAGGAGAGTTTATCCGTGTGAATATAGGGTTCTGTGGTATTGCTGAGGTCAGTGATAAGGGGTGGTGATCAGCTCAGTAAATGCTGGTTGTGCAAGTTAAAGTTGCCTAGGGACTGCTTTAACCTATGCACCCAATTTTTTTTTCCAAGCCTACAAAACATTTCAGAAACGAAAACACACATAAAATGCCTATATGGGCCATGTGTTCTTTGTTTCCTACCTTCCAAAGTAAGCTCTTGTTTCCCTCTATTTTATATTTTCTTTCTGCCCTGGGTTCTTAAAGATGGATGTGTAATTGTAGTTTGAATGACAGATTGGGGTAGTGTCTTTCATTCACTTCACACAAACCTCCAGGATCCTCAGGGTGTGCGAGTAGGGGCAGAATAGAGTGCTTAGCTTTTAATGGATGGTTAAGAAGTAATGAAAGGGGAATCAGCTTATCTCGGGGTGCCCTGTGGGCTACATTGTTTTCAAATAGCTTTTAGCTGGGACTTCTCTCTCTGAGGTTATATATTGTTCAAGTGATTACCTCAGGAAGCAGGACTGTTTCAGATACACCCCTTAGATACCACAGCTGTGGCCACAAGTCTAAATTGTGTTAAAAAGCCAGTTTGATAATGTCAAAACACGCTATTGAGCTCTGTTATGTCCAAAAAAAAAAAAAAAAAGCTCATTTTACATCTTTCAGCAAACAAGGTGGTTCAGATTGGTCCACCAATACATTTCCTGTGTCTGGTTTATGGTAGAACTGGCCACGATGACAGTAGATGTGGGCTTTTACAGGGTGCTTTGGGACTTGCAGTCCAACCTGAGGAGGTTATCCACTGCCCCGTTAAGGATATCCACTGTCCACAAGCTTTTAGATTTCTAGATTTGATAGAAGCTGCATAAAATTGTTTCTTTTTCCTCTCAAAATACCAGTTATATTTATGCAACTTCCACACATAAAATTATTTTACTGGACAAAGTGAACTGCAGCAGTCTGAAATTGTCCAGCTATTAAACTGAATACTACCTTAAACTTGAAAGCGTTTCTGCTCCAAAAATACAGTGGGTGGTATTAAAAGGGTGATATTAAGAAAGATCATTCCCAAAAAGGGTAACTTTCACGGAAGAATCAACATTTTGCAGCAGACCTAGAATTCTGCTATAGTTCAATAGAAAATCTGCCATAAGAACAGGGAGGTTTCCCCTGTTCCTTCTGGGAAGGAGATTACGCTTGGCTTCACCTCCACTGAGTGGACAGGATGGTCACCTTCTGGACATTAAAAACCTTTGAGATTTGCAGGAAATTTCTGAGCTATTTCCATGGCATTTCCAAAGAGCAAAGGGAGACAGGGTGTCCTATTTTGTGTACCCCTCACCTCTTTCAGGAAGCCAGAGCCTTAGAGTGCAGAGATATTTGATTTTTGAAGGTAGGATGTGTGTGAACATGTGACCCCATGTCCTTAGGAGCATGTCTGCACATGGACTTCTTGACTGACGTTTGGGACCTTTGATATAGTTTGTACAGTAAATGTTTACCAAGAGCTCATTTTCTCTTGAGCATATCGATTGCCCAGGAAAGTAATGAAAAAGAAATTGTCTATATAAAATGAGAAATATCAAAATGCTTATTCAAGGCAAAATTGGACAACTTTGAAATTGTTATTTTTAGTTTTCACATTCCATTCTTTCAGTATCATATCAATTCTTATCTTGCTTATTTTCTTGTCCAGCATAAATTTTTGCTTCAAAAGTCATTTACTGCCCAGGAATTTCAAAGAAAGTATGTGGTCTACAATTCATATCAAGAGACGAGCTCTTATTCTAGTCCCATCTCTTACAATCACCACCCTGCTTAAAACTGAAAAGCTAAAAAAAGGAACTTAAATTTTACAACATCTTCTGTACCAGGAATCTATTTATCGAGGCTATAATGGTCCAGCTTCCACTGAAGTTAACAAAAGGAATCCTATTGATTTGGGGTCATGTTCCAAACACATTGGATTGAAATATTTGGATGTGTATCTGAGCTCAATGTTATGCTTTTTGTGGTTTGCCCAAATCAGATGACATTTTATGGAAAATATTTTGGATAGCCAAGGAATTAACCTGCTTCTGTCAGCAAGCATTTTCTCACCACAAATTTAATAACACCTTTTGCAACTGATTTTACTTGGTATTAACAAAATCATTACTTAGTCACTGTAAGTTGTATCCTGCAGTTGATTTTTGCTGAGTTGCATTAATCGAATTAATCAAGACAAGGAGATCTTGAAGTTTCAACTTGTCTTTCCAGTTTTATTTTTATCCCTGACGTCAGAGTGTAATTCCAGGAAATTAAACTTTGAGTATCAAAAATATTTACAGTTCATATGCCAGTGATTGTTTTGCAGTAGAGACTGTGGAAATCTGGAGGAATAAACAAACTGAGCACTAAACTTAAACTAGAGATGTTAACAGTTTCTTATACATATTCCTCTCCATCTGACCATTCAAAGAGCTGATATACCTGAAAACCAAACCATCATATGTATACACATATACCACCCACATGAATATACAAAATGTGTATAAATTTATTTTTCTAGTTTTCTGTGGGGGAAATATTGCAGGTAGTTTACATGAATAAGTGGAAGAGTGTTAACACACACATATGAACACGTGCACACACCCTCTTCGCAGCTTTTCAAATGCCTCCTCCTTTCCTTCAAGCTTTACAAGAAGGTACATATTTTTTTTTAATGACATTTTATTAAAAATATGCTTCCTTGGAAAGTGGTCAGGAATAAAGCTGTGTTTCTTCTTGGCAGCAAAAGCAGTACAGCAGGTACGGTGCTGCAGCTAAACAGCATCAAAATCTGCTTTATTACAGATCTGAATAGTAGTCACAGACACTTCCTGGGATAAATCACTGGGACTCCTTCCTTGACTTTTCATTTCCTATTTTTTTCTTCTCTCTCCCATTTGGAAATTTTCAGGCTATGTTCCTTTTCTGAGAGGATAAAAAGTAAGCAATTGGAATATAATTAGGTTGTTAGGAAGACAATCTTTGAGTAAACTAGTTTCTTGTTTTTGCTTAGGAACTTGTGTTCCTGGAGTCTGGTACTACAATTAAAGAGAAGGGGATCTCATTAAAAATAAAGTTTGGGTGACTCTCATTTGTTAGAAATAAGACAGCAAAACAACTGACCTTCAGTGTCTGTTCAGGTCAGTAGACAAACATCACAGTCTTTTGAAAAGTGATTCATTTTGCTGTTCAAATAAGCTTTACCGGGGCTCCAGGTTTTAGAATACATTTCCCATGATTAAGACTAACTGAAAGCAGTCAGCAGAGGATTTTGAAAGATGTGTTTTAGGCGGCGTAACAACAGTACATTCAGATGTCCCTTATGTTAGCATTTCTGAACAGGGATGAGAATTCTACTTTAATTATTTATTCTTCTCAAAATCTAGCCTCTCTTTTTATTAAATATTAAAATGCATGAAATTTTTGAAAGGCACTGTTTTCATTGATAATGGTGGTTCTCTGAATTACTTTTAACTAACTTTGTAATTGAAAGCTGAGTTTGAGAAAGGTGAGTTAAGCATCTTCTGGGAATGGGATTGTAACTGTTTTTCAAGGTTACTTTCTCTTCATTAAAAACTTTGTAAAATAATAATGAAGAGGAAACCATCTCATTAAGGAAAGAATAAGATCACTTGTCAATTTTACTGCTCTTCTCATCTAACTTTATATCAGTAGGAGTATAGCAGTGCCATGCATTTCTTAAGAATTCTTTGCCCCATATTCACTGTAAACAGAGAGGAGCCATAATTATATCTCATTTGATCCATATCAAAGGTACTGATCCATGTATCAATTTACATAACGCACATAAAACATTTTTGCTTTTCACCCTTACTTCACCACTTTCTAACGAAACTTTTCCTTTGCAGACTTCATTTGAATATAAAAATCTCCCGGTGAAATTTGCGATGTTAAACAAACCATACCAGTCATTCAACTTTTTAATTAAGGATTCAGTGTTCCATCCCTTTTCAGACATTAAAATTCAGGTGCAGTCATTAATCTTTCTAAATGAATTCACCTGTGGCTAATACTGATGTATTTTCTATGAGGCTTGTCATGGACTGCATACTGCATGCATAACCACTCTACAGTTAATTACACAAGGGATTATCGTTAGTGTCATAAAGATAAAGCCTTGCTAGAAGCATTACAGACATTTTTTGAGCAATGACTTATTTAATTTTTGTTAACAGCTACCTAAGTATTTAAGAACAATAAAAGTTTGTTTATATCATGGAAGAGTGAATGGCAAAGTTCAGAGAACTCTCAAAATGAGAAATCATGTCCGAAGCAGCTGACCACCTCTTTCTTGTCTTCCTTGTGTCAGTCTCCCACCTACTCCTGTAAGCAGCAAGAAAGAAAATCATGCAAATACTACACTCCTTTTAAGGTTCATATGTTAGAGTTCTATGTCAAGTGTTCCTCTCTTAAAAAGATGAATAGCACAGCTTATGAGAACTGTAATTTATAGCAGTACACATCAGTCTGCCTAACAAGGAAAAGTTCAAAGGTCGTTAAGGAACAAAGAAATCTCTGAAGAGCAAGCAGGGTATTTTACAGGACAGTTCATCCAAACATTATGGTGTTCCAGCACCAGGCCTCCCCCCAAAAAAAAGAAAAAGTAAACCCAAGACAATAGCACATAAACCTTAGAGTTCATGGATTTATTAATTAGGTATTGTAAATTAAAAATGCAATTCTGTCTAAAACTGCTGTGTCTTGTAGCAGACAACAATGTGTTGGTAAAAGATTTGCAGTATTCAGCAAGTCTGGAAAGCACTTCCTATCAGTTGAGCTCATAGGCACCACTCCTGGTATAACGAGAGCAGGCTTGTCTCAGCCATCCAGAGAGATCTAATCAACACAGAGCAAACACGAAATAAACAGATGTACTTACAAACAAGAACAACAACTTTGTTTAAAACATAATACAGTAGAGAAGAAGATTTGATTTTCAAGCCCATTGCATCTGTTTTAAATTAACTTTGGTTGATTTACTTCTGATTTACACTATCAGAAGACAATCCCCAAGATATTCTTAAATTATTAAAAAATTTGAAATTGTATACATCAGTGAAAAACAGAATGAGAAAAAGAATAACATTGTGAAAATCTCAAACCAGACAAAACTGTGACAAAACCATCTTTAAAATAGGTAACTAATGAAATAAAACTTATTATTTCGTTTTTATTTCCTAATAAATATTTGGTGGAGAAGAGGAAAGATGGAAGGGGGAAACTATGCTATTTTTCCAATTCAAATATTAAATGTTCCACTCAAGAGTCTGCAATTTTTAGTCTGAGTTGCATTGCAACACAAAATAAATAAAAAGAACCAGTGAGAAGCCTGATGGTAGGATTTACTGTGTGCGATTCAGAATTTGCTTGGCTTTTTTTTTTTAATTTCCTGTATTTTTGGAAAGCTATGGACCAGTGGAACAGAACCACCCACTTCAAACCTTTTTTTTTCACACTTTGCTTTCCTGCCTGTTAAATCCCTCAGGGCTTGCTTCTATAAACAATAGTAGATAATTAGATTTATGCATGTAATTTGATTTAAATTGATGCTAGTGGTTATCCAGTGATGTTACAGAAGCCGCCAAGCCAGTCAGTGAATACACACACACACCCCCACAACAGAAACTTCAGAAATGTCATGAAACAAACAACCATTTTTTTCTACATATAGTTTTGTAGGTGCAATAAAAAGAAAAAACCACCAAAAAATTTACCCTGTGTAAATTGAGGCACTTGATTTATACATGAAACTTAAATTTCATTACATCTGGAGTGTTCCTCATGCATCCCTCCCTGACCTATAAAATTTTATTTTTTCATTGTTACATTAGTAAAATTATATGGATGATGGTCAAATAATGGCAGCAAATCAGTTATGAACTCACCAAATCTTTGGATTTGGGGGTAGGAATCTAAGCAGGAGGAATTTTATGGAAAGGGGCTCTGTAATGTGCTAGAGCAAAGAGGGTGCACTTCTTGCTAGGGTGAAAAAGCTGCTTGTAAATAATAAAGGTAATTTGGAAAGTAAGCTATTTTTCTTGCCCAAGGTCGGTGGTAACCACTAAAACATACCAAAGTACTGCTGTTTCTGTGTTGTCAGTGGAATAGAATTCAAAAAAAAAAAAAAATAATGTCTTCAGGTAGCCTTTTTCCACAGATATTGTGCATATGAAATTTTAATTCAAATGAATGGAATTCATCATTACAGGAAAGTAGAGACTTTTTAAAAGTACTTGTTTTCAGTTTTTCGTGTTTCCTTTTTCCTCCATTTCTTTTCTGCTCACAGTTTCATTTATTATGGCAAGGTTTCTTCTCAATCTTGAAAGTTTTTATAGAAAGCCAATTACCTCGTCAATGTTCTCTGCCTCTAGAAAGTTGAATTCACCCCAAGTGCAAAGAAATAATTTTTTTTATTGGAAGATAAGTCCTAAGGGTAGGGAGCAATTCCAATGACACAGGATGCATTGTTCTCCCATTTTGATTTAATATGATAATAGTCACCACCAAAATACAGTGAAGGTAAAAGACTCTCAGAACAAGAAAACCCTCAATCCATAAATTTTGTTTTGTTTTCTGTCTGCTTTCTTGGTTTGGGGAAAAAAACACAAACAACATTATAGTGAAAACTAAAGAAACTTTAGGCATCTTTAATGTTTTGCCCTTCCTCTTTTGTTCTGGGGCAAAGCATCCAGAGCTACTCTATTCCTTAAATTGTCCTTGGGACAAAGAACAGCAAGATGTTATATTTCAGCATTTGTGGATATCGTAGGCATGCTGCAGGAAATAAATAGTGCTGTCACAGGCCCTTATTTATTTAATTTTGAGAATGAATTTGGTGCTAATGAGGTTGAGGGGCTGATAGCAAAGTCTAGAGTCAGGCACAGCATGGGCAGGTGCTCTGAAAGCTTCTTCAAACAGCTCTGTCAGCAAGTGCACTTTAATCCTGCTTTGCAATATCCCTGCTTGCCATCAAAGTGCCAGTTCCTGCCAGGTGCGAGTGCCCTCGGCTCTCACCGATGGCAACAGCAGAGGAACAGTGAGCTCAGTGCTTGGCAGAATCAGGATCAAGGATTCAAGCTCTAGTGCAGGGCTGGAAATTAAACCAAAAATGAACTTTGTCAAATACAGACATTTGTCCTAAGGACAAAGACATTTGCTCTGAAAAATCCTTCATTAGTTGTACAGCCAGTATTGAGATTCAGATTCTCCAGAGGTCAGCTCACTGCGTTTAACAGCTATGATATTTTCTATTCTATAGGTAACTAAATGATGTAAAAATTAAATGGTAAAACTATTGTTTACCATATGATAACTAACTATACTATGTCAGTTGATAAAGAAGACAAAAGGTTTGTGTGAATATACAACAGCAATGGTCTAACACTTTTAGAGTGTTAAAATTGAGCACTTATATATGTGCTTGCTTTACACAGACCAAAAATGACAGGGCTCCTGGACTCTGAGTTACTCTTGCATAGATTTGCACTTCTGTCTCAGAATCCTTTTTTGCAAGAAATCATTCAAATCTCACGTTTTAAAGGGCCAAAAATTTCCTTCATGCTTTCAGGTTTGGCCTGGGGTATCCATTTTCTTTTAAATATCTTTTTGGCTTTGGTTTTGGTCTTTTACCCCTAGTCTTGAATACCACATAGCTTTCCAAGCTCCTACACATTCAGCTTCTGCTCTGTCATAATTGCACACTTCTGGTACTGAAGGCCCCCAAATCCTCAAAGAATGTGTCCAGCCACTGAAGAAATCTATGTTCTGGGACATGCAGATAGGGCAGCCTGGATTTCTACAGATTAGTTAGTTTGGGAGGTCCAAGAAAACATGAATTCAGACTAAAGCATCTCCCAGGTCTAGATGTCTCTAAATCTTTTCTTTTTATGGATTCTCTGATGCCTAATAGAGACTTCATGAGATCTTTCCTTCTAAGGAGATGCTAATAGAATCTCTCTTCTATCTGGTCTCTTACCATCAAAAGAGCTGAATGAACTGGCTTTTTCCAAATGTTTTGAAAACATGTGTCAGCTTCAATCAAATCTGCCAGGAAGGTTTCAAAAAGACATGTAATATGACTGCACTACACTAATTTCACTCGGAAATAATGCCAAAGAGTGACCTGTTTATTTAGGATTTTGCATTACAAGATGTACCAAGGCCTCATGGAACAGCAAAAACTTCATCAGAAAGGAGCTAAGCCAGAAGGGAATATAAAAACCAATATATTGCCTTATTCCTTTTGGATCAAATAATGGACAGTGATTCAAGAAAAAAATAGAACCTCTAATACAGTCAAGCTTGACATGATAGATAGAAACAAACCTGTAAAGACTGTATTCAGAGTCATATAAATAATGACATGATACATGTAGAAGACAGATTCTTAAGACAAAAGAGCTCAGAATAACATTCCCAGTGAGGCATAGTTCCATCCCCACTCTAGTGATAATGAGTGAAAATAAAGCAGCCTATCTGTGCTCCTATAATGCATGAGAGAGGATTCATTTTATTAACTAGGACCTAATTTCTATTTTTGTGTAAACATACAGGCACAGAGTCTAGTCAACTCAACATGTGTGTTTGTATGCATTAACTCAACCCCAATGAAGCTCTCATGTGGACTACACAAAGACATATGTTTATGCCTTATTCTGTCTTGGCAGAATCTGAGTTTTATTACAGCCAGGTTGCAAATGTACTGACAAGGGAAAGCCTAACTCCATTATGACACACTAAATTACTAGCAAGGTTAATATAACTCCTGTGATGCAGATCTTTGACCACCTTTAATAGCTGGATTATTATTCCATTACTCTTCCTAAACTCTAGTTAAATTTGGTTCCCCTAATTCGTTCATATTAAATATAATTTACATAATTAATCTCAGTATAAATATGCAGATTTCTGAAATACACTCTTTGTGATTCAATAGCACAACTCTTGCTAAATTGAGAGTGTTATGCTTAAACTAGACTGGCAGCACTTTGCAAAGTTTTCCCTTGCATTTCTGGATATATGCTCCATTTCAGCTCATGACCAAGCTGGTTACTGGCCTGATACAACAGCCCTGAAAGGCTTAATTTCTCTTATTTATTGGTTCAGCAACATGCCTTGTAGAGTAAATTTGCAAGATGCCATATTCTAACAAGCGTATAAACAGGGCACAGAGTTAGAAGCCAATTTCACGAAAGGGCTCCAAAGCTAAAAGCCCAGCAGGATCCATCCAGTTTACAAAAGCTCTTCCTCCTGGCGTGCAGGGTGTGCTTAGATGTACCCACGTCATCCTTACCAAATGCCTTTTTCTGGCTGCTCAGGTCATATTTGTCACTAGCACACAGAAATGCACAGTCTAAAGAAAGAGTGAGCTTCTTTGCATCACTAATCTTGTTACTGTAATGGCTATGAAAGTATTCAACAAAAAAGTAGCATATAAGCCAGTCCACATGTACATACTAAGCACAGCATGTGCCCCAGTGAGCCATGGATGTTCTCTGCCTCCCTGAAACAATGACAAAACCCGGTCATTTTAATGCAACTCCTCACATCCAGCCACAAGTGAACAAATACCTCTCCATGACTGCTGACAGTTCTTTCTATCTTAAAGACAGATGAAGCACTCTGATGGGAATAAAAAGTTCACCAACCTCTCAAATCCAATTAAATATTTTTATCTTTAGAGTCTTTGGAAAGAAGAGAAGAGGCATTCCTTTCCCTCTCTCCCCCTTTCAAGCTTCCCTCTCGTCATTTACCCCCTCTTTAATTTGCCATAGAAAACCCCCAAGACTTCAACCTTAAGTCTCTCAAGACCAAGATTACATCATTACTGTTATGGCATGTTATACACTAATCATAACCATTACCATTTACAAGTTCACAGCTTCATTCAATTAACTGCCTGACATGGATTTTTCACTTAATTCCTAGTGAAGGTCACCAGTGGTCAGAATGGCAGGTGTATTCTGCTACCTCTTTGAAAGCCAATTACCAGTCTTAAACAAGTACTGGAGAATACAGGGTGTCAACAAGTTAATCAAAAGGCTTAGAACTTAAGACACATTTTTATAGGCGTGTCTAATGGTCTGTAAAATAATAAAGCATAATTAGCATATTCAAATGACAGCCACATCATTTAAAACTCTAATGTACAATGAAAGGCAGTAAAAGATTGTTTTATGTTACTTTTTCAATAGAAAAAGAAAAACTGAATTCATACAACTGTGTTAGAAGCCATGTAGTATCATGCCTAAACCTATCACAAGTCCTTATGTACTGTAATTAAATATTCAAAGGTACAAGTACTTCTTGATCTGCTGTTAAAAATAGGCCTTCTTGCTTTATTGCTGAGAGACAGACGTTATCCAAAACCTCATGTATATGTGCTGGTATAAAACTACAATCTGGTTTCAGCTTGCAGAACAAATTCCTAAAATGGTTGTACTAGGATGAATGCAAGGAAGCAATCATATAAATAAAGAATTCTTTGAGAATAAAGAAGTATTAAAGACATGGTACTTCTCAGGTGGAGCTATTTCCAGCTGCAGATGGCTGAACAGTTTATGCAAGAACCTGGATTAGCCACATTTGGATGTGTCAAGATGAACCCAGCCTTCCAGTAGGTAGAAATCCATCACAGACTTACAAACCTCTTCCTTGAGTATCCCTGAGAAGAGTGGAATCAGTTGTTTCTGATGAATATCCCAAGCTCTATTGTGCTGGCAGTTCATTTGCTTTAGAATTTGTGCCCATACATGAGAATAGTGGACAAACTTCTCCATGGTTATTAAACCCCATCTCCCTGTCTAAGCAGAACCGTAAAACAAGCTTCCCCCAATTCAATGAGTCTAATCTTCCCAACATGGCCCCAATCTAACTATACAGATGCATGACAATATTATGTATACAAAAATATATTCTATATCACAGCTATGCACACACAAGGCAGCAGAGCAGAATTAGATTAGGAAGTCCCAGTATAGAAATTTAGATACCCTATTTAAAGAAGTTATTAGAGGTTTGAACTGCTGAAGAAATTCACCTAGCTGAAGGGGGAAAATCCCCACAGCCTTATATTACAGTTCTAGTAAAATTTCCTACCAATGTTAGCAAGCTGTAAGCTTTCCTAGTGCTAATATATAAAATTAATTTCATGCTTGTCTACTCTTGTAAAATCACTGACAGAATACTTCACTTTTTAAGGCAAAATTGGAGACTCATATAGACTCAACATTATTTTAAGCTAACTAATATTTGGGTTATATGGCTGCCCAATTAATTGAAATGATAAAGCATAAGCCAAGTCTTCACTTAGTTCCTGCTAAGAAGGCAAAAATTAGTCAACAGACACCAGTGCTTTCCTTGTCTCTGTTCCCTTGTTGACCAGCACTTGACGTATTGTTTCATGCAGATGGAAAATGACAGTGAAAAATATGTATGTTCTCTCTATATACTATACAGGGTGATAAATACTAAAGAACTGAGAAAGATGCCTTAGGTATAGCATCAGGAGGATGGAAATCCAACCAATAATTAAAGCAGAACATTTACATGAGTTACTATTCACATATATCATTAAAAAATCACAAGCCCCAGGACAGTTTCCTCAGCAGTGGAAGGATGCTGGATCCACAAGTACAGAACTTGGGTTCCTAACAGAATTTGAATACCAGAACAAGCCACATCCAGGGAAGAAAAGGAGACTGAACTATTTTTTGTGCTTAAGAATGTGCAATATTTCTTATTATTCCAACTATGACTAAGAACAAAACAACCTCCCCTAGATCAGAGGACTATTAAACAGAGCTATCAAGAGGAAGTTGTACAAAGTAGAGGAAGTTGTACAAAGTAGAGGAAGATACAAGAAAACAATAACTTGGGAAATTGAATAAGATTAAGTATTCTACCTGCCCTGGGCTATTCCAGCAGGACAGAGAGGCTGGTATGCTATGGTCTTCCTCCTCTGATTAAATTTGCATGTAGCCTACTGGGTCTAAAGTTCATATGTCTGTCAAGGACATGTATGTGTATGTTAGGATCTACCTGGAGCTGCTGCAGTGGTCAGAGCTCAGTAGGGCTGCTGGGGCCCTTCCAGCACTCCTCTCCACTTCTGAAATCTGCCCAAAGGGTCTTTCTTTCAATCTCACTTTTGGTTTCCTCACTCCTGTGAACTTCATCAAAACTGTTCCTCTTCTTGTTCTTTTAGCAGTCTGTACATCAAGTCTACAGCTTGATGTATGAGTCATCAGTGGTACACTAGACCCTCTCTCAGTTCTCTCTATAACACAAAAGACCTGAAAGAAAATGCTTCTACTGCCCTCTTCTCACAATTCCATTTTAGGAAACACTGAAGACTTTGATAGAGCTTTCAATGACCTCTGAACATTGCACAAATGCTTCCAAACATGAATACAAACATCATGCTCACTCCAGGGTTACCTAGAATGATGTTTTAACAAAAATGTCACAAATACTTCATATCCATCATACAAATGAGGTCTGGCATATCCAGGCAGTTCTCTGTGCTCTCCAGCACATTTCTTTAGAGGACTTCCCCCTCCTTAGGGCTTCCTGCTCATCCGACCTGCTCTTCTCTCCACACACTATCAAGCCCAACAGCAATCTCGCTATTCTTTTTTTGATATCTCTCTGTGACACTTGCCTTTGATACTCTCAGTACATCAGCAAGATGTAGGAGGTGGTACTGGTACAGGTACCAGCCAAAACAGGCTGGGTTATACCCAGTGCCACCTCAAGCACTGGGCAGCCCAGCTGGCAGCTACGAGGAGGGGTATGGGCTGTGTGCTGCTCTGTGAAAGGAGCCATGCTCCTCAGAGACTGATCACTTCAAGGAAGAATCATTACTCCTATCTGAGGTTCCTCTCATGCACCTCAGCTCCTGACAGAGCCTGAGCACTTCTGAAAGAATGAGTCTCTAAGCTGGGGCTCTCCAGCTCATATTAACTGCAATAAGTGAGAGCGTCCAGGGACTGCTTTGTGTGTGAGGGTCACCTTCAGAGGAATCCCTCTGTAGAATAAAGCAAATGCTTCTCTGTGCAGCATCAGCCACAGGATGGACTACAGTTTGCTGTAATTGAAGAAACAGTTTTCCTTTTAAAAGCCAGCTAAACAGCCCCTGTAGTAAGGGCTGATTTACCTTAGCCTCATTTTTCGTTAAATAGCAATTGTCCTGTTGCATGATGTCACGTAGACTATGCTGCAGTGCAACACCAGCCAGTGCTGCACCCCACGCCACACTGAGACAGAGATACTGTATGGGACGTGATAGAAATAAGATAAAAAGAAACTTCTTTTTCCTTTGATCAATTACTTTCTGTTCAGACAACAAATGTCCGTTACACAATTTATGGAAATAATTGTGATATAAATGTGTTCTACTTTGCCATGGGTTTATTTGCACTTTATTTTCTATTTACAGTAAGGAATAACTTGACATCTTTCTATATTTAAAACCAAGATTGGCAGGAAGCAAACTAACAATTTTGCTGTGTGGTTACCAGTCCATAGCATCTTCTAGCATGACAACAAAAAAACAAACCAAAAAAAAAAGGAGCAGAAGTATTTTTCTAGTAGAATTGAATCCACTTTTCTTAGGAGGTAAATGAAATATCTCACCATGTCACCTACAGATATTCAGCTACCTTGCCTACTGTCAGAAACACTTTCTGTGATCCTTGCAGTATCATCTCTCAGAAGAGACAGTTGCAGCCTCATCCCAAGGGAAAAAATCTTTAATCTTTGTAGTTCTTCAGAGAGTAACTTCTCATGGTATATTAGCTTCCTGCTCAGCTACTGGAGATGAAGTGACGCAGAGAAACTTAAGTGGTTGGACCGCATGCCTAACACAGATCTGTGTGGAACTGCCTGCCCTTTTTCCTTAAAATATGCACATAAAACAACTCGATGACTTCCAGACTATAAACCAAAAGGCCACTAAGAAGTGGCAACAAAACTACAAGAGAGTAAACATTTCAGATAAAGAAATCTCAGACATGCCACAAGGGAAAGACTAAATAAGAAAGACAAGAAACCAATCTTTTCCCTGTCAGTCTGTCCTCATGGGACCAATCCTTCGCTCTTTCAGTGGCTTTAAGGTTGCCCAAACTCTCTACAGTATTCACTGAGTCCCTAGAAAAATCTCTCCCTTGCTCTTACCTCGTAGACCTGGGCAGGTACCCTCTCCCTGATTCTCTCACAGTAGCTCCTCTGCCTGCACAAGGAGTGCCCTTCTGCACAGGCAGTGCAGCATGTAGGAAAGGAGCCCTTCCCTTCTCCTTCTGTCACTTGCAGGGCCTTTCTTCCCTAGCTCCAAGCACACTTCATACAAAACATAATATGCAATACCTGACCTGTACTCAGTTGGCTTAAAGTAATCACTGACCCCAGTCACTCTAATTTCCTTTGTCAGTCATTTTAATTTCCGTAGCAGATATGTGACATATGGTCCCAACTAGTGGCTAATTACCAATTGTCAGCTAGAACAAAAGTCATTAATGTTTGGTTAATTGTTAATTGCTTTTGACCAATTCCTTCAAAATAGTTGGGGTTATTCCCATTGTAATTCAAAGTTCTCTTCTGTCACAATATATATGTCAAAATAGCAACACTTATTGTGATTGTTGCTGGAGACAAGAGATGGGGTTTCTTCCTACTGTAGGGTTAATTTCCATAATTCAGGCAAATTTGTTCTGTCTTAAGAAAAAATAAGGGCTATTTTGTGAAAATTAAATTCTGCAAGTATTCATAAGCACCCATGACTGCAAAAGAATTAGTTAGGCCTTACCTTACTTGGATGCGTAGTTTGGTTTGGTTTGGTTCCTTTTCAACCACTGAGGGAATGTTTAGACGTTGCAACAAAAAGATATTTATAAGAATGCTCACATACTTCTTATGGATTATGCATTTAAGGATACAATATGATCCAAAAGCTATAAAAAAGCCCAAAACCAATAGTTTAGTTTTAATGAGCTTTGCTCATCTCTTTTAGTCTGGGCAATTTATGGGATTGTGTGTATGGCTGGTAAATAACATGTTTTGGTACAACATTTTTTCCTCCCTCTCACTGGCTTTCCCTCATTTGCCTGCCACAGCCTGCCACAGCCACGCCAGGGCCAGGTCTTTCCTCTGCCTCAAGATTCTTGTTAAAACTGCAGGAAAGTCATTTACTGTCTGCTTCAGTTCCCCATCTATAAATTGAAAAGAATACTATTTCCAGGACTATGATAAAGAAAATACTTTCCATTACAGACTGGGAAATGCTTAGGTGTAAAGGTGCTGATATAAGTACCTTAGATAGGTAAGTATCTGGGGTACAATACAGGCAGATAACAAATAGCTTAATCCAGCTCCTTATCAAGCTAGTCAGCAACTTCTGCAGAAGCAGGTTGTTGGACACAGGAGAAACCACTTGAGGCTCAGAGTGGAATCTATTAGAGAGGTCTGAACTCTACATTAAGAACTGCTCAAAATAGTGAAGTGCTATTAGTCCCAATTTATAGATGAGGCATCTGTGGCAAGAATTTTCAGGAGTGCTTCTTCCGCTGCCTCTGCCTTTCCAAAAGGACAGGGTGCGTGGCTTTGCAGTCCCTGCTGACAGGGGATGAAAGCAGCACGGTCATCAGCCGTGTGTGGCTCCTGTGATTTCTGTGCTGCCCTGCAGTGCATTCAGAATTGGCATAAATTAGATGCTGATAAATTCAAACAAGTGACAGGGTGCAGTTTTGCACAAATCCAGCATTATGTTTGAATGGAAGCTCCAAGCGAGCAAAAAATGAGGATCAGGCATCTAAAATAAACTCTACAACAGCTATGAAATTTCAGCATCATGTTTTTTTCATGCATTCAAATGGGATCTGTCTCCCTACGCCTACTCTACATCATCTGACTGGACTGCCTGCTGGGAAGCAACAGTGCCATGGCAGCTCTCACTGAGAGATCACTCAGTCACACCGTTTACAGCTATGGAGACTGTAAATCTTTTAGGGAGGCTATAAAAGGGTGGCTGTAGAAAAGATATGCTGATTGTTTGTTAGATTTGTTTTTAAAGTACAGTGTTCATTGCTATTTAGCAGACATCTCACTAGAGCATCCAGGGGATTATAACCAACCTCCCTTCAGAAAACCAAGTTGCTTCTGTAGGAAATGTACATTTTTTCAGGGGTTTTGCTCTGACATTTTCTTTTCTCCAAACTCGTGAATTGGACCATAGCTGTCTTTAGTTTTTAAGACCACACTGTTATTACCAACCTGATTGTGTCTGTCTGTAATAAAGCAAATTTTACAAGTATGTTTTGCAGCTTTTTTTTGTTTGAAGTCTGTAGTATTTTGCTGACCCTACTGCATTTTGCAGACTGTATTGCATTTTAATGCCTTCACTGTATATGTAATTAGGTCAGTTGTTTACTCCAAAAAGTTATTTCAAGGTCCAAACAGACTAAACTGAGAAGCTGCATTAGTCTTTTTCAGTTTTGTGTCTGAAGTACACCAGAACTCAAAGAAGAAAAAGTAATTGAAAAATGTGTTAACTAACAAGAGATCAGACAGCTGCAAAAACAATGTTTCATAATCCCCCATTTAACATGCACAAATCTTTTCCATTTCACAGAGAAAATTTCCTAGATTCACTTAAATAGGAGCTAAGAATTGTGCAGAAATTACTTAAAATGAGTGAAAATCATATATCACTGTTTAAGCTGCCACTAGCCAAATAGCATTTTGCTAATGACTTCTACTTTCAGACTGCAAACCAGACTTGTTTGAGTAGCTAAATTGTTCCTGTTCTTATCCATCATAAGCAGGTAACAAAGCAGGCTGGAAGATAGTGCTTTTGGGTGGGGAGGAGGAAGAGAACTAAGTAATTTTTTCAGTGTATGAAGAAACTCTTGGAAAGTTTTTTCCAGTTTATTGCAGAGGAAATTATTTTGAGGTTTAGGGAATTTTGACAGAAGTTTTATGTAATAGCATGAGTGGAACACATTTCATGGATTCCCATTTCACTCTAGTGTGACATTCAGATGCCAGCTTTAAGACTTGGTGTGCAATACCAGCTAAAAAGTATCATTGTATAAACACAAATAGTATTAATTATTAATATTATTAAACATTTATGCATCCACTGCAAACTCCAGCAGTTTAGAAGAAATACAAGACAGGCAAAAAGTTCTTCAGTTAGTGACCAAATGAAACCTGAATTTTAAACCCACAATGAATTACTACTTTTCTCATAGATTCATTGATTGTTTTGACTGATGTCAGTAAAACAGAAGTTATCTATGTAATAGCTAAGCCAATTTGCCTTTGGTTAAACTCTAAATTTTTGGTTATGAACTTCCTGATTTTGTATTTCAAAAATTTGTTTTTAAGGTTCTTCTTCAGAAGAACCTTTGGCATTCATGATATTCTAAGTACGATTTTGCCAATTCTCTTTTGGGAAACAACAGGAATATTTTTAATTTTTTTTAATATAGCTAAAAGTGCTATGATAATAACTCTTATTTCTGTGTTTTTATAAAGGATCGCAAAAAATAGCATTAACTTTTTTGAACTGAAGCACTTTTTCCGTTTCTAAAAATAAATTATTAATTACATTTTTCCTTAGCAATCTGTTACTAATATATACATTTCAGTAAGGTTTTAGCTCATGTTTCTATCAAATAATTAACACTTCTTACTTATTTTCATAAGGAGCTATTTAATTTGCAAGAGGCCTATTAAGAATTATGTTTTTCCTCATTAGATGTAATTGAGGGATATGACATTTTGTTCAAGAGAAACTTTTTAGCTTTAATTAGTCAAACAATGCAGTGTTTCCAGCTTCCACTGAACTTAGTGTGACATTACTTCATATACACTAAAAATAGATAAGGAAAAAAATAGAAAGGAGATTGGGAAAATTATGACATAATATAACAATTACACATTCTGAAGACACTGAGACTGTGGTCTTGCAAACATTTCTGCATATGCTTAATCTTAAAGCTGAATTGTTAAACTGTTTATAGGATTGGGACCCAATGTAAAACATATTTAATCAAACTGATGACAAGAGAATTGTGTCAAATATAATTGAGATCAGAACTGATGTTCCAGATTTGTGATTTATATGTGCAAGCGAATGTAAAACATGAGACCTGAAGTCTCCTGAAAGAATGATTAATGTTTTTGAAATGTTCCCATGAAGCTGTACTCCAAGAGCGTGCAAAATGTGCAGTTTCTCTCACTTTTGACACCAAGCCAGAGAAAACTCATTGGTTTTGATGGTGTTTCACTTTGCAATTTTAAGTTTGCTTGAACTCAAAACCTCATAGTCAAATTTGAGGGTGGAAGTGGGTGTGAGCCCACACAGGTTGAAACGTTGCTTTCTGCTTGCACAAAGCCCGAAAGCTGTGCAAAGTCCAAATGCAAACTAAAAGTGGTTCTGCATGAATATGTATGCATGTGCAGCTAGGGCAGAGCTGAAAATCATAAAGGCCTTTGTCAGTTCTTGTTGGATTTTGGTGCAGTACCTGATTTCGAGGCATGTAACAAACCTTTGCCAGTTACAGTTCCCAGAACCTTTTCCCTTTCCTCTCCCATGTCGTAAGTGTTAGCAAGGCAACTGGAGTTGTTGAGCAGTCTGAACTGCACACTTTGCCCACTCAGCTAGTCAGGAAGGCCTCAAAGGTTGTAACATGTAAAAGTCAAATAATTAAACACCTATTACTTACTGTAAAAAAAAAAAAAAAAAAAAAAGAAAAAAAAAGAAAAAAAAGGAAAGAAAAAAAAAGACTGTCTTCTGGGATAAGGTTGCATTCAGAAGGTCTAATTTAACATAGAAGATTTCAGGGGAAATAGAGCCTTTAACTACATTCTGCTTGACTTCATCCAAAAGAAAGGGATGAGAGAAAAGATTAGAAAAGCTATTCAGTACTTGCTTTCAGCAGCAGAGCTTTGGGAGGTGACAACAGCTACTGGTAATTCTTTCCATAATCTTTTCCCCAAAACAGTATTTAGAATCCTCTTCAAAATTTGGCTCTGGATCTATGGCTTCATTATTTTTACAAAATACAAAGCCACCTCCCTTCTGTGCTCTTGGCTACAGATTAAATGTTCCAGTTCCCCAGAAATGTCTCATTTAAAAAAAAAGCTGTTGCAAACCCAGGGAACTCTGTTCCACCTGATTCTACTGCCTCCTCGAACACTAGAAAAATCCTGTCTTTGCCCTGAACCCCTCTCAGGCTTCTCCCCTCAGTGCCATCAAAAGCTCAGCCACGTTTTTGTGGTTGCTGGCTTGCCTCTGCAGTGTCTCAAGAGGAAGAAAAGGCCACTATTTTCTTTTCTATCGGCCACCACTTCCCCTCCTCTGCTCCTGCTGCCACCTGTGGCACAATGGCTCTTTTCATAGCACAGGCATGATTAAGAATTAACCATTAAAATCTGCTATGTGCCATCACAATATCAGGGACTTGGTCTTGTAAAACATTATGTTGGGTTTCTTTTATTACAAAACCACTGAGAAAGGAAATATTTTCTCTGTAGAAACTTATCTGCTCCGAGCTTCTCAAACATGCATTAATATTGTTTATTGGAAACAGCAGAATGAAGGCCTCATTTTCAACACACATCGAGTTGATTACTTACATCAATTGTTGTGATGGGGAAAAAAAGTGCTTCATTTTCTTGGCACTGAATATTGGCTGAGTTTATTCACACCTACTGAAATATAAACAGGCTTATGTTTACATTAGGTACTTTGGGGAAAACATCCTGCAGCCAGAACTCTGGAGCGCTTCAGGAATTTTAAATACAGCTATGATATTACGACCTGACTAAATAAGCCTTTCTATTCACTCTTCTCTTTGCAATTGCATTTCACATGTGCATTGTACTCTCCAAAGGTTAAAATCCAGACAGAAATGCAGTATTTAACAAATTGATGCTCATTTACCCCACACCCTTCATATCATTACATTTCATCCTTGCTCAGGGGTCACTGTCAATGTAATTATAAGGCACTCAGGAGGTGAATGTTAGTTGGGGAACACAAGAATTCATCTTTTGAATTGTCTTGTATTTTGACAACTTAAATTAAACTGTTTTCATTTCCATTAAAGGAAATTCTGACTCCTTATGTAAAAGAATTAGCAAGAGAGCACCTTTGTCAAAAAATAGCAGCAGAGGGGTGGAAGTAACCAGCAATATGGGAGAGATGGAGAAGGAAAAATCACATTGCAAAGACTAGACTGGGATTCAGGGAATCAAAGTGCCTGCCTTTGTCATGGAGTTTCCCTACACCAGGCAACCCTGCACCATCATCTCATGTCCCTCTCATCCCCATCTGTTCTGCTTGTCCCATCCTGCTTTTTTGTGCCAGTGGCAGGATCTTCGAGAGGCTTTGCACTGCACCTAATATAAAGAGGCTGCTCACTTATTCTTTTTAGATTTTAGGTGCTATTTTCCTTTCAGGCAGTTAACAGATTATATAATCATATAATATACTCATGAGTAGACTCCTAGCTGAGCTTGTTACAGTATGTGGAGATTTTTTTGTAAAACCTAGCAGAACTATCAACATATGAGGGCCTGACTGGTGTGTTCTGAACTCAGATGGTCAATATGCTACTGGGGAAAGAAATTCTTTTTAATCCAGGTAGAAATCACTGAGAAAAATAACCACATTTGATCAAGCAAGTTGAAAGGAGGAATGTTGCAGAGGGACATGCTTAACTGCACTATTAGGAGGAACTATCAGCTGGGGCAGCAGAGAAATTGCTGAATAAAATGTGTTCAGAAAATGAGAATGATCAAAACTGGTACATATTTTAATTTCTACTCTCATTATTTTAAAAAATAAAGATATAGCTTTATTCAGTGGGACATTTTTCTATTTTTTATCTGTTTTAAATTACTTCCCAAAATAATCAGTCTTTTGAGTGGATACAGGGGATATAGACCAGGGAAGAGGATAGATACCTCTACTAAGGCTTTACTTCAATTAAGTCCATCACTACAGAGAAAACACACTGAAGCACTTTCTTAATTCCTCTGGTCTAAAGGTTCTCATTAGCTCCTCAGACTTAATCCAGGCTTTGACATTGACTTAACATCTCCACCTCAGTTTCCAAAGTGTTTTGGAGATTAATTAATATCACTTTGAAATCACTTTACTTTACTCATATGATATAAGAAACCTGACTGTAGGTCTAATTCACTAAGACATTACTGAAGGATGGTGAAAGCATTACAATTATATCAATTTGAGATAAGATTATGCATATATATACACATAAGACACATGACTTGAGAAGTGTACAAGCAAGATTTGTTTTTTTTATAAACAATATTTTTTTTTTTATATTCACAAGAAAAGCTTTTTGTTTCCCTATCTCAGAGCTTTTTTCTTTTTTTTTCCCTTGAAAGGCCCATTTCAAAGGCAAAATCTCTGTTGAGGGGCATAGCTGTAATATGTACACAGGTGTAATACACTTAGCAAGAAACTGGCAGGAAAGTGAAGGCTGTGAGAGACGCTTGCTTTCTTCAGGAGTTTTTTACTAATCAACAGAATAACATATACTTTATAAGCAAGTTCTCTAAGGAGGGGCAAATCCTCCCAGCCTCTTAACTGCCAGGTGGATGGTCCCAGGAAACAACTTTCCTGCATGTGAAAGTCTCTGTGGCTGTGCTTGTTCATGTACATTTTTGTCTCCCAGACAAACATTTATCGATTCCATTTAATCCCTGAGTTGCAAAGCTGCTACCTCTGAAAATGGCCAGTGGACAGCTTCATTTGCAAACTAGGGGTTATGAGAACTGAGTGAATTATAGCAGCTGCATACATTTTTATCTGTTTAGATTTTAAAAAAGAGAGAATTTTCACAGAATAGTCAAGGAGGCTGTTTTTTCCTCACTGGTAGCATTACACTTTCCTGCAATGAAGAAGAACATTCTCTTAAGTCTTCCCCTCTCATGTTACTTAGAATTATGAAGGTATGAAAAAAAATTGTTTAATCATCATGGGCCATGCTGTAGGCCAATCTTTTTCTTCAAAGCATTCTCAAACTAGCAATTCCACTGAAATAAAAAGGATTACTTGGATGAATAACTCCTCTCTAAGGACTTTAGGTCTCTTCCCAGGAAACAACAAATATTTTACTTAGAACTGATCAAATTTTTTTAATGTCAGCATGACCTATATGGAAACAGAGCCTGTTATTTAAACTGTGCCCAGTCACGATGGTGTGGAGTTCAGGCATTACTTAAATGAGCAAGAGGGAATGCTGGAAAAGAGGAGTACGTCTGACCAAACAATCCCAGGATTTTTATAGCCACCATTGCTGATGGAGTCATTGGTTTCACTACAGCAAATGATGAACACAGTGACATGAATGCAGAAGAATGTTTGGATCTTCCCATGAAACATTTTCAATAGACTTTTGATCTTTCTTGAAGATGGTAGGAAAACTATAGTCCTCTTTCTTGAAAAACTCCATTTGTTTTCACTGAGACCTTGAAAATCTCTAGGTTTGGCCAAGTTGGGAGCATTAGTGTTAATGAGATATCTGGGAGGTTTTAAACTGAGCAGTTAGGGTGCAAATTATTAAAAAGAGAAACAGTGGCCAGTGCATACCAGTTTTTCAAATACAGTGGAGCTGAAGTGATAACAAAAATAGTGAGAACTATAAACAGGTGTTCCACATTGATTAGGCTTTTCTGATTCTATAATTTTCATAGATGGGTTAGTTTTTAAATAAATGGGATAGGAAAACAGCATGCAATAGAATACAGTTAACTAGCTGAAGCAGATAACAAACAGGACTTTGTTTAGAACCATCCTGCAGAACATAAAAGAAAAAAATTAAACTGAAAATCCCATTTCTGTCTGAAAAATGTTTTATTCTTTTAGTATAAGTAAAGTGGGATGTGGCAGAGGCAGCGCTGAGTGTGCAAATGTGGGTGTGTGCATGTGCTGTGTGTGTATATGCTCAAGAGAGTATGGGCATCTTTTCTCTTTTCCTCCTTGTCCATTTTCTTACCAGAAATGAATACCTTAATTTTTGCTCCTTTTTACAAGGAATTTCATTCTCATTTCTTCCACCTGCAATATATATCAGAGTGCATCTAGACATATATCCATCCTTTATCATCCTGCACTGACACCAGAGCCAGGAAACTTCCAGGTAAGTCTTTGAGTGTTTTTCAAATCCAGTCAGCCTGGTTCAATAGAACAGAGACTTAAGGGCAAACATTCAGATTTGTGTTGTGTATAGTCTATCTAGAAGGTGCAACTGTCCTTCTATGACTGTAGCTTGTGCCAGTGAGCTTGGAAATCCCAGGACATTTCTCGGGCACACCACACCATCCCTGCAGTCTCCCCCCGCTGCTGGGTGGGAGTTAGTCCTCTTCCATAAGCCAGCTCTTTTCTCAGGATCAAAGCACTGTGTAATGAACTGCACTTTACTCTTTGTTTTTCAAGTTTTTCCTGTACTTCCATTTTGCACTCCTGGCATGTAAATGTTAGGCAGGTGCAGTGGTGTTTGAGGGGGCACTCGGAGCCAATATTTCAGCATTGACATCAGCAAGGACCTCCTGCAGCAGAGAGGGAGGCTCTGCTGCCCTGGTGGCTCGGTGCCTGGCGTGGTGGTGGCACAGCTGCAGGGCTGCACAGCGCACGGTGGCACAGTGGCACCTGGCACCACGGCCGGGGCTTCCCCAGAGCGGGAGCAGCCAGCCAGCCACTGCAGCAGATGGGGAGGAGGCAGCCAAGAGACAGGACATGTATGAATGCAACCACCAACGTGTGCCTCTCAGCTGAATTTAAAGGTGTTGACCTGTCTCTTCTAGTCTTATAGTCCAGAATTGCTAAGTGGCATAGACATTTTGTCTATTTAATACTCCATTTTTGTATCAATAAGGGACAAACTTTAGATTTATCTGATATTTAAAGGTTCTAGAAAGAGCTACAGGCAGTTGATTTTATCTTACCAGGATATGTAAACATGACAGATAAAAGAAAATGTGCATGTTTAAAATAAGACTTAACCCCTCTCCCCCATTTATTTTTATTTAAGGGATTTATGCCCTTTACAACAGTAATTAAACCCTATGTAACTTAAGAAATGCCATTTATAAATTATAAAAAACACACTGGCAAATATTTCAAGTCATTATATGAATTATTGATGAGCTTTATGGTGAAAACTTTTTGCCACCTCTGTTTAAAAAACCTGAGGTAAAGAAGAAATAGGAAACAGTTGGCAATGATTTCTGAGGATAACTAAAGGCATGAAAAAGTATCTGTTAAGAGAGTAAAAAGAATAGGACTGTTTATTTTAGAGAAAAGATAAATACAAGGCGGCCAGATAAAGCTTTATAAAATAATATATGGCATAGAGAGCAGAGAGTGGAATATTCTGCTCTGGGTTTCTCATATTACACAGACAAAGGGATATTCAGTTAAAAGATGAAATTTAAAGCTGAGAAAAGAAATATTTGTCTCCACAACAAAGAAGAATTATACCATGGAGCTCTTCGCCAAAAGGCAGCACTGGTTTTAGTGGAATTAAAACTGAATAGAAAAAAATCATATAGATGGTGAGAGTATCCAAAGTGATAGTGTTGAAGTGAAAATCATATATAAGTTTAATTTCAAATGCATTGCATTGGAGGAGAAAGAGCAGCAGAAAAAAAATCTATTTTGGGTAAGGCATCCTGAAAATGCCTCCTTCACAGAATCTTCCTCTGAAACGGCAGACCTGTGGGACTGAATGTGATACCAGTTGTATTCAATTTATCAATTATGTAATAAACAGGAATAATAAAGGTTAAAATCACTTTATCTGTTGTTTTTCAATGTGTTTACTTTGAAGCAATAAAGAACTATTTAAAAAAAAAATAACAGGTGTTGTTTCACTTAGTTGAAGCCATAGACTGTCACTGGGAGATAAGTGACACAAAAAGAGTGGAAGAAATTCAGGATGAATTCCACAGTTTCACACGTGGACATAGGCATTGCTTCATGAAATGGGCTGGTTGCCAAAAAACAGAAGTGTTAGTGATGGTGGTGAGGCACTAGAAGAGGGCTGGTGGTGGCTGGGAGGCAATGTCCGAGCTGCAAGGTATGCCCACATTTACTGTAATTAATGGTATGAATCAAAGACTCATTCCATCATCAGACTCCTATGGAGAAGTATCATTGCTACAGCTGCTTAGGCATTAGGATAAAAGTGCCCAAACTAGACAGCTGAGATGGACATTTACCAGTTTTAGTTACTGAAACTTAAATAACCAATAAAAAAAAAAAAAAAAGAAAGAAAAGTAGAATATTTATGAAGGTTCCATATTCCTTTTTTGGAAGTGTTTCTTAAAAATTTGAAGTACTGCAATAAAGGCAACCACAGGCTACTGCTGGCTGTGTGCAGTCCCCTCTCCACCCCAGGGAGAGCTATTGCATGTCCATCTATCTTAGGTTGCACATCTGCCTTTCATCTCAGCAGACTTTGACTTTTCATGACATTATGGCACAGAGGTGAATACAGATGCTTACCCCTGGGCCCCGTTTCAGGCTGTCTTCCTTCAGCCCTGATCCCTGAGGCACAGCTTCTCACGGGACTTGGGTTACAGAGGTGCCGAAGCAGGAGAAGGGGTCTCAGGCGTGTGTTTGCTGAGCGGGTGAGCAGAGTTAGCCTTGCTGCAGCCCCGGACGCACCCAGCCAGAGCAGCCTCCCGCCGGGGTGACCCGCTGGAGCCGCAGATGGGCAGCCCAGCCCCGAGCACTCCGCCTCCCCGTTAGCACGGGGCTGCTGCTGCTGCCGCTGCCGGCACCTCATGAATACGGCTCTTTTTATCTGGGGTTCATCAAGCCCTCACAGCTGCCTTCACAGTATGCTCAAATTTGGTATGAAGGCTGTATGTAACTCTCGAGCCATGATCGCACACTAATATGCTAATAGGATTAGCATTGCAGTTCTTGGGCAAGAAAATTATACCTTTAGATAAGAAGTTTCTTTTACTTTGAAGATTTTAAGCTCTGTACCCCAACACTGCTGTAGTTGGAGGTGGGGGAAATCCACTTTCTTTCTCCCATCTTTCTCTCTGCAGGCTGTCCAGTGATGTCAGAAGGCTTTCCTTGCACTCATACCACAGCTCTGCCATGGGGTGTTATGATATTATCCTTCCTCCACAAAAGGGGAAGCTGAGGAAGCAGGCTAGAAGTTTACAATAATTAATGCTAGCATTTCTACCCCAAGTAGAAGACCTTGTGGTCCCAGGCTGCATGGCTGGCAAGGTGATTTGAGCTGAGGAGACTGTGCAGGAGCTGGGAGGGTGTCTGTGGCTGCTGCCCTTGCAGGGGAGACACTTGTTACCCAGAATTGTTCTGTACTTTGCTATACCTGTCACCATGCCACACAGAGCTGCTCTCGCTTGACCTGGTGGGACATGTACTACCAGGCTAAAAGCAACCTTCAAGGATGTCTTGCAGTGGCATTTCACCTTAATATCTTTCAGCAGAAACCAACATTGTCCTAAAATTTCCCAGCATCCTTGAATTCAAGGAATTGTGGCCATGGAATCCAAAGGATCTCCCAGTTCTCTCATCTCATTAACAGTGCTTGGTGGAGAAACTTGCCAGATTAATTCTGCTGGATGCTTCTTTACTCCCAAGTGGGGAAAAAAGTTCAAAAAATGTGTTGATTTCCAACTCAGGCCAAAAAACTTGTTGGTCACTGAGGCTTAAAGCAAGACACGTGTAGGCAATGCTGGGTACAGTGCAGTGTTAATTTTTTTTCAGAGTCAACCATTTAAAATATATCATCAGGACAGAAAAAAATTTCAATTTCACCTATACACATTTGTTGCATAAATAGTTAGAAAGAGAGATGGGGAGCTTTCTAAAATTGCTCCTTATCCTTTGGTGATCTAGCAGAAGGAAATGAGAAGGTTTGGACAAAATGTCTTTTCTTAAGTGATGTTTCTTTCAAGATAAAGAAACATGGGAAAGGAAAAACAAAATATTTTAGTTATAAATGAATCCAACTGAAAACAGTGAGCTATCATGCCCATCATTGTTTTTTAGGCAAAAATTGCTTTCAGGATTATATAGCTACAGTTTGTACCTAGGAAACCATCACCTGGCTTGGGCTTATGCTGCTTCCCCAACAGCCTGTCACAGCCTTGCCACAGCCTCACTTACTGCACCCACATTGTTTTGAAACATTTACTGGTTCAGAGGGTAGTTCATAGGTACAAGAAAAAGTGTTCCAACAGCAGAAATACTCTTAGTGAGATGACAGTGTGCTATTTATTGTCTGGCAAGCCATAGTGAAAGGAGCAAACAAATACCAGAACAGACAATTGAAAACAGAACACTTTGAAGCAGTCTATCAATGTTTTATATTAAATCATCTCTTAAACCTTCCACCCAGACAAGATGACTCTCTGCTTTGGAGAACCTCATTAAATAATTTGTTAGAAGACATGAGCTTGTTTGTGATTCCTCTGAGTTTCATGACTGAGAAAAAAATTATGAAATAATCCTATGCAGAAAACAAAATACCACTCCTCATCTGCACATATACACATGACTTTTGGAGAAAGGGAAAACTTTCTAAAATGGTCTGACCTGTTTCCTGTGAACCTGCTATTTTTCAACAGCTTTCCAGTATAGCCAATGTAATGTTCCTAATATTTAATATAATTCTACCTTCATTTATGGCTCCCTGGTAGAATTGCACTCTACTTTAAATAAGCTCTTCCTAAGAGACAGACTCAAAAGGATCGTATTTATGCACACAAGGCTTGAAATAAGACATATCCTAACCTTTAATTATGAATTACTCTCATAGTTTCTGAAAACCAGCTGAAATCCTAGTGATGTTTTAAGAAGGTAAAATCCTGAGGTTTATTTAAGAGGGTTTTGTTACTTTAAATGTCATATTCTGAAAGCCCTTGTTAATAAAGACTGGCACAGGTCACACTGTCAAGGATAAACAATCATTCCTAAATCCTTTGTTTCAGGCTACAGTGAAACCTAATCCCCATGGTGTTCCTGACTGGCCATGCATGCATGTAGATATGCAACACTTTTATAGTACCAGTGCTTTCTTTCAAGCACATTGCTCCTGACTGCAAGGCATTTGATTTCTGGTAATTAATCAGCTCATCATACATGCTGTGTTTCTCCCTCAGGCCCAACTCAAGTTAGTGATCCAAAACTGGCCCCAGGAAAAAAGAAACCATTTATGTTCTTAGTGCACATAATAAAACCCTGATAAACAGTGCTTGGCTAAACATTGAATTCAGATGGCATTTTTTTTTTTTTTTTTTTTTTTTTGAAAGTTGCGGGTTTGGGTTGGGGGGGTGGGTTTTTTTTTTTTTTTTTTTTTTTTTTTTTTTTTTTTTTTTCCCCAAGCTGTAAGTCTGTTTTTTCTTTGTAACTTGTAAGTCTGTTTACCCTGTCTGCCCCTTTAGGAAGTTAAAAAAGCCTGGAACTGCTAAATGTGTCCCTAAATGAGATGTCAAGATCATTATATTATTTTTAAGGTTTTGTGCTTCAGCATCTGAACTCACAGTCTGAAATATTAGTGTTCATTTTTTAAAAAACACTCTGTCACATGTTTATCTGTCATCCTTTATCTTTTAGTTCTTTTGCATTTGGCTTGTCTGTGTAATAGCCTGGATACTGTTAATTTTATCAGATCCAGGAAACAACTTCAGCTTCAACTTCAGCTTGTTGGTAATTCTTTATGGCTGGAGATGTGGCAATTCTCATTCTTTTCAATTATGTACCAGTTGGCCTTAACTGCTGTTTGAAGAGTCACACATTGTTACTAAGGATCCACAAGAACAGTAGAAAACTTAATAGGCAAGCTCTCACTTTTTATTTGTTATGATTTAAATAATAAACTGTATGCTTACCAAGGCACCATGCTCAGCTGCTGAGGACTACTGGCTCCCACCTCTCCATCAGCTCATGGATTGTGGTACCACTCCTCCCTCATTCTGCTAATGCCCCAGGATTTTGAGTACTTGCTTTCTGCAGTGATGAGACAGACAACCCTGCCAACATTCATTCTAGGCTGTATTTTTTTGGCACGAGCTAAGCTCTTTATGCCGGTTCTTTTCCCTATGGCAAAGGCAAGAAACTGAAAGGAATTATTTCACCTAATAGCTCCTTGCCTCACAGGGCTGTTCTGAGACTTAATTAATTAATGTTTGTGAAGTGTTTTGAGAGCCTGGGATAAAGAGGTGCTATATAAGCACTGATACAAGGACAAAATATTGTTATTCTTAATTCCCAGTCTGATCCAAAGCCACTGAGGGAATCAAAAATGGAGCTTGCTTGCTCCCCCCTGTGCAAAAGTGGGGATAGTTTGTCCAGCATAAGGAGAAGCAACATAGTGTATATTTATTTGCAAAGAGTTATGTATTCTTTGACAAGTCAGTTTGACCAAGAATACTTGCAAGCCAGGAAAAAAAAGAAAAGGATTTTGGACACTACTACTGTGCTGTTTTTAATTTCCCTGTCTTTTCTTGTTCTTAGCATACCATCCAGATAAGAAAAATAAACCACACTGGGCTACAGATTAAGTCAAATATCAAAATCATTGCATGCTGACCGTGAAAACTCACTCATGCTGAACATTTGTGGGTTATCAGGATCAAAGAACACTTCAATATTTATCAAAAAGCATAGCCCACCATGGTTTAGTCTTCATTAACCCGGTGTGTATTTGAAGAACTCAATAGAGCTAATGCAGTCCAAGCTAAAGCTGGCATTTTTTGACATAGGAAAACATTTATCCTCTTGAAGAGATATGTATCAGTTTGTAAATGTTGTGAAAGGGCAGAATAACCTAAGGCTCACATATGCTATTGGGTTGTCTGAAAGCAATAAGCTCTAAGGAGCTGAATTATGCTTTGTGCATAGAGTCAAGAATGAACTTGTCATTTCTGTAATACCAGTAAAGCTTATTTCACGTATAATGGGACATCCCGCTGTGCATAGATGATACAATTTTTCTAGTTGGATTTAAAAATATTAAAATGAAAAAGAGGTTAAATTAGGCTGTGAAAGCTTGGATGTGCGTGATACAAAGGGTGTGCAACCAGCTGTAGGGAGTTTTGGAACTACATGGCTTTACTCCCCCTGCTACTTTTGGCTGATTGGGTTTCATGTCTGAACAAGACCTCGAGGAGCTTACCTCGTATAAAAGACTCTCCCTGATATATAGAAAGGAATATGGATTGTAATGGGTGTTAGTTCTGATTCCCTGGCACTGCCTCTAGCGTTTTGAATCTGTTCTTACTGTGCAACTAATGCTCATATCCATGATGTTCATCTAGGAAAAGATCATTTGAAAGCTTGCTGTGCTAAAACAGTGAGTTAGTATTGGAAAATTAGAAGAAAAGAAAGCATTTATGCATACTAAGGAGATAGGATACATGTGTATGTCAGGGAAAGAAATCAAAATGGAGATTACAGCACAGGACCTAGACTCCTGGCTCAGCTTTTCCATCAGTTTTTTTTCATGACTTAAAGAAGTTGCTTCATTTCTCCAGGTCACAACAAGGTGTTGTGAATCTTTTTTTATTTTCTCTGTATGAAATAGCAGCAAGAGAAGCAAATGAGAGAAGGTATATGTGACTGAGAGGATCACAAGTGTCAGAATGGATAAAGAAGTATTGGGAGTTTGATGTTTAAAGAAAAATAAAAGCCAAACTCCAGTCAACAACTTCTTGCTGGTTGGAGCTCAAGCCTGAGAAGTGTTTTAGGCAAAAGGAGTTTGCTGTTTACTGCTGATTTGCTCCATATTCTTTCAGAACAGCTGAAAATTATCCTCTCACATATAAGACCTTAATGGAATCAGAAAGCTGGTGGGCCTTGGACAGCCATTCCAGTGAAAGATACATGTCTTTCTAGAGAGTCTTTTGAGTTAAACTGAATCATAGTTGGACCCAGAACTGGTAATAGATTCCTTCATTATCTCCTCTTGAATCTCATAATTATTGCATTTATGTGCTACTTCTACTGGGATAATATGGAAATAAAGTACAGTAGCTGGAGAGCATGGGGATCACAGGTGGAAAGTGAAGCATTGCTGTTTACCACTTAAGCATACTTTATATTTAACGGGGTTTAACAATGGTTTTCGCATTTCATTTCCTAGTGGCTGAGTTTCTACTCTCAAATCCTAAAGGGAGGTGGTTTAACCAGACACTGTCAGTAATCTGCAGCCTGTGCAGATTTTCACATTTTGACTAAAGGCAGGTTCTCTGGAGCTGTGTAATCCTCTCATCCCACAAAGCTTGTACAGCCCCTGTCTGCACTAACAAGTTGGCAGCATGTGCAAGTTCCACCAGACCACGCCACAGCCATCAGTCAGGTGCTGGGCTAATAAGGCAAAACAACTCCTCATCCATAGGCTTCCTGCTGTAAAGCTGCCTGTCAGCAGGGAGTGGCCTGGGCCACATGGAAGGTGGGAAAACTCCGTAGTTCCAGGTATCGTTGAGGAACGTGTCAGAGTGCTGGTTGAGACTGATCCAAAAAAACCCCCAAAAAACCTCTGGGCATTTTGTAACACCTGCAAAAGAAGCCTCTCAAGGGAAGAAGAGTGAATATCTGGATCTGCCTGTGTTTAAATGCAAATTAGAAGGAAAATACCAGCTGCAGTGGGAACAGAACAGTGGCCTCTGAAGGTTCAGTGGTTGGGTTTGAATACCTCTCTTGTGTAACATCAGTGACTTACTTTTCAAAGGACCTGTGCACCTGTAGATCTTATTGTTCTCTACTGTTTGAATTGTTTATTCTTCTAGAAATTGTTTTACAGTAGGTGCAAATTGGGCCTTTATACAGAGCTAAATAAGAAAAGGAACGAAAAAACACAAATTAGGTTGGGGAAAAAGGAAGAGAGTGTTACTGGAAATTGTTAGACTCTTATTTTTTTCTGGTTCTGACATAGGACTTATCCGTGTTTTCCTTACCAAACTAGTTCCTCCATTGCCACAGAAAAGACAGGAAATCTAAGCAGCTTCCCAAATTAATCAAGTAGAGGAGAAAGCACAACCAGAGTCTTATCTGAGTTTTCCCTCTGGCTTTTCCACCATACTATCCCTTTACTCCTTAAACTTTGAGCAAGTTTAAAGGCTCTCCTGCAGTATAAATACAAGTGGGTTGCCTAAGATAAGGGACACTGCATGAAATGGAGAACATGAAAGCAAGCATACATTGAAACTGCCATCTGCTCAGCCTTGGAACAGGGACATTGCAGAGCTCATCTGTGCATTAGTGGTGCCATTTAATGCAGTACCTAACAAAAAGAGTTAATAAAATTCATGGCTGTAGCTGATTCACATTATAATGTCCTTCTAGAAAAAGCCTGTCCCATTGCTCTGTGAATCTGTGCACAGAATAGTAATATGTACCACGAGACAAACTACAGCGTCTCAGGTTTCTATTGCTGCAGATAGGCAGACTCAGAGCTCACAAGTGAGCTGGAAAACCCTTCTGGATTGGCTGCAAGAGGCAACCTGAGGCAATCACAGCCAAAGCTGTCCCCAAGACTGGGAGCCATGTGTTCTTGGTACCCAACAACTGTGCCATCAGGGTAAGTGCTGAAGAGGAGGTACGGAACAACTGTAATCCACATCACCAGAAAATTGTTAAGAAATGGGATATAAGGTCAATGGAGTCTTAAAACACCTCATCAGCATTATCTGCTTCTATGTTCAGTTATTTTGCACATAGTGGTCCACAATGGAACCTTTTAACATTTACCTTTTGCTTAAGACTGCACTTGCTGTGTTACTTACCAGGAGAAGCAAGTTGATGGCACATGGCAGTACTGCAGGAAGGGTAATTACATGCAAATAGATGCTGTGAGGCTGTTAAGAGCAACCATTGTATACAAATAGTACAATTTAATAGCTTACCCTACAACTCATTGCAGTTATTTTAAATCTGTCATTCTACAGAGAAATATTATTTCTATAGGCTGGCTCTCATTCTAAAGCCTTTAAGGGGTATATTTGCTAAGAGCTACTTTCACTTCATTTACGTTATTAAATTAGGTTTCTCAAACAAATATTGTCAGTAGTATTAGTAAGCAGTTCCTGTTTCATTTACTGAAGATGGAGCTGTGAATTCTCTGAATGAAAAATTAGAATGTTTTAATATATGCAAAAGTTTGTAGGGCACGATCCATAGCATCAACTATTTTCTTTGCTGCTGTAAAGTGGTGTTTTTCCATAGCTTTATACTTTACACAAACAGCAAGATAAGAATCCAGAAGTCTCTAAGTACAGAAAGACTGCAAGCCAACATATTTCACAGTTTACAAAACACATGGAAGATCCACTGTGCTTAAGTTATTTAGAAAAGAAGGTATTTAACAGCAAGATATATTAAGTAAGTGTTCAAAATATATGGAAGCGAATGGCAGAATGCTGGAATCTTTCAGATTCGGGGGGCTGATAGGCTCTGTGCATGTCTGTGTGTGCATGCATGCCTGTGCTCGTGACGTCTTTTGTTCAGCTGCCAATGTAATTAACACACTACCGTGGGAGAGGAGGGTGGGGCTTATTTTCCAAATCACAAACTCCTTGTTGCTGAGCCCAAGACTGCCACAACGGGGTGTTTCTAAACATCTCATGCTGAATTATTTAATTTGGCATAAATAAGTAAATAATGTGTAAAAAAGGGGGTCTGACCCCACACCTCCCTCTTAGCAGAGCTCCAGATGTCAAGGCTATTGGGCTTGGGCAGCAAGGATACATTGCATTGCCATACCCAAATCTTTTTTCATTTATTTTCTCCTAAGTGGCTCGGGGATCATTAATTGTGAATCAAAGTCTCCTTAGTGCTTAAACTGTGTTTGAAAATGAAACTTAGGCTCCTAAGCTACTTAGAACCATTGGAAAATTTGATTATTGCAAGGATTTATGCCTGTTCAACATACCCCACACATGGAGTTCCAGCGCTGGAACTGTGAGTCAGAGAAATGGGGGTTTACTGGCACATTTAATTGCTGGATCTCAGGTTACATGAAATAGGGTTGAAATCACAGTCCAAATGACACCTGTGACAAAACTCTCCACAATTTTTGGATTTCATTGAAGGATGTGGGATGAAATTACAGGGGAAAATACCAAGCTTTACAGAGAACTGCATAGACTGGAGCTAAATGCTTTCTTAGTGTAACACAAATAAATGAATTTGGCTCAAATAAAATGAATGTTGACAAGTGCTTGTAACACTGGCAGTAGAGGGTTGTGGGTTTTTTTGAGTAATAGTATATTAGTATTTTCTACAAAAACATAGGAAGTAGGAGATCCAGGTTCCCTTTTTTCCTGTCTCAGGCAAATTGAATCTATATCTGTCATCGATCACTAGATGCTGGACTGGATAACCACTCTTGTTGGCTTCTATTTAAAGGTGTGGGACAAAACACTGTGAAAATTCAATAAATGGGATCCACTTTTGAAATTAACATTAATTGAGACATAGAAGATAACAGAAATAAAGCCCAATGGAGTCTTTTACTTACTTCAAACAAATTCTCTGTTTCAGAAATTTTTCATTTTCTTGATTTTTACCCTTCTAAAATGGAAATATCAATGGAAATTTGAAATACATTCAAGGAAAAAAATATGTAATTTTTGAGTACAGTTTAGATGTGACAGGGCTGAAGAAGTTGCTGCAAATCAGTAGAATACAGAATCTAAACAAAGCAAATATTTTAAACAGCCATGACTACTAATTGCCGAGTTAAACTGAAAAGAGAGACCTGAAGGTTATTCCCATTTGTAAACAGTCTCCAACATAACTAGCAAATGAAGAACATTTAATCATTTCACTGTGTTGTGGTGCTGACTAATCTGCCATTGATGTGTAATACTCAGCTCTCTGTCTGCTACAAAGTTTTTGCCACTGTCTTCTTGCTTAAAAGCCATACAGAAGTTTAAATACCAGTGCAAACAATGTTTAAATGTGCCCAGCTAATCACTGAAGGCATTGTCACAGAACAGAGGAGCAATGCAGGCATATCAGATGCTCTGGCAACAGTAGCATAATCCAGTCATTCATTAACATAAATTAAAGCTAAAATGCTACAGGCCTAAGAAATGAAGAACAAATTGGAAATGTGGAAGTTAAAAGGACCTGGTTTGGGGGGAACTTTCAAAGCATTGTCCTATAAAAACCCCATCTGCCTTAGCCAATGGACAGGGAATTTCATTTACTGAAAAATGGAGGCTTTGAAGGTGCTGATTAACACAGAGTTCAGCCTCGTGTTACAGGCTAGCAAAATGACTAGATCAAGCCTTTGTTTTGAGACTTAAATAATAACAAAACTGCACCTTTTTACATCACCTATTTTTTTTTTTTCTCAAAGAAAGAAGTTATCCTAGGAGTAACTAAGGCACTTGTCTGACTTTCAAAGCCTGTAAATTATACTCAGGCTATAGCTTTTCCTTCTGCTTCCTTTTAGTTGTGAGTTTTCTGAAAGACTGAAAAGTTCAGAGTGACTGAAAGGCACGTTTTGCTTAAAGAATAGAAATACCTTTTCTACAGTGCCACGCATATCGGTGCTGGAGGTTTTCTCTCTGTCTAGATTGCGCTACATTTTTAGTCCTGCAAGAGCTGTGGCAGCACATCTGTGTAGCATGAGAAGTGTGTTATGCAGGAGGATTCCCCTGTCCCATGCAGAGAGTTAAATTCTCTCTGCATCCTTGTGTCATAGGAAGTTTCCATTGCATGTGAAATTGAGACATTCTCTTGCAAGCATCAGACTATCTGAGGCAAAAAAATTTAATTTAGACCAGATGAGAGATGAAACATTTGTGTTTTGAAGAATAATCTGACTGTATGGATTTCATAATCATATTACATATTTTATTTAGAAGATGCTTAATCAATTCATTGTGCTAAATTCTACCTTTAATTTTCAGGAATAATCCAAGATTCCATTATGTTATTATGCATAGCATCTAAATACATCAAAATGTCTACATTTAGTCTTTTTGATACAAAGATGTATTTGATTAGCCAGAATTGTTGTCACTTCTCTGTTTGCTAGTGTAGCAATATCTGTGTTTTCATCTATTTCTTATTTCAGTCTCCTTTTATTTGCAGCTCTTGCCACTCCAGTGAACCTATTACCTTCAAAAATGCTGTATTTGAAATTATACAGAAAAATCATGTATGTATGTAGTTTATATAAACGTGATTAATATTAACCAGATGAGTAAAATTATTCATGGACTTTTTAGAGAAGCTGCAACACTTTTCAATGGAACTATATAAATACATTAACCCCAGTGTCTGCATCTTAATATAATTTAAGTGTTAAGTGAGTTTTATAAAACTTTCATTTTTCATTAATATGCCTGTTTTCATGTTGTAATTGCTTTTGAATTTAGCTGAATATTTTGAGGTCTCTCTCTAACTGTATACTGTCTCTTTTCCTTCCCACTGCTCATCGTGTTGGACCTTATGAATATTTGTACAGCCTCCCTCAGGTTGCATTCAATCGAATGTTTATCATGCTATTAATTTAATACTTTTCAATCTAGCACATGTGCTTCAAGAGATTTCTCCAGCTGTTTTCACCATCTGAAAAAAAAATATTGACATTAAAAGAATCTATCTGAAAAAGCAGCTTGGGATTCAGAGCTTTCTAGCTGGGAATCACAGCTTCACTCTGTGCCTGACCAAGAGGGAGTAAGTACCGCATAGCACAGAAAGCCTGTCTTTGCCTTCCCCAGTGGTGCACAAGAGCTTTCTCCCCTCTTGTTACAGGACGTGCTAGATAGCATTTGACTGCAGTAAGTGGTTAGAAAGACTTGGCATTTTTCTACTCTTAAAGAGTAGGCTTAGCTTGACTCCAAAAAAAAAAAAAAAAGGTCTAGAATCTGATGGGCCTGACTTCAGATGTGCCTTATAGAGAGGACAGAGGTTTCAAGAAGAAAGCATGGCATCCTCTGATTGTGAGCTCGGGCAGAATTTCAGCTTTGGTGGCAGGAAAAAGAACTACAGATAAAAAATTATTTCCAAAGGACTCTCTGTGTAATGGCTCCTTATATGTTTGTCATCTAAATACTGATCTAACCTGACTTGGAACAGGATATTGTTTCAAAATTGCACCAGATGCAAAATCATATATATGGGAATAAATATAGTGATATAAATACTGATAAAATGCAATGTGCTTAAGAGTCTAGTGTAAGATAAAATCTGCATAGAAACACTTAGCCATGGGATTTATTAATGATCATTCCAAGCATGTGTTAACTACAGAAACAACACCATGAGCTACTCACTACAAAATGAAGAAGCAGTCTAAAAGAAAATGTAATTATATGAATTATTAATAATGATAATAGCTTTCACACAGATATCTCCTTTTCCCTGTCTCTTTGTCTTACAAAGGCAAAGTTTCATAGCCTGCAACAGCTTGAGGCTGACCAGCTGCTTGTACATAACTTTTATGCAGTTAAAAATTTCAGTTGTCCTGTCATTTTTTCTAGATGCTCAGCTGCCTAGGATTCCTATTTTCAGACTTTAGCCCATAATTTAAATCTTGACTATCTAATAGTCATGAATTCCACAGACTTTTTTCCCTAAAGATGTGAGATAAATTTTTTTTCCTAGGCTTATAATTTTCTTGGAGCAAGACATCACTATTTCAACAGGAAGGCAATAAAACATTTCTGAACACAAGAAACAGCAGTCTCCCCTGTAATAGATTCTTATTTATTTTTAACAGAATCAATAGTTGTTTGCAGGAACTTGCACACTGCAGTCTGTAAGTAAGGTAAGATTGAGAGTATGCAGCTGTCTCATGATTCAGGTAGTGTAATCTGATTGAAGTCTGTGGCTACTTTCTATGAAATCCACAGTGCCAGCTCTTTCAGCAGGTTCATAAGACTGACCTCTTTCCAGATGGCTCCATATATCCCTCATGAAATCCATCAATACAGCAACCTTCCTTTGCCTAACCTCTGCATTGATTGAAGTTAAGTACTACATTTGCTAGTAGAGCTCAATGAAGCTAATCTTCACACAAGTGCAGCTCAATGTTTCCTATTCAAGAGACTCCAAAACACCTGAATATCATAAAAATTGGTCTGCAGTTAGGCATAGTGCTGTTTTCATTTTAGAAGAAAGTGAAGCATCCCCATTTATACTTGAGTAACTCTGTCATCATACACAAGTAAATAACAAAATATTTGTACTAAACCATTGTTTTCTGTTATGAAGAGGATGTTTGAACTAAATGTCTCCAAATATCAGTCTAACTTTCCCCCTCTAGCTACTCCACAACACACAGTTGCTTTCGCCTGAGTAGTTAATTGTATGAAAATTACTAATTTTTAGTCCCTCATTCTGTCTTCCTCCCACCCATCCCCAGATGACCTTACTACCAAAACTGGAGTATTACCTCTGACTGGAACTTTACTTTAATTATAATTTTGACTGGCAATAGAATTTAAAAGACAGAAAGGCACAGTGCTGGCAACTTACAAGGTTTTTGCTTTCAGGAGAGCAGTCACATTATTCATTCCTATTCTAATAAGATATTCCCTTGAGAAGGGTTGGGGTATATGTAAACCTAAATAAAATTCTGTTGCTGAAAGGATCTTCGTAAATATGTACGTCTCTCAATGGCACAATTTTTATTTATTTTGATTTATATTAGGAGGAAAGAAGTACATATTGCATGCTTTTAGAGTTTTATTACTTATGATGCAATAGATGTATACAAGCTTTGCAATGGAATTGCTAAAAGGATGTTCATAACATAGAAGACAGCAGAAACTAAATGACTTATAGCACTGGTTTGTACCTTGCTTGGAGATAAAGGATTTTTATGGGCACCCCTCAGGTGCATATTCGGTGCTGTATGAAATGATGTCACATCTTGGAGAGTCTGTCAAGGAGGCAAATGTTGAAATCAAAGCTGTGCTCAGGAAAGCAGCACAGAAGAAACTTACAGAATTCAAAACGTCAGTGAGCTATGGAGGAAGATATCACCACAGGCCTTATAGTCTCTATCTTCCTTCTGTGAAAAATGAGTGAAGAACACTGCAAATATCCTAAGCTCTATTTTATTATATTTATCTATTTAAACACTTCCAGCAGCAGGTCAAATCCTGATGAAGATGAGTCACTTTGAAGGGACCTGTCCTTTATTCAGTGACATTTGTCTTTTAAAATACTTTCTAAATCAAAGGTACAAGCCTCAATATTTTTGAATAGTCACATTCATGTTTGTGCAGTGATATTTCATACATTTTTCTAACTAATCAATAGCGTAAACATTTGTGCATAGAAAAGGGGAATGTGCTCAACACTAATTAAAAGAGGGGCACAGCCACTGCCCCAGGTGTGGCACGGGCTCTGCTGTCACTGCTGACTGCTCCATGCTCCTAGAGAAAGAAGGGTGTTTTCTAATGACACAACACGTGCTTCAGGTTAACTCACATGGCATGAGATCAATGAGCAAAAACTACAAGCACCTAACTGAAGATATTTCAGGGTGTTTGAAGTGAAAAAAAAAAATGCTTTATCAGAAGAGAAGAAACATTTGGAATGTTTTTGTGAAGGCAAAAGACAAATATAATTAAGCTAAATTTAAAAATAATATTATATCATAATAACTTTTTTCTAATGAAAGAGTGATGACAAGGTATTGCATGGGGATCCTTTTCTGGCAAATCCCTTGGATGCTGTTATCTTTGGAATCTGCTTCCTTCCTTGCTCTGGCAGAAGCTGGGTGTTGACTTCTAGGAAGTGTTAAAAAGTCTTTTTTTCTACTTTTTTTTTTTCAAGAATAAATAAGACCTGCTCAAATTGCAGGAAATATGTGGTTTCATTTTCTTTCTGGATATTTTTTTTTGGTTGGTTGGTTGGTTGGTTTGGTTTTGTTAGGTGTTTTTAATTATAGCTTATTGCATATTAAGTCTTTTTCTATTTGCATATGGATTCAGATATTGCATCTTATGAATGGAAAAAATAAATCAATTTATCATCAAAAGGAAGGATAAACCAGGGAGGTCATTCCTTTTAAATAATGCTAATGATACTTCAAATAATAATAAAAAAGCCTAAACCAACAAAGCACAAAGGCCCTTGATTTGCAAAGAAATAAATTTGTGTGGTACCGTGTCAGCAATGTATCAGCAGCATCATTCTTGGTGAAGATATTGTCAATAATAAACCACTCTGTGTCTTCTGGATAAGGATTTTCTCATGTAAAAATCCTCTTTCATATTTCAACTGCCTGCAATCCAGTACCAGTTTGATACCATGGTGTTTGTCATCACAGTTATTTGCTCCAGCATCAGCTGTTTCACTGTCAGCAGTTCAGAGCCAGAGCCTGTCACTTGCTGCCTCTGCTGATACTTGGACTAAGGCTGGTCCCAGTGCAACTAAAAGGCAACAAGAGTATGTAGGAGTTCCAGAAATTAAAGGAAATTAAAAATAGAAATATCCCCAACATGAATAAAACAACTAACAAATGCTGTGCCAAACTTCTCTGAAAACAAAAGTTTACTTAGTTTCACTTGGAACAAACTGGAGAATGTAATGAGGGGGAAGAAGAAGGGAAAACTGTAGTGGAGGTCATGTGCTCCACTCCACTTCCTAAACTGGCAACAGACCTTAATTAGATTTCTATCTAAGAGCACATGGATTTGGCACCTCCATTACAACAAAAATGGTACAGCACTAAGCTTTTCTGACATTCAGTAATACCATATTGTATTAGAAAAATTAACATGAATATTTCAAATAATGAGCAATAATAAAAACTGAAGAGTAATATAAGCAAAAGTTAGCCAAAGAGCAGGAGAGAAAGGAAAATTCTTTAATTCAGCACTTTCAGAAATTCAGAATTCTTTTAAAGTGAAAATGTTTTTAGCCAGTTACTCTGAATAATATAACCAGTTTCTATATTCTCAAAAAATTTTGAAATTTAAGTGAGACTCCGTTATTACACAACAAAATATAAATTAAGCAAAAATAAGGTTTACAATTGATTTCAAAGTCAAACACATGATTTGTCTATGTGCATCAAAAATGTGTACATTTTTAAGCAAAAAAAAAAAAAAACAAACCCTTAGTCAGAATATTGCAATGAGTTCATCAGATTTACCTCATGTAATAACTTAAACATCAGTGTACTCTGACCATGTTGCTCTTTCACTCACTGAATTCCAAAGCAGCACAGAGGTAAACCTAGATCTGTTTCTTCCCTTTGGCCTAGAGGAGAATCTCCATGAAGCACAGCCAGATGGGCTTGTGTCATCCAGTGTCAGAGCCTTAATCCTGTCCCACAGGGTGCAATGGCCCAGGGAAGGGCTGGTCAGTTCATTTACAATATCTGAGACCAAAAACACCCACTAGGGAAGGAAGATATCCCAGACACAGCAGAGGTGTACTTGTTACAGAACTCGGGTTACAGCTTTCATTCCATTTCTGACATAACCTCCTTCCCAGCCTTCAACCTCTAGTTCTCCTCACCATACTAAAATCACATTTCTGAATATCAGGATCCAAAAGCTGCTATATAGGTGTATATAAAATGTATGGATTAATATGCCATATAATGGACAGAGAAAAGAACTCCCTAATCACCTGGGCTGAGTGAATGAAGGAAGACATATTTGCCTGCCATCTATTAATGTAAATGGTGCAGCTAATTTAACAGTATTAGACCTGAATCATCATGCTATTATTCCAGTTTTACATCACTGTGAAACTGGAAGTGAATCATTAATATCAATGAAATTATACCAGTGTCAGCCATGGAGTAATCTGCAGAGGGGATCAGGTTCATTAATTTTAATAATTTATGATGCAGTGTAGGCTACACAATTTTACTAAATCTACTTTTATTTAATGTGACTTACTGATCCTTGCATGTATTACAAGTCATCCAATGCATTTGATATGTCTATTACAGGCATTTTCTGAGGAAGCATGATTTTTAGCAGAGTGTACTAACTTCCGAACTCATTGGGCAAGACTGTCAACCTGATCACTGAAAAGTTCTCCAAAGTGATAGATTCTTTGCAATTAAAGTATGTTTTGGGATATCACCTTACTCAGACTGCTTAAGCAGTCTCTGCTTCACTTTCCATCTTGCTTGGTACTGTTAACATCAGCACATGAGAGGGCAGAAGCTGAGGAACCAGAGCTCTATGAACACAGTTCATCAGGAGAACATCTACAGAGTAGCTAAAAGACTATGACTTTAATCTGCTTTATATTTGTTGTAAAAAACCAGAAAATTTTGCTTCAGCTTCCTTCCAGCCACAGGAAGTATAGAACACATATCCACTGCTTAAGTTAAAGCTGCTTCTCTAATTCACTGTTAACAGGTTGAGCTACCAAAAAACAAAAAAATGTATATGAGAATCCAATCAATACCAACTAATCTTTCAAGGCTGTGGAAACTTTAACTTACTTCCATTCACAGAATATTGAAGATAGTCATCCCCTGTACATCCTGGTATCCTGAGAATGGATTTGAAGGCATAATCTTCTGCATCTGATCTTAAAAATATCGTGAGTTGCCATGCAGTAAGTAGGTAGCAAATATAGGAAGTGCACGTGAGAGATTACAGTCTGGATAGAGTACCTGCTGTGAACTGGGGTTTTACTGCTGTCTCCCTTCTTCCAGCCCTGGGGAAGGCTCCTGTCCTTGTAGCTGAACCATCAGAAGAGATGGATGTGTGTCTGTGCTGCTGCCTTTCCAGTGCACAGCTGGGTGCCCGAATGCACATCCATCCTCATCAGTTGTTGAAGCTAATACAAAATAAGCTCAAGCACGCTTAATTATCAGCAGATGGCAGCTAACCTTTTATGTCTTGAAGTTACTGGTGCAGGAGAATATTTCCCCTGGATGCAAGCAGTCTATGTTTCTAGATCTTTCTGGAACTCTCTGAGATACATACAAAGCAGTTAGCTGAAATGGCTGGTATTCATGTGGTTATCCCTCCACTGTTTCATTTTACTCAGACTTCAGTACTCTTTCAGTGAAACAGGTTTACTTCTGAGATTCTGACTTATTATCCCAATGCCACTTCCACAGACTTCTCATATTAACAGGATAGTTACTGCCACTGTCTTGTTTATGCTGGGGAATTTTTTAAACCCCCCTTTATACCCTTTCTGTGCTTTGGCTGATGCCTGCATTTATAGGGACAGAATAACATTTAGAAATATTTCTTGCACCCTGGCACATTTAATTAGTATGTCAAACTTGTGCTTGTACTTCTATTTCTATTTCTAAAGCAGAAGCACTTTGCTCATAGTTTGGTGTCACAATGCATGAAACCTCCTTGGCATAATGTGAATTAGAACCAGCAGCAAAATGAATGAATGATTAGCATTGGGCATGGATCCAGTGTTTGACATTCTACTCATTAGAAAGTCTACTCTAATTAACTTAATTGGAATCTACTGGGTGTGCCATTGATGGATTTGCTTGTCACCACAATTTTGTTTTATGTTCCATCAAACTCATTGGTGAAAACATGATGTATGCTGAGATTACCTTGTAAAGACCCAGTTCTTCAGAAGGATCTGCAAATTGCAGCCTCTTGCTCCCACACGGGGACTTAATGAAGTCAATGGGAGGCAGGGTGCATGCTAGTGAACTCCTTTGCATGATAATTATTTTCTCATAGTCCATATGAGTTACACATGACATATAACTTTGCATTTATCTAGCACCTGGGGATTTCAAATGATCTTCTAAACACTGAGGAATCAATCGAGCCACTTTTCCTAATGCTAATAGCACTTTTTCCTACAAGGGGTCACTGGAAATACTCAATAAACTCATTGGGGCTACTCAATACATCATCAAAATCTGTCTGTAATTAAGCGAGCCTTGTAAAAACACTTATAAATAAAATTATATGCGTGTTCTGACTGGTATACTGGGAATCCAAGATTTCTTTAACCATACAGTAAATGATTAGCAAAACCAGAATGAGGCCAAGGATTCTGCTGAATGAAAACAGTCTCTGCAAGTTGCCACTTGAATGATTAGAACTACTAACTTACTTGAAGGATTTTATCCTTTTATTTATAATCCAGATACAGCCATCTCAGCTGAAGCTAGAAATTTCACAAAGAACTTTTTCTTTTCAACTTGAAGGTGTACGCCTGTGATGACTTTTCCTCTACTTTATATTCATACACATATTTCATTAGATCAGGGCTCTCATAATGATGGGCAAATAATCTATCTGAGGTCTAGAAAACAGCATTGATATTAAATGTAAATGGGAAGTTGGGTTTCCATTACACTTTTCTGGTCTAAGGCATAGAATCCCGTAAACAAAATGGGAGAAGACATATGTTAAGCTTTGAAAGCATGAAGTGGTTAAATGGATACCAGTGGAAGGAAAATTTTCAAAATAGGGTAGATATATAGACAAAGCTAAATCTCTTTTATTAATATAAAATCTGTGGTCTTACTTGGAATGAAACACATATCCCCAGAGAAGTTTAAAGAATACATGCAGCAAGGAAAACACCATTGTTGCCTCATGAATAATGGGGCTTCGATAGATATAATGACAATAAGTATATTTTAAGAAACAGTATTGTTTATAGTAGTCTGTTGAAAGATTAAAAGGATTTAACATTTCATTTACACTGTCTTTTTTTCTTATAGCTTTTAAAAAACAGGCCTGTAGAATGTATTACTTTTTTTTTTAATAGAAATTTCATGAGAATAGAAATACTACTCTTGTCATCAGTTGTGATTATTAGTATGGGACTGTGGAAAATTTCTCTTTACCTAAAATGAGTTCTGTGAAACTAATTTACATTTATTTAAAAGTATAGTGAAGATTTACAGATATTGTGTTGAGTGAGAGAAGTTAGAGTATTGTGTGATGATGCAAATAGAAAGTGAGGTTGGAGTTTCTGCTGACCTTGGTGATTTATAAGCCACTTTTTGAGACTGAGTGAATTAAAAATAAGAAGAATTGCAATAATCACTGCAAAATAAAAATGGCCTTTCATTTAATTTGTGTCCAAATATATTTAAAAGAAAATGCAAGTGTTTATATAGTGCCTGCCTCTAGAATCCCCACAGGATTTCTGTTTAAATGAATGTAAAAATGTCTTCTCCAAAAACTTACTAAATCTTTTCTTATACTGAGCAAGTGCACCACATAGCCTGCAATGCTGGATTATGCCCAATTTGATTAGAATGATAAACTAGTTTTGCTGGAAAGTTAAGGCTGGGGTGGACTATGGTGAAAGCTCAAAACTAAACAAGAGGAAAGAAGCAAAAACATTTTCCAGTAGTCTTTATATTCTGTTAAACATACAGTGAATAGCCAGAATGCTCAAACTGATGAAGAAGTGAGCCATAATTTTGTGACAAGTGTAGTTTTAATAACTGAAGTTGGTGGTTTGGTCTCTCATTAAAACAGCAGCTTCTTCTTAATGGTCAAAAAAAATTTAACATTGTAATGTTCAGAGAAAACTAAAGCGGCTGAACTTAAGCTTTCATGTGGTTTGTGCATCTTCCAGTGGTGACTCCCAACTTTTTAGTTCACTGGCCATTTATGACATGATACATTTTTGCAGGCAATTGAGAAACCGGACAGAAAACAAACATTACCCATACACTGGTCTGGAAATGCAAATTCACAAAAAGATATTAAATATAAAAGCATTGTATTCTAAAAAGTCATTTTCCAAGTCTATACGACAAGATTAAATAGAAAAAAAATCACAAAAAAAGGAGCATGAGTTTGTCCTAAAAAGAAAAAAAAAAAAAAAACAAAAAAAGGGGAATAAGTTTTTCCTAAAAAAAAAAAAAAAAAAAAAAGAAAAAAGAAGGAGCCAATTAAGATAATTACCCTAGAAAAGTACTTTTATTTTGCAAGTCTCTATATGCAAGTCTCTCTGGAAGTCTGTATCTTCTGAACTTAAATGTGTTTTGCAATCTGTTTGTATGTTTTTTGTTTTTGTTTTTGTTTTTTTTTCTTTTTTTGTTGGAGCATATTTGTAAGGAACACAAAGTTGCTTTTACTCTTTAATTTCTTGTAATACACAGCTTGTTTCTGAATAAAGTGTGAATTTCAAAAAAGGCCTGGGTCAGGATCAGCTAAAGATCCATTGCAATGTTTGGCTTTTTGACCTTCTGAGGAGCTCCCACATTTTTTAATTTCTGAAGACTTTCTGCTTAGGAGGAGTTTTCCAGCAGGGTCTGACTCATGTGCTCTCTGCCATCAGGAAGCAGATTTTCATTTTGCCTGGGCTCCTGAATGAACAAAGTCATCCACTGTGGGAAGACACATTTCTTTCTCACAGAAGACACCTCAATTTTTCAATAGGGATTTACTCTGGAATTTTACTTTGGCTCTCATCAATACTGGATGTTTTGAACTCCAAGATCTACCAATGTACAAGTGTTAAACAGAGCTACACAGAAAAGCAGAGTGTAAGAATTTTGGTTTTGTTTGTTTGTTTGTTTTTATTTTTTTAAATTATTCTATGAACATTTTAAGCTCAGAAATTGTCCTGAATATTTCTAGAAGTATATTAGAAGTATTGACACTCTATACTGGCATGGTGGTTACTTCAGGTTTTTCTCAGCTAATGCCACTGTTAGAGACACTGTTGAAACGGGCTACAATTTTGGGACAGCACAAACCTAGACAATGATCTTCAGTGCCCCGGCACTGAGGTTGGTAGAGTTTATCTGTGCTCTGGCCAAAAGAAATTTAGACCATTTGTTAAGTGTTAGGTTTTCCACATAGTAGCAGGAGAGCTGGAAATTTCAGTGGCTTAAAATGTACACAGGCAACCAATCATGCTGATCAGGTAATCACTAGAAATAGCATGAGAGGTCTGGAGTACAATAAGGGTCTGTGCTCCTTATTGATAGCCCTTCCTAGATTACTTTTTCCTATTTATACTAAGAAGCACAAAGAAAAATGGCAGAACCTTATATAGCAATTTATATAAGGTGTAAATATATACAACATATATAAATCTTAGTCTGGCCATTAAAGCAATATATATAAACAAAAGATTTCTTTTAGTAGATTAGTCTTCTAAAAGACTTTGTGCTCCCTTAAAATTCCACATGGATATTTCTATTCCTACATCATGTTTCGTACATAACACTTCAAGATCGTGTAAATAAAATTTCTTTGAAAATTAACTTTCTTTTAACTTGCTAAGATCTAAAAATTAAACTAAAATTAATAGTTTGTGGTCATTATTCATTGAGCTCATATGTGTAATCCAACTGTGGCATCATTTTACTTGTCAGCAAGATGCAGTAGGAAAAAATTATCCTGTTATTTTATATATGCATAAATAACTGTAAATACATGTATCTTTTTTTTACAGAAGTTCACAACCCTTTTTCTTCTCTTCCTTACCACCTCCCCTCCCAAAATGAAAGACTTATTCATAGAAAGATTCATAGAGAACAGTTACCAAGGTCACATGACTCAGAATTCCAAAGTTGGCCTTGAGCAGGGATAGGGGTTTAAATAACTTGGCCTATTGCATCATTAAAAAATGCAGTTTTGCTGTGCCAGCACCTCTTTCCAATTGCACAAATTCTGGCTTTAGAACACTGTAATTCTTGATTTATACTAGACTCATAAAATCTCCTACATTCTGAACTTACGTCCATTTTAAAGCTGTCTTGTAACTAAACTGCCACGCAAATGGGACCATTTCTTTCCCCTAATGTCATAAATTCAATTTCTGGTTCTTTAGACAGCCTTTTTCTGAGAACATGACTAGTAACCATTTTTATATTTTTTCAGTCTTTGCTTAATATGTTTTAAGTTAATGCATTCCAATTTAATTCACTTTTGATGGTAAAAGCTGCAATAATACATTTATTATGTGTTAGATTTTACACAGACTTAATAAACACAGACTTTTTTCACAGCTTAATAAACTTTTAACCTCTTAGTTAAAATAGGTGTTGCACAGTAGCAATCCTCTCTGTGCCATTGTCTGGGATGGGAGCACACCTGCATGGCTCAGTGGGGAATGAGAGGCAACCACTGGGGAGGTGAACTGCCCTTGATCTCATCCATGGGAAATCCATGTCTCAGAGTGGCTTCACTTGGGTCCACTGGTCCGTTTCAACCAGTCCAAGGAGAAGGCAAAGCAAAGTTTCCTCATCTAGGACAGGAGTGCTAAAGAGTGTGTGAGTGACACAACATGGATTTGTGGTTCCTAACGTGCATTTTCTCAGCATCTTCAGTCAGTGTGTGCTATGTGCACCACAATGTAAAAAAGGGTGGACAGTAAGTGAAATTATCCTTGTAGGATTACACCCAAAAGGAGTATTATCAGGTTTTCTTCCAAACTGTAAGGCAATTTCTGCCAGGTTCAAACAGCTGAATAAATAGCTCCTGGCTTGTTGATATAACAGAAGAAGAAAAATCTCTAATTTATCAGAGTTTATCATGTGCATTTATCCTTGCTTATTCTTTTTTTTTTTTTTTTTTTTCCCCAGGATATGTATATAAGACTCTGCATGGTGAATTTATGCCTGTTTGTATGAAAATTGGATAAAAATCTGGGTCAAAGTAATATTCTTAGCTACAGAGGAAATGCTACTGACTTACTGAAAATCCATTCTCATCTGTATGTTCTTGTCCATGAGATTTCAAACCTTGGTGCCAAGCAGTTCACTGTAAGTTGCTCTACTTGAAACACCGTATTTTCTTAAAGTTCTCTAAAGCACATACCACTTGTACAGCAGAAGTTGCATTATGTGCAGCACGTGAAGAATTCTTGTGGAAAGGTCTGTTTATCTCATCAAAGTGAAATTATATCTGTGTAGACATAATGTATAGTAGAAGTATATATATGTACATATATATATGTATATACGGTATCATGTTGCATGTTACAAATGTTGCACTTTACAAAATGCCCAGAATTTCAAAAATAATTTTCAGTGTGACATACTGCCAAAAAAACCATGGTACTGTAGCTTAAGACTTGGTATTATTTTGTTATTTCAGTTTTCTCTTCTCTTAATAATGAGAAAAACAATATTGATTTTGGATATAACCATGAAAGAATGATGATTAAGAATTACAGAAATCTTTTGTCCCGGCAAGGTCCTTATAGCTCTCATGAAATTTTGAACCAGTGTACTTTGTTACCTCATTAATATAGGCCAGCAGTAAATTGTGGGCTGGCACACTGCCCAGCATAGCACCACGATCAAGCCTCTGCTTTCTAGTAAATTAGAAGCCAGCTTTTTATATCTGAGGTACACACATTTATGGAGGCATTAGATATGAAGTAATCTTTCATTTGCCATTTGCTTTTCTACATGGCTGGCTTTAAACTAGGTCATGTAAAGGAAGTTATTTGTGGAATCAAGGAAACCTACACTAAATAGACCTCTAAGGTCCTTTCAACAGCAACGAGGATTTGCTGAGATACATCTGCATGAACACCTCAAGAGGACCTCAGCTCTTATCTGGGTAAAGATAAGATATGTGAATCAATATATGTGGGTTCACAGGACCATGCATCTTTTGTGCATGACCACAGGACACACGACAGCACTGAATCCTGTTGAAGAAGCAGGTCTAACCCTCTCAGCAGCAAAGCACATTATCAAAATTAAACCACTGGAATGAAACAGGGAAAAATCACAATTTAAAAATTGTTGGAAACACTTCAATCCATTACTTGTTGCGTTCTGGTGATTACCAGCAATTTCTTAATCACAGTTTGTGTAATTACTTGACTTCTGCTTGTATTTAAAAAGAATCAGCTCAGATTGTTTCTAGCAAGTCATCAACATTGCTTAAAAAAAGTAGTTAAACAGACAAACTTACAGAGTTTATGATAGATTGCCTTTCGTGATCAGTAGACATGAAGATATTTCATAGCAGCCTGTTCACTTCAGGTGGTTATGCAACAAAAAGCAACAATTTCCAAAAATTGTTCTTTTCCTTAGATCTCTACTGGATTTCAGTAGCCTTTTGGCTGTAACTTTCTCCTCAGCATAATCACTTTAATGTATATCTCTGAGGGGCATGAAGGGAAAGTAAGTGATAACATGGCTCCTGTAAATGCGCATGTGACGTAACAATCTAGGAAAGGTAATCCTGGAAAACCAGACTGTAAGGAATATTCTAATATTTTTTATATCAGTGTGTTCTTCCTCTTAAATTTGTTATGTATGTCCTGCAAGCCTGTGCTTTTCACTGAGCCTAGGCAGGTAACAACAACAGTCTTGACCCACAGAGATAATTCCCTAGGAAGCATCAGTTTCTCGATGGAAAAACAACCTCTGATACCCTTGATGCTTAAATGCATTGGTTGCTTCTGCTTCACTCTCACTATGTGAAAGCAGTGTGCTCCTAATGACTGCTTCTTAGCCACAGAACAAATGTTTTAATTAGCAGTGAATATTTCCTTCCCCATAGTGCCCATATCATACAATGTCTCAGGTACCTCTAAACTCCTGGAGGCTGATACAGGAGGCCAGGGGACAGTTTTCGCAGACTCCATGCTTTAACTCATCCGTGCAGCACCACTTGTCACTGTCCCCAGCAGGACAGACTTCCATGGGGGGAGCAAGCAGGAGGTCAGGGTTTGTGTGCTGTGCAATTACAGGCTAGGCAGACACCAAACAACGCTTCTGTTTCTGAGGGGACAAAACAGGCTTCCATTTTGGTGCCAGTGTTACCAAATCTGTAAATTAAGTATAGTGAACCCAAAAGTGATGAAGTGAGTGCAAACAAAGTCAGTGAAACTACACCTGCTTATACCACCTTTGAGTTTGGCAGAGTGTAATTATTCCAAATATTATTGTAAAATCAGTCTTTCATGTGTATGCCCAAAGATGGATGTACACAGATATAGACTCTTTGGGTGGCTGATAGAAGGGGCCTTCTTTAAGTGCCACAGGCATTTCATATACAAATATTTTCTATGGTTTCCCTCCTCAGACAGAATAATATTGCTTCAGCCAACATAAACATGTGAACTCACCAATAGGTGGAAAATGGGAAATAAGATGTGAAAAAAACCCTCTAAAAATTTTGACTCCAAGAATGAAATACTGAGATTTTTGCCTTAGGTGAGACAAATAAACAATTCTGAAAACAGCCCATTACACATTAAGTCTAGGAAGAAGAACTTTTTACGGAGTTCTTGAAAGATTTTTGTGCCACCTCATAATGGCTAAGAGTCAAAAATCAGCCAGGGACTGCAGCTCATGGGGCACGCAGAGATGGGAGTTCAGGTTGCTTCTCAGAGCTTTTCTACCCCCAGCATTTTGAAACCTGGACTTCTCTCTTTGCAGGCTACATGCTGGGCTGAGGCAGCAGGGTCTAAGGGAGATGAGATTCACACTTCGGGTGTGAATCACTGTTTCTCCACAAATATTATTAGATAAAGAAAAGCAACATGAATACTTCACAAGTAGAAATGTCAGTAGTTTGGTTATAAAGTAGATGACCAGGTCCAGAACTGTGCAGACCACTAATGTTTTATTGCTCTGGATTCATGACTAATCAGAAATGGCCCTTAATTGATTTTAAGAAAAGAAGTGTAGAATGATGAGATATAAGGGTTATAAAAGGAGGACACTGTATATAGATTACCCAGGAATAGCTCATGTATTTCACACATGAAAATCTCAAATTGTGGAAAAATGTCTTTATAACACACCACATGAAAAATATGATGCTTGGACAAGGACAGCACATTGGTGGCATCATCTCAAGTGAGGTTTTACATTTCTTCCACTTAATTTGGGATCTAATGGCATTTAGGCTAATAAAATTAAAATAAAATAAATGAGCGCTCTAAAGAAATGGATTATCAAAAGGAAGGTTTAAACAAAACCTGAAAGTGAAAACACAAGAAAGTTTGAAGTGTGTACTAAGAAAGAACATTTAGAAGATTTTTGAAAATGTTAGGAAAACTGATCAAGTAAAATGTACTTATTTACATGAGGCTGGAATACACGACCCCGTTTGATTTAATTTTCTTGGAGACCATGACTAAAGCTATACCTCTGGCTCTATCGAATTCATAAGTCTATGACTACTAAAAGTACACACTTAATGGAAAAAGCAGAACTAGGTAATGATTTTTGAGGGATTACTTATCTTTATTATGGAATGTGGAATGACAATTCATGATCATAACCTATTTATTCTGTGGTCTATACTGGTAGTCAAAATGCTAAAAAGCAACCATAACACAAGCACGAGAATGTAGAGAGTGAATAACCCACTCTGAAGGATTGATTGAAATAAACTTTGCAAAAACAAAGAAAATTATCATTTCTAGACAATGTCAGTTGATTTGAAAGAGTGGAGAGGTGACAAGAGTGCTCAGAGAAAGAGTTTGGCAGTTAAGAGTGCAATTGTTCAAGCTAATAAAAATATTAAGAACTAAGACTGCAAAAGAGTTTAGCAAAGTAGAGCATGTGTCTGCTCCAGAGTTTGTCGTGAATATTAGTATTCAGCTGTGGCAGGCTATATGAGACAGTGATAAATCAAGCAAGATTTGGAAAAGTCTCTGAAAACTTTATGTGAATCTCTGAGAATATAAAGCAGTGCTGGTCTTGCAGGAAGGGACAAATGCTCAGCTGGGGAGCATTTTACAGTGCATGAGGGAAAGACATATGTTGAACACAAATTCTTAGAATCCATGCTTTACATTTTTTATTGAAAGCAAACTCAATAGTTTTCAGAAAGCTAATCTTATAAGAAGGCAGGAATGAGAAATTTTCTTCTTAATCATTTGTATATGTGTAAGGGGCAGAGAAAATAAAATCTGGCTCCACAGGAGTAACCATAATGTGCATTTAGCCTTTGTCCTGCGCAGCGTTGCCTGGTCTGACAGAGCTCGCACCAGCTCATGGTGCTCAGCAAACTTTCCTGGCTCTACCTTTGTTTCAACACACAGCAGGGATTCCAAAAGCTGTAGTTCTGGGTTTGACAATTAATGCCACTAAGGTTTGGCTTGAGTTTTCACCCCCGAGAGCAATATCCCCAGGCAGTCGTGTTTCTTTTGTTCTCAGCCCTGCCATGAGCTGGAGAGGGGTGGGGGTCCCTGATGCCTGGAGCTGCCCAAGCCCTGCAGGGCCCTCCCTGCTGCATGAGTGCTCTTTGCTGCATGAGTGCTCTTTGCTGCACTGGTGTCCAGGGGAACTTCTTAGTGACACTGCCAGCTTAAACTGTTTGAGAAGTGCTAGTCTCAAGCTGAAAGTGTCAATGCCTGTGACATTTAATGTAGATTTTATTCAAGGTGTGTTAGATACCAAATAAAATAGCTGATCAAGGATTAAGTTTCAAGGAAGTGGAATCCACCATATTACTTATAATATTTAAGATGGGGGAGATAATTTGAAGAGGATGTTTGAAGAAGATAGCCTACTTTTTTGTGAGAATAACTGTGGGCACTAAAATAAAAATCTTAGTCTTATTATTCACTGCAATTGACTATCACAATGGTGTTTAATATGATGTAATATCAGCATTTGTGCATAATTTCATGTTTTGGAAGGTACATTTTCCCCCTCACCTTTATTCCAGGCAAAATCCTGCTGCCAAACAATAGGGGAAAATTTGGCATATTACAGGTCCAGAGTGTCATTGCACACTGATGCCACTTTAAGATATATTTTCAAGACAGGGCAGATTTGAGAAAAAAATAAGTGAGACAAAATACTGGATATAATCAAAGGAACTGGATATTTTTCTTTGTAATTTATTAGCTGTTCCAAATGGAAAGACTTCCTTTGAGTAAGTCTGGGAATGAAACCACTCCAATTACAGGATGTCAGTTAGATATTAGGGATAACAGTGCATAGTAAGGAGCACAATGAATAGAAATGGAATTTATTATCTCTTTTTTTGTTTTGTTTTGTTTTTTTTTTTTTTAGTTCTATGAACGACAAATAAATTTTTTGATCAAATTTCACCAATCAGTAGTGTAATTTAATAAATTTTATCTTACAGTCTATGTCTTATTTAAAAGATTTTCTTTTCACATCCACTATTCAACAAACAAAAATACCTGAATGCTCTGACAAGCACACTGCATTTCCCTGAGTAGAGAGCAAAATATGTACATTTATTTCAGTATTGTAAGTAGCACTGAGAAGCTTGACTCATGCAACCCACTGTGCCAGGGATGTAAAGTGATGCTTATTGCGATTAAAGAAGAGAAGATTCACGAAAAACAAAAGTGAAGTCTTCAGCAGAAAGCAGAATATGTATGTACTAAGGTTCTCTGAGAAAGCAAGCTGTCACTAAAATTGAAGACCAATTGGCAATATGTATTTTCATAATTGAGGTCCAACCAGGACCAAATAGAGATAGAAAAGAATATAGAATTAGTTAAAAAAAATATCTCCACCTTTCTTTCTAGTACAGAGAGTGTTTTTCTGCACCTAGGGTAGGTACTATTTCTCTTTGGACCAGCCAAATGAAACATTCTGTGTTACCAGCAAAGTGACAATGTATGTTATGAATACTTTGGTTAAAATAAGAAGTGATCTGAGCCTTTGGCCTTCCTTCAAACCAAATTGAACTCAAACCTTTGACATTTCAGTTACATTGTCTTCTGCCTCATCCTACATTTCTCATGGTATAGTGTCATGCTGAAATGCCCAGAGGTCTTATATTCAAAAAGGGCAGCGATAGGCACCTTGCCACTTCCGGCTGGACTGTGGATTTGTCAGAGAAAGAAAGTTAGAGCTGTGGGGAGGGGGCATTTTCTCCTTCAAGGCAAAAACTGTTGGTAGGGAGAGGGCAGGCCCTTTTTCCATGATGCATGTTAACCTCCAAGGAGAGCATTGATGATGGATGACTGCCAAACTTCCATGAAAGAATGTTGTTATGCCCTAAAGAAAGAACAATAACATCCTCAACCCAAATTCAGAGACAGTTCACTTAGTTTGGATATGACAGAACTAATAAATATTCTAGTAATAAAACTACCAATACATTTTCTATATTCAATTAGATCTAGCTGGAAGAACATCAACAAAATATTACACAGTCATTTCCCCCTGGATTTGAAAAATTCAGTCATTAAATTTCCTTTCCCAAATAAACCCAAGACATTTATAGCTGGATCTAACAAAACAGAAACTGATCTGCTTGCAGTCATGTCTCTTTTTAAGCTCATGAGAAGTATTGACTGGAAAGACACCAGGTATTCTGTGATTAAATGTGTATTAATCATTTACTGAAGATTATTGAATGATTCAGGATGAATTGTCTGTTTATATCATTGATGCCAGTATGATTAATTCAAATCTCCTGCTAGGTTTAAGAGGACAGAATTAGAGATATAACTACAAGAGCCCTCTTGATCTACAGTTAGTATGTCAATAGCTGTTGCATCCTTCAGCTAAGTGAGTGGTGGAAAGTATTTCAGTAATTTCTGAGTTCTTTTCCCAACAATAATGGAGTTAATATAAATTTTTAAAGACGAGACAGATGGGAAATCTTTAATGTTTGTGATACACACACACACATATTTCTGAATAGAAGGATTCTCCAGACTGACAGTGAAGTACTGAGGGTCTTATGCAGATGTTATTACAAAACCATTAGGATGCACACATGTGGAAAAGAAATGTTTTATCTGTATGAGTATTTAGACAGCTACAGCCAAAAGTTCATCTTAAATCAAAGAGAAAGTCAGCACAAACCCAGACTGGGTCACTTAGAAACTACAGGTGGATGTCTTACAAAGTTTCCATACCCACATGCAGATTAAGTTCAGATCCAAAGGCTTTTTTTCTTTTCATACTTCCTGAATCAAAAATTTAGAACAGACTGGCAGCTAAAGTATGTCACAAAATCTGAATTCTGCTTCTTACTGTCATCAATCTTCCCGTGCAACTTAAAGCAAACAGTTTAACAATTAGTGTCTCTTTTCTGTAGCCTCTAACACAAGGATTGCAAAGCACTAGGTGTACAAAAGTAGGTTAAGATAAATTGCTGATACTTGTAAAAGATTTGGTAACTTCAGCAATGAGCCCTTAGAGAAGTACAGAGTATTGGTGGCTATGTGATAAATTAAGGAGAAGGTCACATTCTCAGTGAAGTGGCAAAGTTGTTGATGATTAAATACTCACTGATTTATTTCTTTCTCTGTGGGATTTAGACTCATTAGAAGAATTAATTGCATTTATTTTAAAATAATCTATATTTACAAACTTTGCATTTTACAGAAGTAGGAATGCTTTCATGGAGAAAATTCAACATTCTTGCACAAGTATAAAATTAAAGTCAAACACATGATTGAGTTTTTAAAATGTTGTTTTATATGTGATGTTAGTGTCACCATTTCTCCACATTCTTGGGTGTTGCATTTGTACATAAATTTAAAATGCATTTATTAATAATTTTCATTTATTGTCAAAATGAGTATCGATTTACTCCTGAAATTTAGTTTATTTCACATTACTGCTAACATCAAACAAGATAACAGGATGCTATTGGCATTGCTGAAAGCCAAATGTAGGATTATGCCTGTTTATTATCTTGAGCAGCCATGCAAGCTAAGCTGCAATGAGTCCTACACAAGGGACAATATTCATATATTAAATCTGACGTGCAGTCCAGATACCACAGGAAAAAAATCACTTTATCCTGATTTCCACTGGTTTGTGTGTTCTTTCTGCCTATATTTTTCTGCTTTCCCCTCAAGAGTTTTTGATCCATTTGGAAGAAGATGTTCACTATCAGGTAACCAAAAAAAGGAGGGGACAGCTTCTGAATGTGCCCCAGCTGGGAGAACTTTTTGGAATGCTGTCTGACATAAAGTCATGTGTTGAAGAGACAGATGATGGCTTCTAGGGTTCATGTTTTGCCACCACATCCAATAATCACCATTATCATTGGCAGAAACTGCTGCAATGACTGCCATGAAGGAAATTTCTTTCCTCTGGCAGTCCCAAAGGGCAAGGCAGCACTTGTGCATTATGTGTTGCAAAACACAATATAAGCAAATTAATTTTCTCTGTGGAACTATAACCCAAAAAAACCTACTTAGTACAAACTTGGGATTGATATTTTGAAACAAAAGCAAATTGATTTCCATCGCTAGTTCGGTATTTTAATGGTTGCAATGTGAGAGATAAATAACAGAGTTGTTTCAGTTTGTTTATTTCTATGTATTCCAATTTCAGTGAAAACACATTCTACTACCATTCATTGCTGATACAAAACCTGCAGTGCAGTGTACAATGAACAGGGTCAACTTAAACAAGCTAAAAAACAGGACATGTAACAAGTGCTCTGTATTTCAGCCAGTGTTTTGAAAGGGATGAAGCTCTCTTAGGCTAAGCCCTGAATTTAAACTGAAGGCAACAACTGCTGTTACTATGCACCACGCTGGCATTATTTTTGCTCGGCTAATATTCTTCTGCAGCATTTTATAGTGACAGGAATGCATTGCAAGGGTCAGTGCTGTGGTTATCTTGGGCTCATTCAAATGACTCCTGGGTATATGTATATTAGAGCAGAGCTTTCCAGAAGGTTCTTTTGAAAGTCTTTTCTAAAGGATGATAATTTCACTATTTCATTATATTAGACATGGGAAAAAAATCACATAAAATTTACTGTTATCAATATGTGCAATAAATCTTCTCATATTCTCACTTAATCATTTGTATATTTTAGAAAATTAATTTAATCAAATGTTCATTAGCAGTGATAATTAATTATAGTAAAGTTCATCAGACAACATATACATGTTGCCAAATGATCACCATGATGTTCTTTTGACAGAGTTGTTATAGCACAAATGTTCACACATTTTTATGCAGACATTTTACTAGCACATGACAAACTGGCTATAAATCTGCATTTAAAGCTCTATAAATTACAGATGCACTAGATATTATTGAAATATATTTTACTTTTATTAATTATGTCATCTTGAATAATAAATGCAAATTCAAATACTATATACATTATGTCCATAGTGAAAAAATTGATTAATGTTACTTATTTCTAAGAATATCCTGCAAATTGCCCAGAGGTATCATGTGTTTACTAATCTATCAGTAAATTGAAAATTCACTCTTTTTCAGAAAGCCTGCATATTTTATGAGGAGTGGCATGACTTGAAATTCTTGCAGCCTGGAAAAGAGGAATAGCTTTTTATTTAGGGCACATGGCTTGGGGGAAGCATATTCAGTCACTTTGCCACAGATTTCCTGTGACTTTGGGTAACTCATCCTGTCTGTCAATGGTTCATTCTTTTATTTATAAAACAGCGTTGAGAGTCTCCTCTCTGAATTACTGTTTGCTTTACCCATTTGCATTTTGGGGCAGGAAGGGGGGAACACCACTGTGTTTTTCTCCAAGGCTTAACAAAATGAGGCCATATTCTTGGTTCAGGCTTTTAAGACACTGCCATGCTATATTGTAATAATATAATTATTATTGCTCTGACAAAACCATTAATTTAATTGCCCTTTCTGATTCTTGAAAGCACTGCTGGCTCCTGAGTATTCCACGCTCTAATCAGGTAGATGAAAACAGAATAGAATGCTCGAAATAAATCCCTGCTAAAATTGTGAGAAGTTTGTCTGCTTCCCTTTCCTCAGTATTCAGTGTTTCTGTATGTCTCTGGGTGAAAATTCTCCCTTGAGCAGTCAAAGCTTTGGTTTTCTTTGAGCCGTATGAGACTATTTCTTGATGGTATATTAAAAATTTTTGGAGGATAGTGACAGTGGGCACTAATGCAGCTGTCAAGAGTGTTTATGAATAATTAGTGGCAACTAATAATCTGGGAGAGAGCACTGGTTTTTTGGACCCTTTTTCAAAAGCTAATGAAAGATGAATGTCCCCAAGACATCATAAAAAAGTTCAAGAAAGACAATCAGGTCCATCTCAAGTTGTCTGTACCCAAAATTACCAGAGGAGTGAAAGACATACACATGGGCCATAACCCAAGTGTTTGCCCTGAGTTTGGCTGATCTCATTTTTTAGAGTTAAATTTCTGTGTGGACTTAGAGCTGGGAAACCCCATGCAGCAAATTTGCCTAAGTATTTGTTGAAACCCAGCCAAAGACATTAAGTATATATGGCTTAAACCTGTACTGCTCCTCCACAGTATAGTGACAGGTTCATCTGTACTTAAATTCTGGCACTGTTAGAACTGGAAATTTAATATATGAGTTTCCTTTAGCTCACCCCCCGGGAGGGAAGGATACACCATGGCTCTTCAGAGAACATTTTGTTGTATTGGAAAACCCTGCAATGCCCAGACACAACATGGAAAACTTAGAGCAAGGAGAGTCCTTTGGCTCTGTACATTTTCTTGCTTTTGTTGGTATGACTCAGAACCATTGAGCTAAGTTTTCTTTTTGAGATGTTTTACAGTCCTGCAATGTTGTTTTTCATAGTGGAGTCAGTGTATGGGAGAGCAAGCCAAGAATAGCAATTAGTTACTTAGCCTGTCCAGTTCTTACTCCAACTGGAGTGTTAGATCAGTCTTTCAAACAATGGTGACAACATCTCTATTAAAGCTGGGGCCTGGTTCAGTAAAAACAGATCACAGGCATCTGTGTTAAGTCATCCTGCTAAGTCTTTCCCTTTTTATTACACTTCTCGTATCATCCCACTGTCAACACAGAGCAAACCAGCACATTCCAGGTGCAGTCCTGGGAAACCTGCCCACTTTTGCTCACCACAGTGACAGCTTGTAAGGACAAATCTGGTTGGGTTTTATTTCTTTTTCCTTTTTTTTTTTTTTTTTAAGCCGAAATGAAAATTTATGATGAGGTTTTTATTAAAATGTCAGGCATTCCTTTAAAATTAACTCAAGGAAAAAACCTACAGTTTCAGAGTTCTCGAAAGAGTGGATAATGCTCACAAATTGGATATTGTTCTTTTCAGGTTATCAGACAGAAATCTATTCTTTCTCTCTGGCAAAGGAATTTAACATTGATAGTTCTTGTTAATTGCTATCATCTTTCATTAGGATTTTTCTGTCAGCATGTGTTGTTCAGCAACTCTATAGACCAACTGTGCTTCTACTCTGAAACACTAAATTGATACAAATGCTAATTTTTTTTACAATGGTTCGGTTTTGGCTTGGAACTTTGGGAGGATGGAGAGGAAAAACAAGTGACTGAGTAGGAAAATGAAGAGATTAGATCTGAAGTCTCCTAGATGACAATACCAGGCACGTATATTTACATAATGCAGAGTCTAAGACCTTTTATATTCTTGCACAGAATCATGTAAGGAAAGATACTGTGCAGTAGTTGAGATCCAGCTAGCTCAGGTGCAGACTGAGCCTGGTTAACTCAGCTTTTATAAAACCATCTCTATGCAAAAGTAAAATGTTCACTTGGTTTATTGGGTCTTTTCCTGACAGGCAGGTAAAAGGTTGCAAATTTGGCAGAGCAAAACCAGAGTCAAACGTGGTTGTATATCACTTTCTTCTGGCTGAAGACAGCCTACACTGCTCCCCCTGAGCAGGAAGCCCTGTGTTACTGAAAACTCTTCAGATGTATTTCAGGAGCATCTGGTTGCCAGTTACTGGCTGGAGATAATGATCAGTTACATTCTCACCTGTTCCTCTTCCACATCCCTGAAATTTCTGGTTTGTCCAATTATGAGGCTTTGCCCTATCCCCCACGGGCAGAGGATAAAGAAGCAGCCCTTCTACTGGGGAATTAACTTAGGTCACCAGTTTGTCAGGCTGCCTCTTGGCTGAATGTAGGTTGTTAAAAAGGAACAATTCCTTTCACCTTTGTTTTGATTATAGAAATCTCATGTCTGATCACCGAGAATCCTAGTGGGAAAATATCTTATGTGAGAGGGCAGGGACAGTAAAATTAGGAGAGATAAAGAAATAAAAAATACTAATCAACCAGTAAACATAACTTTGCTTCAAATTTGCAATGCAGTATATATTTCCCCAAAATTTCCCCTCATTTTTTTCTCTTTTTCTTCTCTCTCTTTCTTTTTTTTTCTTTTATGTAAGATTTCTTCATGTAGTTTTAAAGGTAAAGGCAATTTATTTTAATAGGAAACTGTGCTTTGTGGAAGGAAACAAGAACAAGTGTGGGCTAGATATATTACAAGGCTCAGTAATACAAAGTCCATGCTATTAAATGCCAGCCTATTTACAGACTGAACTGAGAACTTCTGGCACAGGTTTCTTTCACTTAAATTGAGCATATCATGATAAAGTTTAATATCCTAACCCATGGTTTCAAAGAAGCCTTGAAGTCATCAGTTACTAAGAATAATTTGTGCTAGTGATACACAAAAACTTGTGAGGGCCTCTTGGAAACCCCTCTTATTCCCATCATTGGTCTCTTCTAGGAACATGCCTCTCTAGAAACTGTGGGTTATATGTTACCCATGTTCCTGTAAGTATCTCATTTCCATCTGTGAGCTGGAGCTTTCTGAGCATAATTGCATACTATTTGTTTTGTACAGTGACAGAACTTGTAAACAGCTCTCTGAGTCTAATAAATGAGTTAAACTCATAATGACTATTGCAGCAATGAATCCACAGAGAAGGAAATGTCTAATTTATATTGTTACCAAATTAAGAACATTATCAAAAAAGCAGTTAATTAAGGTATGTAAAAACTACAATTATTATCATCAATCACTTCCATATGATGGTAAATATATAGAGCATAGAGAAACCCTCATCTGCCCTAGAGAAAAGCCTCACAGAGACAGGTGCTAATAATGAAAGGTATGCCAAGATTATTTTTTGGGGAAAACAAGATAGGAACTTCTATGAGAAAATAAATTTTATGGAGGGGTTAGAAGGTGATAAAAGGTGGGTGTGGGAAAAATACAAGCTAGTTTACTGTAGCCTCAAGAAGGGGCACTAGAGAATGTAATAAGGACTGCTGTAACAAACAGGAATGAAGAAAGAGTAAAAAAAATCAGAAATGAAACTGAAGAGACAGCTTTATTGTATGATTTATAATGAAGTTTTGTGGAACTTCAAACGGGATATGATCTTGAATTAGATACTGTTAAAAAAAAAATAAAGCGGAAATTGAGAAAAAGATTCAAGAAGTGACTTGATATGATTGAAGCAGAATAGCTGGTGATAATTTAATCAGTGGTGTTTTATACAGACACTTCCAGGAATGGGGAGATGGGGGAACAGAGAAGGCTGGTGAAGAAGGTTTTATTAAGTTATATCAGTCAAGTTGAGAAAAGACAGGATGAGACCACCAAATTTTTATCAGTTGACATTCTGAGGTGAGAATGAGAGTCACTCACGCTGGACAAGGCAAAATGGCAAAATTATTCCAGCCAAACTTATTGCAGATTCCAAAAGAGGTTTTTCTTTATTCAGTATTTCATCTGAGGAAAAAGGTTCATTAAATGCATTCACCAGTATCTGCATAGCTAATGAAAATGGTGTGTTTTCTAGAAAGGCTTTGTAGGAGCATACATAGCACCAGATCATTCCTTCCCTTGAGAAGGGAGGATTTAGTAAATAGCAGAGAGGCAAATTTTGTATAGCAGGCTTAACCTTCCAGGTTTTCTAATTTTCTGTCTCTGGCCATAGAGGCTTTTTTTGTTTGTTTGCTTGTTGTTTATTGGTTTGGGTTTTTGTGGGTTTTTGTTTGGGTTTTTTTTTGATGGTGTTGTTGTTGTTTCCTCCTCCTCTTCTCCCTACAGGGAGTAGGAAAGAAAATAGATGTGTACTCTCTTGAGTCAGGTTTTGAGCCAAGTCCTTTCTGACCTTTGTATTCATGGGAGCTACTTATGCTACAAGGAGGCTGGATATAATGGTCATGGGTTCAGTGAAGAGAGAACTTCATACCACATTATTTTATAATGCATATTTTCTTTCATAATCACAGTGAAATATTTGAAATAAAGAGGTTGAGCTAGGTCTTATGAGTCATAACCACAGTGCAGAGCAGCCTACACATGTGCAGGGCTTGTAGTTTTAAAAGTTATTGCTTCACCTCTAATTTTGAGGTCATATATATGACTTTGCCTTTTCTTTGTTGAAAATGAGCACTTGTGTAATGAAGAGGCCTGTGCCTGGTACTTGTGAAAAGTGCCAGAATGGCAGCTCTACAGGGCAAAAGTAGGTCAGTTCTGTGCAGCAAGAACAGCTTGGGCAGCACCATAAAAGCTTCCCATGGCCTCCCAGTATGTTCCAGTTGAAGGTAGACTGACTCTAATAGCTCCAAGGAGAACCTGTAGAGGTCAGGGGGACGTTTTGAGGGGCACCCCTTCACATCCCTGCTGGGGCTGTAAGAGAGGCAGCACCAGGCATTGCTGCACTGGACCCTGCTCTGCCTTTGCTGCAGCCCACAAATTTTACCAGCTTCCTGCTCTCCTAGCAGAAGGCACAAAGCATTCTTACTTTCCTGAGCTATTCAGCATTTATTCCACAAAATTCTGAAAAGGAAATGAGAGTAGATACAATACTGAAAGGACATCCAAGAAACCAAAACATTTTTGTGACCCTTTTTTTTCCCTTGTAACTTTTTTTTTTTTGTAATGCCAAACATGGTGACATTATGTTCACATCAAGCATGTGCTGTAAAATTGCACTTGTCAAGCATTTAGTTTGGCAGAAATGCAGAGGAGGAGATGCTGAGCCAAGAAATGTTTCTCCTTTTCTCCCTCATAAAATGAAGAGCTCAAGAACAAATGAGAGTCTGTTCACTGGGTTCTATTAGTGTGTGAGGGACCGTTAGTTCTTCCAGTACATACTTTCATTTTCAGATGGTTTTAAGTTAGCAGTGGACATTCAATAGGGACTGAAACCCCTTAAGTAGAGGGCATTGAAGATATGGTACAACTCCTGATAGCATATTATTTTATGAAGTAATTACTTATGAAGTAAGCTTACATCTTTCTGATTTTTTGACCAGCATCAGACTGCAAGTTTTTGGGATCAAGAGCAGTCTCTTCATTCTGTTGGAGCACATGGCCCATTCTAATCCATGAATTGATTCCATCTAAGCCAGAACTAAAAAGACAGTGTAACAGTATAACAGCAAGATTAGAAGCTGTGTAACAAATCACTCCTCATACCATGCAATATTTACATCTATCAGAGATAGCTCCTTTCCTCTACTGCTCTTTGCAACACTTAACCAAATTTTGCATCTCTGTGTGAACTGAATGGCTGTTACGACCAAAAAAAAGGCACATAACATGAACATGTGTTAATCAATGGCTGCAGAGGACAAAAGGAGCAGTGGTAAATCACCTCACACTCCTGCAGGCAGAGGAATTGTACCTGCCTCTCGGGCACCCTCAACAGGGCTTGCTATTGCCAGCCAGATGTGGCCAGGCTGTTTCAGCCATACAGGAGCTGACACAATCCTAAGCTACATCTTGACTGGACAAATCAGCAAATCCTGACAAGAGAAACTCCCTGAGAAGCTCAAATAAATGCAATTTTAATAGTGTTGTGCCTGACAATACCAGCAAACTACAACTCTGAGATAGCTGTGTACTCTTTGGACACATGTGGTGTGAGATTTTCATTGCAAGTAGTTACAAGATTTTTCATGGAGTTGCATTTCAGTCATGATGAGTATCTGTGACACATATTATGGTATTATTTTCCTTTAGGGACAAACTGTTCTCTCTTCTGGTTTGTCTTTCAGGCTTAACAATATGTAAGTTTAGCCACCTGAGTATTCCATTTAAACATATTCATAATTTTCCAAATATTTTGCAAACCACATTATAGCATCTGAGTAAAAAAAATCACAACAGCAGTTTCTAGCTGCGTGAGAAGAATTTAAGGCACATTTATCTTGAAAGAGTATGATGAAAGCACACATTATTGTTAAAAAGTAATAATTAAACATCCTCTGTTCTATCTGGAAGTACAGACCCATTATAAATAAAGATAAACAAGTGCAATACAAAACCCTGAAACATTTATTCTTTTTAATGGACTTCTAAGTCAGTTTCTCTAGTTGTTGATGAATGCAATTAAATTAAATTAAATTACAAGAAATGTCAAGAAGAAAACAAATTTATAATTAACAAAGCCCACTATAAATTTGCAGTTGCTTGTCCATATGAAGGTCTTGAAGAAAGTTCATTTCAGCAAGGATAGAATTGACACTATTGGAGCTTTAGCAGGGACAATTATTATCATTGCAAATTACTTAAACTATTAAACTGAGAATAATTCAGAAATATCATTAGCAGTCAAATTACTTAAAAAAAACTTGTTTTCTTTCTCCTTTGTTTAATTTAAACTTAATGTCTGCTTATTCTCACACAAGCAAAAAATGCTGATAAATAATTCCAGAGCATGCCTAAACATCTCCCTTCACAGCTAGCTTCTAATTTGATCTCAGGAGACCCTTCTTGGTAGCTGAATAAAATATTTTCATTTATTCTAGAAGAGCCTACATCACCATACGTTTTTAATCTCATGTTGCTTGGTAATGCTGCTAGATGAGGTCCTCAGCAAATCATTAAACTTGTTCAATAACAACATTACAAAACACAGGAGATTTACCCTTAGTGAAACAAAGAAGTTTTTCAAACATGGGGAGAAAAAACCTAACAAAAACCTTTAATAAGCAACTTGAGTTCCTAGGGTAGTTTCAGATATTATTAAACATTTTAAACTTCCTGGTGTGCACAGCACAAGACTGAGGAGACTTCAATGCAGCGTCAAAGTGGTTTTAAAAAGCCATATTTTCACATTGCAGAAAATACAAGTGATATTGTTTTTCTGATACGATCAAATGTTTTGTCTTGGTCAGCTCACTGTGCCCATTACATGTTCCCTGCATTTGAGCAAAATATGGTCTTTTGAAATTTAAGTATTCCACCTCCCAATCTGATCTTCCCAGCAACTGTGTTTCCTGATGATATGATAATGTAAATGACTTTGCTATGGAATTCATGAATCATCAAGATATGATTTGAAGAGAGGAAATTAAACACTTGATTCAATTAATCATTCTTATTAAGCTAGAAATTCATGATTTTCACTCTTAATAAATATGATGTGAGATTTCATATGCATTAATCCCATGAGATTAATACCCATTATTATTCTTTGTATTAAATAACACTGGATTCAAGTGACCCAGACACCACCATCCTGATCAGGGATGGATGGACAGTGCTGTGGAAGTGGTATAGCCTCCCAGAGGATAAAAGACTCTCATTGCTTGACAGATCATCCATCTTCTTTCTTGGCTTTATTGTATTTCTTCCATATTGATGGAATGGTTTCTCTCTGGGAAGTTTGTTGGGTCAAGTGCTGAAAATCAAACGCAAGTTCCATCATGCAACAGTAAGGAATGAAAGTGCAGTGGAGTGAAGTACAGCTATGATTCTGGATTGAGGTCTGCTAAGCTTCTAATCACCTGAGATCAGAGATTTTCGGGTTAAAATATAATTATTGCTATTATTATTATTATTGTTGTTGTTGCTGTTGTTGTTGTTGTTTGCGCTGCTTTTGTAGTGATTACATCATTTAATGTTTTTATTATTGGTTGAAGATAGGCCACATTCAGTTAATTTCTTCTATTTTTCCCTTAAGAATACTATTCAGTATAATTTTGTTTATTCATAGAAATGTGCACTTTGTCCACCAATTCATGAATCCACCTGCCAACCTATCCACCCATTCCTCTGTAATTCATGCCCATAAATATGTACATAAATTATTTGGTCAATTGTTTTCCATCTCTGAAGAGCTGAATCAGTAGTGCAGAGCCATTATTACGTATATGCACATTTGCAAATGTGTACACATCTTGAAACACATATAGAGAATTGCAAGGCAGGAGAGTAGATAACTGTATCGAGGCATTTATCAGTTTCCAGAGGTATAAAACATCTGGCGTAGCTTGGTGTGTGTCAGACACATGTGAGTCACAGCACATTTATCGTCTGGTTGTCAGGGCAAGACCACAGAAATCCCCTGGGAAAATATTCTCTTTCCCTGGTAACCATGAAAGGGCCCATGTCCTCATTTGCTTGCCTTGTTAAAGCTCTGTGTACCTAACTTTGTGCAAGGTTACAAAGAACATTCTTTTCAGGTAAAACTTTGAATATAGCTAATTTTACTTCCATTAGGATAAGGCATGTCTTGTAAGGGAACTATCTAAAACTTATAAGCTTTCAGAAGAGCCCTTGAAGTTAAACCCCGTTGAAAAAGACAAACTATTTTCTCTATGTTTTTTTTTTTCTGAGACATTTTAAGAAACCATTTTTGGTAAAATAATTTCAGTCTAGGCTTACCTGGTAGTTTCTTATTAAAAGAGACTGCCAACACAATCCTGTATTATTCTTGCTTTTGATTGAGACAAATTATTAGTACAAATAAAACTTCTGGAATAGGAAGTATTTTAAATTGTTTTAAATATTGAGACTTTTAAATATTTTTCATGGAGCTACTACTATTTTAAAAATTCATCATAACATCAGTGATCTTATTAAAGTGATTTTCTTAAATGGTAAGTTTTAGTAGACTTAGAATCTTGAGAAACCAAAAAATATATTAATGCAATGAAATAGAAATATGACAATTATTTATAATTCTTGCAAAAGACTTACATGCAATATGTTGGTGTATTCCATAAGGATTAGCATGTCCAGGATGAGACACTTCAGTGAAGAGCAGAATATCCTCTATGATGGTGAACTCTTTTCTTGTATTTTGCAGAAGCCCATTTACCTTGATATTTATTTCTAGTTTCTAAGAAATATCTCTGGATTGAGAGAAATCAACATTTGTGTATACCCATAAAAAGCTCTTTTCCACCATGACTAATTCTTTGGTTTGGATTTTTCTCCTTATCCAAAGGATAGTGAAATTGCTATATATGATGAAACACAGTTATGTTTTGATAACATGTTAGGAAGACATACAGAATTTCCCCAGCTTTGTCAGAATTGTTAATCTATAAAAAAGATTCCTGGTAAAGATGTCTGCATAAGGTTTTGAATCATGAAATAGAATTTTCCTTTGTAGTATCTGCATTTGTTTGAAGTTTTTATGCCTTTATTTCTGCCTGCAGCCTCCGCTGAGTGAGTATATTCCTTAGATGCCTTTTGCTTTGTTTTATTAGGAAAGGAATGGGGCTGATGCTGGTGTACACTAGCAGAGGCTGTGAGGAAGTGCGGCTTTCTGGCCGTGTCTGGGTTTGTCACAACATCTCTGTGTGACTTAATGGTGATGGCCATCATGTATAAAAGATGTCAATCCCTGACTATCATTGTGCAGCTGCTACAGAGTTATCACAAAAAGCAGCATCTCTCTGGTCCCACAAGTAGATGACAATTAGAATGGAGAAAAAACAATGAGCTTTATATTAGTCCCATTTTTGTCTTTTCTATGCAATATTTTCTACATGCCTTTTCTCCAGGGAGATTTTCAGGACTCAACATAATATGACCATTAAAGGAAAAAAAAATATTGAGTGAAGGGATATGAAATGATGGGCTAATAACAGACATAATATCACTATATTTAGAATCTCTTGCTAATTATTGTAGTTCTTGCATTTCTTTTGTTATGGTAAGTCAAAAGGTCTGAGTGAATTTTATTTCATGGAATGTTTATCGAGCAATGAACATGCCTTTCTCTTTGCAAACTAATTAACTTTGTTCTTTCTGATTTGTTTTATGTAAAGTATAATAATCTGAAACTGTTTTACAGCAGTTCTGTCCTTTACAGTGCCATTACTTTGCACTTAAAATAAAACTGGCTAGTTAAGCTTTAGTTTATATGCATGTTTTTTCACATTCTGATTTAATTTAAAGGATTTTCTGCAAGGTAAAAGTGATGAGGGTGTCATAGATGGAGATTCCCTGTAGTCTAAACTGGCAGTTTTGCTGAGCTCTAGGTACAAGTCACCTCGGAGCAATTTGGAGGGAGGTTTTGTTTTTATGTTGTTGTAACACAGCCTGCCTAGGAGAAGTTTGAGGCAGGAGGGTGGGCACCTGGCAACTTTTATCTTGGAGGTGACAATGCAGAAGCTGCTAATTAGTGAGTGTTGTTTTTATCAACTTGATGTAGAATTCCAGCCTTGCATGTGAAAAGTGCACAAATTTTATTTGTGCCAAATTGGCCTCCATGTGAGGATTGGGTAGATCTAATTAATGTCAAACAGCCCTGTATACTGTGTTTCTGTAAACTAGATTTTGATACACTTACATGTGGCATCCTTTCCAGATGATGCGCTCAGCTGTGAGTAGGGGTGAGATAAGGAGCACAGAGAATTTCTTTCATTTGAACAAAGCAGAAGACTGAACTTTTGAACTAGATCACAAACTTCTACAGCCACCTTTTTGCATTCCTCTTTCTGTGCCATGAGGTCTCAGCCAGCTATTCTACCCCATTTGGTTTGTGCTGACCACTTATCCAGTGGATTTTTTAATACAACTCACTTAAAAATAACAGGTATTTGCCTCATTTCTGTAAATCAGGATTATTTTTGAAAGCATAACAGATAGCCTGCTACTCAAAAGCTTTGACAAGCACCCATCTTCTTCATGTTTTCCACAAAACACAAAATATAGCACCAACTGTTGTATCACTTCTTTTTTCACAGTCCTAATAGAAGAAAGAGATTTTTTGTCTTGTTTGGCTTTGCATTGGATAAAAAGAGCTGGGCTAGAAGAATGTGATGCTGAGATCATCATTCAATGTGAACCAAGATGAATAATACCAGTGTGATGTATAGGCTCAAATTGTAAATAGAAGTTGACAGAACAAGCACAGGGAATTTGAGACGGAATCTGGACAGAAGTACAGATTAATGTGAACAAATCCGATCACCCACAGAGGCTGAGGTGAAGCTTCAGATGGTTATTAATTGTTTAAGGGATGTTGTGTATGCTGAGAGATTTACAAAAACAAAGAGAAGGTGACACATCAGGTTGAGACGATCCTTTGATTTGGAATTAGGCTGTGGGCTGTGTGGTTAAGAGATACAGACAAGCAGGTGAGAAATTCCTGCTGCTCAGAATCATTCCATACATGACTCTAGATCCAGGATTTGAGCAAATATCACAAGGGTTTTTTTCCTGCCATCTCTATGCATGATTGGATTTGGATACGACCCTGTGAAATCTTTTTAACTGCAGCATGTTTCACATGATGTTGATTATGAGTAGTATTTTATGGGAGCTTTCTGCCACATGCATTGTATTCAGCCTTTCAGTGAACCATTACCAAAATTTAGGGGATAAAAAACTTGCCTTTGGTTTCTGTAAGACCTGGGTACTTTTCTTGGACCCAGGACCTTCTTGCCTGTACTTGTAGGACTAGGTACAGAATAGAGACTACATCAAAGTGGTTCCCCTAACCCTTGCTACATTCCCTTACATTCCCTGTTCAGAAAGCAGGTTCTGCTAATGCATCATGGAAGTGCATGTACAGCTGGGCAGTACAGCTGGGCTTCCAGGGCTTGTCAGCTAAACACAGCCTCCTGGGATATATCAGAGCATGTTGCAGTATGAAGATTTGGAGAAGGATTTAGAGGAGGGCAGAAAAAGCTGGAGGTACATTGATTTTCAACACTGAGGTGTTACAGTAAAGTGAAACATGTTCAGTACCTGACCTGTGGCCCTGAGAACTTGCAAGGCTGCATATTTAAGAGAGTGGTGTGTGGTGAATGTCTGAGGGCCAGAATTTAAAAATTTCACTTTGTCAGTATGTCCTGCATGTGGGTAAGACCTAGCCAGAAAATAAAGTTATTTCTGAATGGTGGTTGCTTTCTCAAAGTTGTAGTAAGCTGCACAGCAGTGAGTTGTTAATGTAGGTTGGGGCAGGCTGGTGTTGATTCATGTGTCTTTGTGTTATGCTTCACTGTGCAATGGAAGCAAGCCCTACATCAGCAAAAGAAACTGATAGGGTTGATAGAAGCAAATTTTCCTTTTCAGATTATTATATTTAAAAGAAACCTGTAATTAGAGTAGATATCTGATATTTGTTACCTCACATGATTTGTGTTTCATTTTTCAGCATTTAGACATATGTCATAAGGTGCTAAATGCTCTATTCAAATTCATCAGGAAAAACAAACAAACAAAAAAAAAAAAATAGAAAGACAGATAGACCAAATCTGTTTGTGTTGATCGTGATTTATCTATCTTTCAGTAAGCCCTTTGGTAGACCTGGGGAATAATCCATTACCTCTACACTTTTCTGAACATCTGAAGTCCCAAAGTAACTGAATTTTGAAAAATGAACAATGGGAAACATGTGACTTACATCCTGTATGAACCTTAAAACCATTACACATGACAGTATATAAAATGAAGGTACTTACCTCCACTGTTATGTTTGCCTTTGGTTACCCTATCTTTAAAATGGATATAGCAAGAAAAATGAAGAAGAGCTAAAAGAAAAGGTTTCTTATTAGAAGAGATTAGAACAATTGCACCTATTTAGTTGAGAAAGGAGGTAGAAGAGAGGACATCATGAAGAGATATGAAATAATGAACTATAATAAATTGTGCTAATACTACAAATTGACTTCTTGACTGTTTTTCTTCAATTTTGCTTCTGAAAATCAGTTCTCTTAATACTAATAATGCAAAATTACAGCCATTTATTTTCTCCAGAAGCACCCAGAGGTTAGCAGTGCACATCATCTATATAGGTATGTAGCAGAACATACATGCAAAAACATAATATGAAAACTTACCATCTTATTTATAAAATAAAAGGTTGGTCTGCAGTTTAATGGTATTGATGTCTCAGTTGGGAAACTGCAATAAAAACCCCATAATGTACATGCATATTCTGCTGAATGAAGAGCTTGCAAAATACTCTGTAATAATTCCATGTTCTCTGAATGTTGGCAAGTTTTTACACTTCCTATGCACTATTTTTGGATGGAGATAGAGGCTATAAACCTACCTGGGTCAAACCTTCAGAAATCTGAGGAAGGTTATACTCTACCAGTTTAATAGGTGGTGCAGTCACAGTTAAGAATCATTTAAGTGAATATACTTCAGATCCTCATGAGAATAACAACAGCAACAACACGAGGGGGTTTTCATACAATGCCAATATTTAGCTGTGAACCCTGTGGATGAAATGGACTCCAAAAGACAGTAATCAAATCAAGCTGCCTTCTGGAAAGGGCTTCAGGAAGTGAGCTGTGCACAGGAGGGATCTGATAGGATCTGCAAAGACTATAACTTGCTCAAAAACTCCTCATTGACATCAGAGGATGGCAGGGGTTATCCTGCCCTGTTCTTCACAAAAGGCTCTGCTGTTTCACCTACCTGAACAGCAGGTGCTGCCTTTCTTGTTTAGACAATCAATATTCAATATGGTTGTTGGGGTACTTTAACAACTGCTTCAGTTTTCACTTCACAGCTGATTTAAACCTACTCTCATGAGAACAAAGAGTTAAATGCAATACTGGGTCTTCTGGGCCCAGACTAGGACAGCTATTTTGCCAAAACCACAAGGAAATCTAGTCAATTTGGGCTACTTAGAAAATTGTGAAGAAGCTGGGGTTGAGAGCAAAATACTTTTCTGATGTCTCTCTGGGACTAGTAAAATGTTATTTAACCAATTAATAGGAATGTATTTGTGAATGGAAATATCTAGATTATAAATGAATGTGATAGATGACTTGCATGTAAGGCAGTTGAACTGTGAGAGTTAATGTGCCTGCTCGCTTGGTTCCACAAGTTTTGAGCATCTTCTGTCCTCCAGGTTCTGGGAAGAATCTACTGGGACAGAATGGCTCTCAGCACTTGCACAGATCTGAGAACTCTGAAGAACTTAACATCTTTTTCATGTGTGCCAAAGTAAGTGTTTAAAATATATGCATTGTGTTAACTTTAGAACAACATGCAGCATGCACATGAACAACAGCACCAACAAGAATGAACAAAATCTCTCAAAGCTGTATGACAAATTATCTGCATATTCCCTTCTTAAAAATGGGTCATAAGATTTTCCAGAAAAAAATTACATGTTTTTCATTAATATTCTTGAATGTTCAAATTTTTATGTTTTTTCTTGATTCCTGGAAAGCCACCAAACATATTTAACAACTGTTTCTTGGAAAAAAATCTGAAATTTTAGAAAAGCCTTTTCTTCTCTCTTTTTATTAGAAATAGCCTCGGTATAACAGCTGCTACACAGTGGATGAGTTCAAAAGAAATATATTTCATTGAATTCAGTACCTTAATCTAACTCAAGTGACTTAGAGCAAAATATTACATGTGGTATCTTGCTTCATAGATCTTTGTTTGGAGAGCATCCAGACATGTTGCTACTATTATCTTAAATATGTTCTTGATAAGTGCTAATATTGATATCTGTGCCTCTCAAAAGAGAGATATATAGATGCAAACAGGTTTTCCCAGTATGTGTTTCATTGAAGGAGACTTAACAACCCTTTTTTACATGACCTTTTAAAGTAGCATAGTGGGCAATAACCATTAACTGATCAAATATGAGAAATGTCAGGTGTGGAATAAGCACTGACAAGGAAATATTTCATCTCTTTAAGCTCATGAACAATCATTGAAAAACCTTGGCTCCTATTAAGAGTACTTTTATTCTTCCAAATATTCAATAATGATATGATGGGTTGCCTCATGAAGCATGACTTTACAAAGCTACATTTAAAGCTAAAAAGAGATCAAACAGGCTAAAGTATGGTGTAAGTATGAGAAATTCATCATTGTTGCTTACCCAGATAGTCTCATTTTCATCACAGAGTGCCAGGTCTCATTTAGTAATACATTTAATAATTCTAACAGCCCACTTATCTACTTTCCTTTTACATGAACTGCGTAATAACTCTCGGATCATCATATGTCACTGTAGATTGGTTTCCCTTCTCTTAATCCAAATAATTCAAGTTAATAGTGATTTTTTTTTTTTTAATTGAGTCCTTTGTACCTAAAGCCTCATACATGCCTCAAATCTTTGATTAGACAGACATGGTATTTTGTAAGAATTTTCCGGCAAAGAGAAACATGATATGGAGTTGAGATCAGAAACCACAGTGTAGGCTGGGGGTACTGATTCCTCTTTAGTGGTGTTACTTTGTAGTGTTTTATACTGACAAAGTCCACCAATGTCAGTGCACTTACTCTTTATGACCAACTGCAAAAAGTTCTGGTGATGTGAAGTATCAGACTGCTCCTTCCTCTGGGCAGTCCTGGACAGATCAGACTGCACCAAAATCAGTGCCTGTATCCAAAATCTTCACAATCTCCTGGATGAGTCCTCCTGCTCCTAAACACCATCATTATGTTACAAAATAAGAAAGAATCTCTGTGTTAGTTTGGAATTTATGAGTATGTGTAGCTCTTAGGATTTGTCTTTATTCTGTTTTTAATGTCTGTTTATAATGTTTTTAAAAGTCTATATTATGCAAGAAAAGCTTATTAAAAATTAGGCCTTCTTCATAGATTCTGACTCCATCTGTTCTCTTTAAAACAGCTGGTAAACTTCTGTAAATAGTACAACAAAGATTAAACTTGACAAACACTGACTCTTGAGGTGGGAGGCATCACTTGAGAGTACAGAGTTCAATCAAAAATTAACCTTGCTAACAAAAAGAGGGATTATATCAGGATCTTTGGCTGGGGCACTGAGATGTGAGAGACACAGACCCAAGTCATTGTGGGGTTTTGTGCCTCTGCACTTTCACAGCAGCTTTTAGGCTGCTGTAGGTTCAGCAGTTTCACCATTTAGCATCAGGAGCACAAAACCAGGCTGTGGAGATCTTAGATTTTCTTCCTTGGGGCATTTTAAAGGTAGAAGAATGTGACATGAACAGCAACTACAGGCAAGAAAACTTTTCAGCTGTTTTGCAAAAAATAAAACTGACTGCAGGGAAAGAAACTCAAAAGAATAAGATCCCAGATTTTGTCATACTTGCTGAATGTTGTCCATCAACATTCTAGCACATCTTTCATTATCTGCAGGTGTAAACTTGGCACAGTTGCAGGTCTGGATCACTGTACATTTAAAATATGATAGTGTAAATTCAAATTGATTCTGCATTCAGCAGAGAGGAGACAGCCTTGCCAGAAGTAATATAAAGTAAAGGTCTTTGGGGTACCAGATTTGGCACCAGAAAGACCAGAGAAGTGGGTAGTAAAAATGAACAGTAACTTGAAGATATTTTAATAACAGCTGTTCTGTTTTCTTTCTTACCACACTTTTATTTTATTTGCACTTTTGTAGTTTCATCTTGATGACATGGCTATTATTTTATAGCAGTTTCAAGCAGTTAATTAATGAATTGCACACATGTGACATGACACCACCTTGCCCAATTATCTCTGGCATCTATTTTTATGGTACAAAGAACTGTTGCTTTGTGAATTGTTTTAGATTGTAAATTGGCACTGGAAACTGTTATTTTAATAGTCAAAACAATGCAATAGTAATGGCTGATGGATGAGATGCCTCAATGACAAATTGCCATGCATGATCTCATGAAATCCACAGAAGAACTTGAAGATATTGGTTGATGCTTCTCTGTTCTTTAGATGTAAACCCCTCTGTTGTTAAATCCACAACACCTTATGAAGTCCTTTAAAAACAGATTGCCATATTGCTGACAACCCATAAACGACTGAATTAGGAAGAGAACATATAACATAATTTTGGACTGATTTTGCGATGGATCTTTTTGCTTGTAGTAGTAGACGAAAAATGTCATGTATATACTGGAAATTAAACATAAAGACAAACATGTTAAGGCCAAGTTATTTCAGGCCCTGTATTTTCAACTTTTTGAAGGGAAATGCAGAATATGTGGGGGGAGCTTGAGCATAGACCATGTCCTGTTCTCCCCCATCCCACTCCTCAAGGGTGAACTAGAGGGACAACAGAAGTGTAGGTAAATCACTCTGCCTTCCCTTCTCAATTGAACCAGAAATAAGCTGTGATTGGAAGATGTGGGGCACCGTCTCTAAAACTGGGATATCTCAGTAGTCCTTTTTATGTGTTGTGGTCATCATAGATGACTATTCTGCCCTGTCAGGCTCATATCTCAAACCAAAACTCAGTCTTTTCATAGGACCTGAATTTGTTTTGAAATTCACCCTGTGTCTTATAATAGCACTTTTTTCTTCAGATTTCTTCCTTCAGAATTGCACTTCTTACAGCCAAAACCCTTCCTCTAAAATAAAGATGTAGTAAAAACGTTGCTCTGCTTTGGTAAGCCTGCTTGAAAACATTCCCAAGGATTTTGAACATCTGCCCAAAGGAAAGCATTTTCAAGCTATCTCACACTTGTTTGACCATAAGGAACCCTCACTCTCACATTGCGTATGATATCAATGAAGCACACCACCTAAATCTATTCTCTTTTTTGGAATGTGCTACAGTACAAATATATTAGCCAGTTACAGTGAATAGACATAGAAATGTTCATTCATCTAAACCTGATGAAAATATTTTCCCCATAATAAACAAATTTTGATTTTGATGTAGAAGTGCAAACTCTGTTCCTGCAACTTTACAAACAGAGACATATGCTTAAAAATTAATTTCAAATATGTGCACAAAATGCTGATTATGTGTAAGAATGGAAATCTATTACAGCTGAAGAATGAATGCCTCTCTTTGCACATAATGCAGAGGAAACATTCTCTGTCTCTCACAAATGTCTCCTTCATGCACAAATATACACATTTATTAGACTACTTTCACATGCAGAAGATTCTGAGATAGAAAGAAATGACAGTAATAATGATTTTAGTTTAGAATGTGATCCTTTAATAGGAATTTATTGTTGTAATATGATTCTATACTTGAACGCGCTGATGTAGCACAAATGCAATATTATAGATGCAAGAATCTATTCAGTAAAAAGTAGCAGTAGGCAGAGAAAAGCTTCTGTATTATGGTAGCAGTTTGGGACTCATTTTGGATAAGAAACCAGAAGTTCAGATGCATTCCCAAGTTGTCTGATTTTTCAATATCACAGGAGCTTCTGTAATTTATATCCATTAGCCTATCCAGACCTTCTTCCCAGATCCAAGTCAGTCCCTCACTGTCATTTTCCATTTCACCAGACTTTGATAATCTGCAGTTTTCTTCCTATTTTAGGCTTTTTTTTTTTTTTTTTTACAGCTCCCGTTACTGTAGTATCTGAGCATTTCATATTCTCCACTGTACTCATCCATACAATGCCCAAGTGTAAGTGCATGAGAAGCAGGGGAAGTTCAATTATCCCCATTTTATAGCTCAATAACTGAGAAAAAGAAAGACTCACACCCATGTCTGCCATGGTATTTAGGTAGCCAATTCCCTTTGAAGTCAATGAGAATCAGACACCTAACAGGGATTGTGGTGGAGGGAGAGCTGGAACCAGACACTCAGCTAATGATCTGCTCATTAGGACATCCTTTCTTACATCATTAATTCTTTAAACCAGATACTTTGTGCCCCCTTTTTATATGTGCCCATCACTCATAAGAAATTATGTATTTCTCTTACCTGCTTACCTTATATATATGTGAGAATCTTCTGAACTGTAGTTAGTCCTTTTCAGTATTTTCTGTGCCTTGGACTGCAATAGATTTTGGGATCCATGAGGTGATAAACAAAATTAAAACAATGGGGAAAGCACCTATGGAAATTCTAGAGTCCAACAAAGAGCAACTGTTATTTTCATTTACTCTTTGCAGGCAAGAGATTTTTATAGTCAAAGGCAAGGGAGCAATGGTCCCTGAAAATGGGAGTGGAAATCATAGATATTTGCAAAACTGAACGGAAGAGAAATCACTTCAAAGAACTCGGGAGTATAATTCACAGTACTCCACATAGTTCCTCTCTCTAGCAGTGATTTAGTTTTAATAAGTTGCTAAATTAAATCTTTGCGAAGTTTAAATCAGGCCAAATGAGAGGTGAAACAAACTTTAGAGGTGTGCATACTGACCAGAAGAAAAGAAAGTGAAACTTTTGAATAGAAGGATCTTCAAATTATTCTATATTCCTAAACAACGGGTTACACAAATAAGTTATTTCAGTATAGAGCTAATTACACTATTTTTTGGAGAGTCCTTTAAAAAGAAATAAGCACATGTATGACTGGAAGCATTTAAGGAAAAAAAAAATCAGACTATTTTAATAGTCGTGTTGGTAATGCATCTGTTTTAAAATAGCAGAAATAATATACTGTTCAGATGCAACACATCTGCCTGAACATCTCTGTTTTTCAGCTTGTTAAAGCAATTCAGATGCTCTAAATTATGACCAACTATTGTGCTTGGAACCATTTGAGCAGGCCCCCTGATATCAAAAAGCAGGAAGTCTGTTTCAGCCTTAGAGATTTTGGGTTGAGCTCAGTATTATACTCAGCCTACTCAGCCTCGCCATAGAGGGGTTTGGGTTTTTTGTTTGGTTCTGTATTGTCTCATGCTGTTTTGTTTTATTTCTATTTCTTCCATTTGAAGAGATTTAGAATACTTTGCTTTTATTTTCATCACAAAATTATGCATATAGCTAGCATCACTGCATGCTAATACCAGAGATGCTTAGTGGACAACTTAGGAAGAGAAAGCAGTATGGTGATAAATGTCTAATAAAAAAACCCAAAACAAACCCAACCCAAACCCCCCCCAACAAACTAAAGCCAAACAAAACTGGTTAGGGCAGTGGTGCCTTTTTTCTTTCCCACACACTTTCACTATCAAAGAATAATGTACAGAGTTTAGATAAGAACACAATTATCATCCTGCTTGAGTCATTTTTATCCAAGTAAACATCAAATGTAGCATTGATGAAAATTAATCTTCCCATACTTGCTTAAACAACTTTGCAACCATTCAGACCAAGAAAGACAACTTCAGAGTTAAGGAAAAAGTTCCAGATAGGTATGAATTAAAATGGGCCAAATTATGAGAGACTCTGAGTATAGACTTTTATTGCAGATGGATTATCCCACTGTTAGTTGCACATTGAAAACAAGGAGTTAGTTATGGAGGGCTGGGAAAAATGTAGATACCAATTAATACAGAATTAGACAAAGTTGTCAGTGCACATATTGTCAAAAAAGTCTCACTTTGAACAAAGAAGTAGAAAGTAAGCACAGAGGAGAAAAAAAATCAACTCCCTCTAAGTCTTTGGAAAATGTTAGAAGTCATTGATTCAAGATTATTCAAGTTCATAAACAGAAGAGCTTAGACAAGATCAACCGGATAAAAACTGTGATATTTGTCATTTCTAATTCCAGTAATTAAGTGCTGTTCTAATTCTACTTGAGAAGGCCTCAGTGGGATTATAATAATGGCATAATGATGGAAACAAAGACAAAGAAAGGATCAGAACTACTACAAAAAGAAAGGATATTGAAAAATTCATGATATACCGGCAATGGTTGTCCTTAAAAGGTTAACCTTTGCTGACGGTTGCTGTAACAAAGGTGTGCATGAAATGTTGTTCCCTATGTATTTTACAAAAAAAAAAAA